>WHPX01000209.1:0-358177 GCA_011057435.1 Actinia equina | reverse complement strand
TTCCCTGTCTGTGCCGTGGGCCGCGGAAGTCTTTTGGGGGGGCGTGGCCGGCAGCGTTCCGGCCGGGTGGCGATACGTCGACCAGCGCACAACGGCGGATGGGCCAACGGCGACTTCGAGATAGGAACAAAGTAACCAGCACCACAGACGGACGGTGGCAGAGGCGGCTGTGGGGTGAGGGGGTGGGCCAGGTACGACAAGTATACATTGCAGTCTGTATTGACCGGAGACACATTCTGAAGTACCAAGCTGGACCACCAAAACCCGCCCTGGAATGACGTAGTGACCCACATGATCTGACACTGATTGATTATCTTTCAACCAATCAAATCGGTCTACAGCATCGTCACGTGGTACTGAACAATTCAAAACGACGTCACTTCCTGCGGGAATGCTTTTACTTGAGCACCGTTGATAGTCACGTCAATATGTATAGCGCCAACAAAACAAGCCAGCAAGCCTACAAAAGAAGGCGGAGAAAGGAATAAGATGTAACTGTTTGTTCAATATCTGCCAATTGATTGCAAGCGATATCAGGAAAAGAAACCTTTGACGGGGGGGGGGGGGGGGTGGAGCAACTGTATGTCATTCCATAGACACTGGTCTTAAAATGATTCACTATGATTCACTAAAATTACACTCAAATCTTGTCATTCAGAAAGTTTAACTTGTTTGGAAGTGGCGATGACCGATGAAAGTAGAATGAAAGTGTTAACCAAAAGCACAAATTTGAATCGAAAATGAGGTTTAGGCCTTCATTTGCTTATTTCCCATACATTTTCTATGAGAAAAGCCTGACAAAGCTACATTCTACCACAAATGCAACAAAACATCTTTGTACCAATAAGCCTGAAGCGAGATGACGTTTTACCCCCGTCTCTAGACCATAATCCTTTTCACACTGCTTTTGTTCTTTAATTATGAGTATTGTTCTTGTATTCTCTAAGGAGTCAAAAATTTTAATATGAAAGAATTTTAAAAACTATTATGGTATAGAGACGGGGGTAAAACGTCATCTCGCTTCAGGCTTATTGAAAATACCGCTTTAACAAGCATTTTATCATAGTACATCAGCCTTTGAGTGTTAATCCAAAACCGAAAATTGGGATCAAAACTCATACGAAGGTCTATATTTTGGCGCTTTTTGCCCGTATTGCTCGTTTTTTGAAAAACATTTCCTCTTAAAATCTACAAAGGTTTTGAAAATAATGACTGACTCGTCTTTTTTATAATTCTTCAAAAAAGTCAGTGTACAATATGTAGTACTTTTACGAATCCTTCCAGACCAAGTTCCTTGCTCAACTCGTCTATATCATATGCTATATTAAGTCAAATTCGAATTCCTTTTACTCCCACGAAGATATAAAGTTTGAATACAATAGTTATGCTTCACAACACCACTTCAAACTAGTTTACTCCCTCGCTAATTTACTCATCAGATTCGTAAGTCTTATTCCCTGCTGGCAGATCCTCCTTCGTTGGCATTCATATTCATGCGAAAAATTTACGTAGGAGGGAGACTCTCTTGCTAGCAAGGAATAAGTCAAATTGATGTATGAAACTAATTTTTGATACGAAAACCTGCCTTAAAAGCGCTTCAAAACGGCTAAATAACAAAGCTTAGATTACAAGACAAATGTATATCGGTAATAAGATGTTTATCATAGGCAAAAAAATAAAGTAAGAATAATATTTTCACTGGCAAAACATCTTGAGTCATTCTATATTCGCAAACATCTGACTCAAGTAACTGGCCAAAGTCGACTAAATATAACTGGTTATTTATTTATTTATTTATTTATAATAACTTTATTTGCAAGCAAATAATAATGGAAAAAAAGTTGCAAAAAGGGTGCTGCCGGGAAGAACTGAATCCTCATATACGGCAGCCCCCACTAACTAATAACAATAAAATCTCAGGTAGAAAAAGGAAAAAAAAATACAAATTATAAAAAAGATTAAGAAACAATAAAATATAATATATTATATTATAAAATCGTTAAAAATTATTGGAACTAAAAATATGGAAATAATGTAATGTTACGAAGAACGAAAATGAAAGGATAAATATTAACTATACGGTTCTCCTTGAACAAATGATCTCTAAGACCTTTCTTGAATTCAATAAGAGAATTACGACTATGAACTAAATGTTCTTGCAGATCGTTCCATATATTAATATACCTAATCCAAAAAGAGTATTTATAGATGTTCGAGCATATGATGTCCAAATTTTGTGGCCATGCCTTAGACCTAGTACGACCTTTAGGAAATACTAAGTAATCTTGCAATTTGACTTTAGAAAAGCCATTTATAAACTTAAACTTTTAATTGAACTAAGCTAAGAAAGTCACGATGAGAGTGAAGACTTGGCCATACTGGGTATTTCAAACGTTCAAACTGCCTAAAATCCATCTTGAGACATTCCTTTGAATTCTTTCAAGTTTATCAGATAGGCATTGTTGATGAGGATTCCATACAGCGCACGCATACTCCATGAATGGACGTTCCATAGATTTATAACCAGTTATTATTGCCTTCGAACTTTTCCCAAAAGTACGCTTCAATAGACCAAGAATTTTGCTCGCTTTAGCAGCAACTGTTAGTACATGAGTTTTCCAAGATAAATCAGAAGATAGTGTGACTCCAAGGTGTTCATGGGTATGATCTTGATTAAGTGATGTTGGTTAATTGATTTCTTAAAATGTTGACTTCAAGTAAGTATTTAAAGTCTAGCCCGTCAAGAAAAGAGAAGCGACACTTAGAAAACTTCGATTACAGCTGTAAAGAAAAGTTAAAAATAGAAGTTCCATATAGCTTATATTCTTTCTATTCACTTCATGCTTGAAACATAAAATTTCTTTTTCCTGTTTCTTATATTTTTCTGCCTTTAATATTTGCTATAGCTTTTCACCGTGGCCGGTTTGTGATTTTGTTTAGAAGAGATTAAACATAAGAGAGGATTTTATGGTAAAAAAAAAAGGAAAGTAGAGAAAACAAAACAAACAAAAGAAAAGAAAAAAAAAAAAAAAAAAGGAAAAAAAAGCCAGTGCATGCAACTGAGAAAATATCAAATTAAAGACCTTAAAATTTCGTAATATTCTAATGCCTGTCTGCTCCATAAATAACATATCTTAAATTATTCTTAAAAAAAGAATTAAAGTTCTGCGCACTAGCTTATTAATAATCAAACAAATACTTATGGAAACCAAATTTAAGAAATATATAAATCATTACTTACCAATAATATAAAACTTTAGAACATTCATGTTGAAATTGCAGCAAAGCTAAGTTTGTACTATGAAAGGAAAGGCTCCTAGTTTTATAGGCTGAGTAATAAAAAAGATCCATTTAATTAAACATTTTTTAAATGCTCTGAAGTGCACGTGTTTCCGGGCCGAATCGACAAATGGTAAAACTATGTAACATTAGATACATCCTACACCTGTAACAGCAAGCAGCGAGCAGATTCTACAAACAAAACGTTTTGGTCGGTGATAATAAGCATATTCAGTTATTATAACAAACACTGACTTAAGTGTTTCCAAAAATAGACTTTTTTCTTCCACGGGAACTGTGAAATTCTTGTAAAAGCAGCAGATCAGTCATGATATTTTTCAGCTGCTAATAAGTATACTTACTATATTAAATACTTAATTAAAATTGTTTCCAAAAATAGACTTTTTTCTTCCACGGGAAAGTGAAATTCTTGTGAAAGCAGAAGATCAGTCATGATATTTTTGCAGCTGCTAATAAGTACACTTACTATATTAAGTACTTAATTAAAAGTACTTAAGTTTCCCGGCAAATAGTCGTTTTTTCTTCGACGTGGAAGTGAAGTTCTTTCAAAGCAGATCAGTTCCCTTTATGCTGCTAAAATCTCGACAAGCAAACTATATCAAGATTAAATAGATTTATTCAAATGATTTATTCAACTGATCCACCTGCTCACAAGTAGTTGCTAGCCGGGACAAGTTGCAGAGACAACTGATCCGTGTAATCGCGCCTTAGCCAGATTCTAGAGACGGAAGTACCCTAGTTTGAGCTGCGTTGGTGTACAATGAACATTTAACCTTGGGCCCGAATGGTCTTCGAGTCAATAGCCCACGAGGTCGAAGGCCGTTTCCTTTGAATGTTTTCAACATGAATACATGGTAATTTAGTTATCGCCCACCTGTCCACGTGTTTCTCACAGAGCATAGAAAAGCCTCAGCCCCCTGAGTCTCTTCTGGAATATATATTCTCTTAATACTGCTTGTCTATTTTCAAGTCAGCTCACGCCTCCTTCACTCCAGTCTGGGTCCGCAGAACTTGACTCTTACGTCACAAGAGATGAAGTCAGAACACTCTTAAGTTAAGATCTGAATCTTCTCAACAACAGAAACGAGAATAAAGAATAACGACTGCGTGAATGAGAAAGATCAAAACACACGACCTTGAAACAGCAAACTTGTTTTACAAAGTTTTCGAGAGGAAGAAGTATACCTCAACTCTAAAACTCATTTGCAGTGCTTACTCAAGGATATGTCAGTGCGATTTCTCGTGATAAATGATTTGAAAAATCCCGATGTGATGACCTGTCTACTCGAGTACTTATGAAGTCAAAGGGGAAAAAATAGTGCTTTTTGCAGCTGCATTGGCGACAAGAGAAAAGCCCGTCAAACTCAGTTGCTAAATCCTTGAGCTCATGTTTTGTAATATAAATGAGCGAACAAGTCGATATTTGTAATGAGAAAATTAAGAAATATAAAACGGTTTTCGGCTTTAGTTATTCTGATCTAGACACACAGGATGCTGAGAACTGACGATAGAACTGTAGGAATCACCCGATAAGATCGAAGTATTATATGTCAAAAGGTATAACTAGCTAAAACTAGTGTGAGCTGCGTCGGTGTTTCTAATGAAACAGTAATGATGAAAAGGTAAATTATACACCGTGAAAAGATGAAAAAACTTACTGACGTTTCGGACGCTAGTCCTTCGTCGGAGTAAAAGAGAAAGAAGAACTTCTTTCTCTTTTACTCCGACGAAGGACTAGCGTCCGAAACGTCAGTAAGTTTTTTCATCTTTTCACGGTGTATAATTTACCTTTTCATCATTACTGTATTATATGTCAGTTTATTACATTATAAAAAGAAATACTCTTAAATTAAAATTACAAAAAGGAAAAGAACTACTTACCAAAAATAAACACTTTCAGAAAAATCATATTTAGATATATGCAGCCTGTGCAAAAGCCGGTAAAGAACTATGGCTGATGATACGTCTGGGGAGAAAATCGGTCCTTGGTTGTCGGTTTTCTAAGTGTAAACGTCTATTGTGTGTTGTCGGTCGTCTTGCAAAATGCAAAATGGCTATCCGAAATGAAGGTTTAAAAATTATAGCTAGGTGCACGTCACAATCCCACATGTCGAAATAATTGAGGGTTTTTCCGGAGGTGTTAAACATGTTGACAAGGTAAGGCTGAGGATTTTCGCCGAGGTTGTTCTGAGATCTGCGATTCTAGGATGTTCTAAATTTCTCATTAATTTTCCTTGAATCGTTGTGAACTGTGCGGAGACCCTCACTTCGTTAATAAGTTGCATGCACAGTTTCTTGTACGTGCTCCCTCGGCGGATTTATTTTCGATATTGTTGGTAGTGTTCTCCTTGGTCGAGGATGAAAGCCGAACAAAAACGCGTTTTCGATGCTTGTTTTTACATGTTTTATCTTGTTCTTGTTAAATCAACTTTATTATAATCAATCCTATATGGTAAATACACTTACTCAAAACAAATAGCAAAAAAGGCAAATGAAACGTGACGTACGTGTTTAAAACACAATTTGAAAGCAACGACAAGGAAAACAAGAACAAACAGGAAATGTTACCAAAAGCCAAAAACAAAACTACTGAACCATCACACGTAAACTTCACCGAACAAGATATTGGAGAATCTTAGATTGACGTTCACGGAAATGAAACCGCGGATACGTTTGCCGTTTGCAGGAATGAAAAAAAGACGATATAAAACTCTCTATGGTAATTCACGGTATTGTTCATTCTTTATTTCCCCCCATGGCGTTTGTGGTGATTAACCAGAGGAAAAAGTCGCACTTATTTTGCTGAAGGCTGATCAGATAATGTTGAAAATACATTGTTTGACTACAAATATAGAATAAAAAAGCTTGAAAAAGTTTAAAGTAAAATTTCTTCGTATGAGTCAATGAATTTTCTGCAACACCAAAACTCTTGATGTTCTGTATACGCAAAATTAACTCGGAATAAACTGATAGGTAAAAGCAGGTATAGTGTATATTCAATTAAAGAACGTTTCAATTTGGGACAGTTTTTTGCTTTGTTAGCTCCCAAGGAGCAAAGCATTATGGGCTATGGTAAAGTATAGAGAATAAATATTATGATTGTTACGTTAATTGTCGATGAATAATTAAATAAACTTATACCAGCGCAAAATTTATAAACAACGCACTTAAGGACGTTCGCTAGCAAATGTAAGGTTAAAGTTAAACTGGCTTGATAGATGATAAAACAACATAAAACCACTAAAATGAGCCTAATAAAATAGGGGAACACCATGAAAACCTTCAAGCAAAATGACTTAGAAAACTACGTGACTGAGGTATGTTGATCTGAGTCAACAAGCAGTGAAAGCAAAACATTAGTCCTGGAAGAAAAGAACAAATATCCGGGTAAAAGGTGAGAATGTATTTATATAACTAGTGATTATTCAAAACGATTCCTTTCTATGAGATATTTAAACTGACACTCATTCTTGAGGGGAAAACGAATTACATCTTATACAAAACTGTCGTTCTTTGTTTGTTTGTTTTTATTTTTTTGTCGTTTTCGCGGAGTGCGGATGAAGTCGGAAAATGTCGCGTTTCCTTGGGATAAATAAATATCCCTAAAAAAACTGTGTGAATGAACATCTTTCATTTAGTTAAATACACGAAATAAGAGGAGGGGTCAGCGTTCGTTTTCAAGAGATATAAGAGTTTGAAAAGGTTTTGATATTTTGTAAAACAAACAACGACGTCATCACGAAGAGACGCGCTCAATAAAATCATGCGTGGAAAGAATGCTCAATTCTTAATGCTTAATCATTAATTCGCTCCGTATTGCATCAAAAACACTCGAATATTTCTGAACTTAGTACATCTAGTAGCTCAAGGATTTAGCCTTATTTTAAAGTTAAAACTTTCTAGTCACGCTTGACTTTACGGGCCGATTTTCTAAACTGATTTGTTTGTCACAAAAACTTCCTTACCGATAAAAGATCAAGTTTGTTTCGATCGTTGTTTCTTGGACATTCTAGTAAATTCGAGAAATAATAATACTAATAATATCAATAATAATAATAATAATACTTTAAATCTTACTTAACGCATTTAAAAATCTCATTATATACACTCTAAAAATACAAAAAAATACAAAAATAAAATATTATAAAGCAGAAAAATTCAATAAATTGATAATGAAAATAAAAAAATATTTTTTATATACGCAAAATAGATAAGATGAATGTTCATATATAATCAGTTATTTAACGTCACGTTGTTGGGAAAAATACGTTTTAAGAATTATCTCTAAAAATATAAATGATATTTTAAACAGCGTTTTGCGTGGGACGATATCAGTTTCATAAGCTGTCATCTGAAATTATTCATCACTTAGGAAGAAAGCTGGATAGGATGACTGTGCTCTGTTTTCACATTCCAGGACATTCAGTCGATTAAGTCTCTTCCTTCCCGAGAAGAACCTCAGCAGCTTTCCGATTAGCTCAGTTGCTAAGGGAGATAATCTGGTCTGTGGAAGTTCGTGGTTCAAGGCTCGGCCTGAACAACTTTGAAATAATATTGAAAATTTTTCTTTGTAAGTTAAAATGACTGAAGAGAAGGTGCTGCCTTTGTAACTATATCTGCAAATGGTTGGACCTTCGAGTCTTCTTGGGCAAGGACTTAGGCCCCGTCTGTGTTTACTATATAACCCTGTATAAGGCGGACGTAAAAGACCCACTGAAGATGCTGGTGATGCCCATCTTCAGTGCCCTTGCTAAAAAAAACTCGAGCGCCACAAGTTAATCCAACGAAATTACTGTCGCGTGTCACCCTCATTAAATAAAGTCTTCAATCAAGCAATCAATTAATCTCCGCTAACATAGTTCATGATATGCAGTTCCATGCATTATTCCTCAAGTACTCTATCTTTGACAGCTAAGCTGATTCAAATACTCAGGAAGTCTTCAGAAAAGGGTGTTAGTGAACCATTCACAGATTAAAGAAGGGGGAAAAGTGAATAAGTTTTTTTACTGACCTAATTCGGTTCGGATTTGAGGGATTTGAGGGCATTGAAAACGATACGGGCTTAGTTTTTCCCTGTCTTCGCCTACTTTAGGCCGGTGAATAACCTCTATTTACTACCACACGGTTCAGATAATAAATTTGACACTGAAGATGAAAAGAAATAAAAAAGACCATAGGGTAAAAAAAAAAAATGTTAAAGATTCATGCTTGTGAAAAGCAAAAAGAAATGCAACAAAAACTAGATATAAAATAGATGAGGCAATGCGCCATGTGGGATTTTTTTATTATTATTTATATTCAATATTTTAACAGGAACATCTAGTTTAGCTAGGCTAGTTTAAATAGAGTCCTGTATAAAATAAATATAGTTACGAGAATGTAATAGAGAAGAAAAGAAGAAGTTTTGCCTTGGTTCTAAACTCTTCGAAGGTAGAACTATTCCTAATATATAAAGGCAGTAGATTGAAAGTATGCGCTCCGTTAATACAAAAATTGCCCTGACATTTGGATGTCTTAGCTAATGGTATGCTCAGTAGGTCACGATGTCTAGTACGATAACTGTGAATTTCCCTGGCATGTTTGAATTCCCTGATGAGGTATTCAGGGGCTAAACCATGGATTGCCTTTAAAGACTAAGATTGATTTCAAATAGTTTCGCCGTTTCTGCAGGTCAGACCAGCTGAAAACATTAGATAACTCGGCATACTCAACAGATCTGCCTTCAATGATACAGGCGGCTCGCCGGTGGAGCTTGTCCAAGTATGCTTTGTTAGTCAAGCCACAGCTGTCCCAAACACTGCAGCAATAGTCAAACAGTGGTAAAACCATTGTACAGTAAAGTGTAATACATGCATGTCTTGGGAGAACTTTACGAGTCTTACGCAGCATACCTAAGCACGACGAGATCTTCTTCCCTATATACTCGACATGATCTTTCCAGGAAAGGAACTGGTCTAGAATGAATTCTTAGTATTTGAATTTATCAACCCAGTCAAGGTTTTGACCATCAGCCTGAATAGTAAAGTTACTGACAGGAGCAAGTCGTTGATGCGTGCCAACCAGCATTATTTTGGTTTTGTCAATATTTAGAAATAAGAAGTTCGCGCGCAACCAGCAGTTGACACTATCTAAATCTGATGTCAGGTTATTCTCGATAATAGAAACTGACTTGCTAGCAAAATAAATTAGTGTGTCGTCAGCATATAACTCTATGTTGCAGAGATTAACAGCGCTGGGGATATCGTTCACATACATAATAAAGAGTAGAGGCCCTAAGACACTCCCCTGAGGTACCCCAAACTTAACTGATTGCTGTTCAGAGCTGATGCCGTTTATGAGGGATGGGCTCGGATATCAAATAAGAACATACGTAATAGGTAAATTACGAGCCTTAGATGAAACGACTGAAGAAGAGTGCCATACAAGCCTTTCACAACTTCAAGTCGCTGAAACGGCTGTCCACAGTTTCTAGATATAAAAGTGCGTTTAGTGTAAAAGAAGCTAAATTGATGAAAAATCTATAAATAACTATATATCCTATACTCAATATGTTTTCTTTCTATACTTCGCATATTATTAAACATAATGTTCTTTGGCTTTAAATATAGAAAGAAAAAGAAAAGAAAAAATTCTATTTTGACAAAAAAGAAAAACTTAACTTAAATCTCTCAAATCATGCATCATGTTCAAATCAACCATGTTTTTCTAGAAACCAACGACACCATGTGAGATTCATTTTTGCATGCACGTCATGATACGGTTCTTCAGTCTCGACTTACCCTTTTACTTAACCCCGAGACCTTTCCTGAATTTGCTTGAATAACCAAGGCTGCAGTTGATAGATATGTAGAACATGTATGAACTCATTGATGTTTTCTTGGGATGCTTTAATGAATTATCTCTAAGGGGCTGTTTACAGGCCCGTAGCTAGGAGTTTTGTTGGGGGGGAGGGGGGGGAGGTGGGTGCTAATTTACAAAAAGTGGACCAACCATATACTTTATTTTTTTAAAGTCCCATAGGACGCATAGGTATAGTTAAATTATACACTGAACAAACAATAGTTTAAATCGTGCAAACCTCCCTTTGTCATTATGGCTCTAATGAGAAACTCATAAGGTGATTAAAACGGGTAGCAAAAATGTATTTATTAAATCAACTGATTGTTTGATTAGCAACCATATTTGGAGCAATAAAAAATATTTCTGACCAATAACAGCCTTTTACCACAGGAAGTCCAATATTAGAAAGGTTCATCCAATATGGTATTGAAATTGCTCTAATTGAAGCAAAGAACCATGCTATGAGTTTATTCTCTAATCTTTAAGAAGTGTTAGCTCGAGGTAAGCGGGCTGGATTTGATCCTACTGCGCATGCGAAATTCGCTGACCAAAGCGATCACGGTGCCAAATAAACATGGCGGACAATGCAAAGAAAATAAAATTCGATGGGAGGCAGATTTAAGCGCCATCGCCGTCATTTTTTTTTTTTCCCGCGGGACGAGTTCGTATGCTAACGAGGCTGGATGATCACATGACTGATTTCATCCCGGCAAGCGGGCTGAATTTTCCCATATAAACGCAATCCGAAATTCATCTCAGCCAAGCGGGCTAGCCCGCTTACCGGGCTGGCTCGCTCCATATAAACAGTCCCTTAGATTGGAATGATGAAACAGACGTGGGAAGATATTTCATAAGCTGTCATCTGAAGTTATTCATCACTTAAGTAAGATGGATGACTGTGCACTTTTTCACGTTCCAGGAAATTCCAGTCGATTAAATCTCCCACGCGAACAAAAAATGGTTCAAATACCTAACCATCATCGATCTGACCTTGGGGTGGAATACTGTAAGCATTGCTCACGGGCAAAAAAAAAACAGTTGGACTTTCTTGAAGGACTTTTAGCAAAACTATATGATACTAGAAATAAAATGATTAATGGCAATTGGCCGCGGGTTGCCGATTTAGTTAACACATTTCATAGTGACCTACAAGTGAAAGGAAGGGAAAAGGCTCTGTCTTGTAATCCCGGCGTGTTCAATCGATAAAAATCTAAATCGGCAAATCGATCGATATTAATCTCTTCAATCCATCGGTCAATCGATCAAAATCGCTACTTACATATTTTTCTCAATCAGATAATTGTTGATTTATATTGATTAGCATCGAAAAAATATCGGCTAAAATCGAAATATATCGAATTAAGATATATCTAACTTGAAAGCGGTTGAGCGCTAAACTGACCGGCGCAATGTCATACGCGTAGGCCGGATCACACAGCTTAATCTGTTCCAGACACTGGACTGATACAATCGTAATATTTTAATATCGGAGACACGCTGATGCTATAGTTGAGGCAGTAGTGTACGAACACAACATGGTCGTCATAAAAACGTATAAAAATGTCGTTGGTTTTCGCATACTTTATAGCAAGAAAGTGTGAACTTCCACTAGATTATCATTGATTGAATTTAATTTGCACGAACACAAGTGATGATAGAAAGCGTCGAAAGAAACCATTACAAAAAGGATCCTGAGGATTGCGTGACATACATAGTGATAACAGAGCATGTCGTTACTGAGAAAGCGGTCCCTTAGTGTTACATGACATGAGGGCTAACAATCACAAATCATCCATAAATGAAATTTAAAAATCAATATTGAAAAAATCGATAATTATAGATAATTGTTATGCGAAAACCAACGACATTTTATACGGGCTTATCGGTGTTTCAGTTTTATTGATTGCATTAATATGATATCTATAGTTATCGATCGAACACTAAATCCGCGCTAAATAAAGATTGAAAAAAATAGTTTCCTTAGCAGGCTGATAAAACCTGTCTTCAAGAGAATATGAACTAAGAGAAGGAATCCCGTGCCCCATCATGTGCACATTTTGATGCTATTTTTAGAATCTTTGATGATATTTTTAACTCGTTACCATACCCGCGCGATAATCATGCTCGCCTTTAATGCCTCGTTTTAGGACACGCAAAGCGACATATTTCGTTTTGTCCACGACAAAGAACAGGCTTTTGTTTACTGCAAGACTGGAAGCCGCCTACCCTCAAGAAATCAACCAATCAGGTTCTTCGCTCAAAACTGATCTCCAAGCTAAAAATAGCATCAAACTGTGCACATGATGGTTACGATGCTATATAGGTAGGGTTCCTTCTCTTAGTTCATATCCTCTTGCTGTCTTTAATTCATCAATATCACAAGGGACATCTGAGCTGAGTGGAGCATGAGTGGATAAAATGAGAAGCAAACATGGCGGTAAAGTGATTTTTATTATTTATTCTTCCTTTCCATATTTCTGTTTCTTTTAGGCACGTATATTATTTTTTAGTCAAAAGAAAAGAGAAAAATACACAAAAGTAAACGAAGATAAAAGTGGGAGAAGCCAACTGCTATTGCACCTAAGATTTTGAATAGAGCTTTAAATAGACCTTACCGATAACGACTGACCCCCCCCCGGGGGGGGGGGGGGGGGGGACTCCCTTATAAAAGGGAACGGGGGTCCTCGTCGGAACTTCCGAAAATGACCCCTAAAAGGGACCTGTATTTTGGGATGATGGGCGTGGCAGTGATGAACCCTGATTTTAAGCCCTAAAAGGGACGACGAGGACCCCCGCCACCTTTCATAAGGCAGTCCCCCCGCTCCCCCCCCCGGGCAACTGACTCGAGCTACTGCAATCACATTTCTTCATAAACACAGGGTTCGTGCTGCATTTTCGTTGCAAAATTCAAGGACTTTTCAAACACTTTTCAAGCACAAAAATTCGATTTTCAAGGACAATTTTTTTGTATTAGAACGTGGTTTAAAACATTGATTTAATGTTAAAGTGCAGCTAATTCAGTCGGGACCACTAGCTGAGATAAATAGATCTTTAATATAAGCATTCTTACCAGAAGTATCCAGATACTCAGCTAGGCTATTTACGAAATATACGAAAACTCTTCAATCAATTCTAATCGTTAGTTATTTTAAAAGGTAAGCTAGAAATAACATTAAGTTTGCATTAAATTCAAGGAGTATTCCAGGAGTTTTGGCGTTTTCCAATTGAGGGACCTTTACTACGATGGTAGCTCTTAATCTTGAACCATATTCCTTCATTAAGCTTCTCTTATTATCTTATTATCTTTATTTCTTTCTGATTCCTACGCAATACTTCTTATTTCATCTTTTGCTTTTATCGTAAATTTGCATCCCTTTCTATTCATTTTTTTTTTTTTTCGATAATGATGTTGTAGCCCACGTCGAAACGTTGCGTTCATATTTTAACATGTTTTTACTTTTTATACTGTCACCGTGTTTTATAGCTAAAGGAATACTAACGCACTTTATTTCCAAACTATGATAGATTGGAGTTTTAAACAATCATTGCAAGCCGATTAAATGCATTCTATCATGATTGGAAACTACAAACAAATACTGATGAGGTAAATAGATCGATAAATACACAACACACAATACACAGTTTGGTTAGGGAAACTAAACCAGGGTAATTTTCATCCATGCCCTCTCTAAATCGAGTTAGAATTAGAAGTTGATTTTTGCGAATTTAGGAATGACAAGAAGAAAAAAAAATCACAAGACTGCTAAGGAAGCTGGTTTATTCCATTAGATTTTAATTTAGCTATAGGTATATTTAACAGGACCATACTTCCAGACATCGAATGCTGAACCGTCGTATGGCAGCGCGAAGCATTTACGGCTACGCCGGAGATTTCGACCCCGACACCGCTATCCGGAGATTTACAGACTGATCAGGAAGCTCGGCCGAAGCCTAAGGGAGAGGTTAGTCGGCCCCTAGACCGTAGATGATTAACCCCTTGCTATGACCAGCATACTCATAAATCTTGATTGTGACGCCGATGGCTTTGAACGGATTACTCACTCCTTTCCATGTGGGATGTGTATATCAGATCACTGGAAAGCTTAGGTTTTTTTCTAGCTAATCACATCACTTAAAACCTTAGGGCCTTCTCGAGCATACGATTTGTATAGAAAATCGCACGATCTTGAAAGATTGCTTACTACTACGATTTTGAGACGGCAATACCACGAAATGTTGACGGCTAGTTGGGAGAAAAAATCTCAGTCTTCGCGACTCCGCCCAATACGGAATATATTTTCTTCCAACGCCCTCAATATTTCGTGGTATTGTCGTCTCAAAATCGTAATTAGTTTTATATCGCGATCCTAAAGAATTTAACAAAAACAAAACAAAAAAAAAGACCGATTTTCTTCGATTAAATGCGAGATTCTCCTTACGAGCGCACGCTATGGCGCAAGCAACAAGCGTAAAAAAAATTGAAGCGTGCGATCTCATGCTTTCCTTTTCGTCGGGCCTTAGCCGATCAGAAACCTTAATTTTGAAACGACATTACCACAAAATATTGTCGTCTCAAAAACATAAGATACCATCCATTAGTAAATCGCGATACTAAATTGGACGAGCTTTAAATCGAAATTGAGCAACTCAATTGGGACTCTACAGAGTAGAATTAACGATTTATTCGTACTCCTCTTGTCCAATCCGAATCGAGTAATTTTGTGAGTATTGCGGTGAAAATACGTTTAAATTTGTAGGTGTTGATACTAGAATTGTTATCACGAATCATCGATCGGCGACGATGACTTTCGTTATCAGATTATGCAAGCGTCTCTTTATGTTAATATCACACCTGTTAACACTTGAATTGAGCAACCTTACAGTCGTTACAGCCTTCGTTTTGAAATATTCATTTGTCATTGACACGCGATGAAATAGTGTTTTCCACCCACAGATGACGTCACAATTGTGCATCATGGAATGGAAGAGAGGACAAGCCAAGCCAAAGCGCAACATGCTGACATACTGCAACAATGTTTTGTAGTCTTGTTGTTTGTAACTCATGAAAAAACTATAGTATTTTCACTGACAATCTACTCCTCTCTAATGCAGTCGAAGCCTTTTTTGCAATGTTTGTCCGTATTCCGATCCCATAAGGCTTAGCGATATCTATTTTTAGTAGCCGTGAAAAATGCTGTTAGTTGGTGTCGACCACGCTGAGATAAAAGGAAAGATTGTTTTTAGTTTGCATTTCAATTTATAATTCTTCTGAGTTTCCTTTGTCTGTTAAATTATTTTCATTGTTCATTTCAGTTTATCTTATTTCGCTTCATATTTCTTCGCACATATACCATCTAATTCTATTTCATTCCATTTTATGCTTATTTTCGTTAACCATCTCGTTTTTATTTCTTTATTTCTTTATTTTTTATATATATATATATACTTCTTCACACATATACCATCTAATTCTTTTTCATTCCATTATATGCTTATTTTCGTTAACCATTTCGTTTTTATTTATTTTTGTATTTATTTTTTCTTTATTTTATCTCGAAGAAACTTCACTCTGCTTGTTCAACTGTCAACTCACGCTCCTATTTATTCTCTGGCTATACTACAGGGGAAACCGCCACAACTACATATCGTCCTTTAAAAAAAATACTTAAAAATGCAAAACAAATTCACGAAAACGATAAAATGTGACGTAGTTATCGCCCTGGTGATTTATGCCTAATTTATGCAATAAAAACATGTTGCCCTTGGCAACGCCAGAATGTCGGGAGCAAGCAAGCGTTTTCGTTTGTCAGCTCTTCATCTCCAAGCTTTTCTCTTTCGAATTTTTCGTATAGATTAGGTATCTTTTTAAACATTAGGCTAACCATTAGCTGTTCAACTACCCTATTAATAAAAATTACTTAAGTGACGTTCTGAGCAGTTAATATTTTCCGGAATTGATATATTTCTTTTAAGGCTATATTATCTCGTTTCTTTTTTCTTTAAAGCTTTAATAATTAAGTAAGAGTTAATTTCCGAGAACGGAGGCAATAAGCCATAGGCATCCCGGGGGCCGCAGGTTCGAGTGATGTATAGGCTTATTGCCGAAGCTAGAGGTAATTATGTATTTTTTTATCAATTGAAAAGGTTTTCTATCAAATGTTGCTCATTATAAATGCGAGGTCTATATTTAGTTATTAACCGGGTTAACAAAAAATAAAGCCTTGTGAATAACAAAGAAAACTGTAAAATCGTACCGTGACAATTGAGAAATAATATGAAATATATTATCGACTGAAAAATATATTAAATGACATTAAAATATAAGTAGTTGGAGTTTTGCATCATTCCTTCCCCACTCTTCTCTTCTCTTCTCTTTTCCTTACTATTATAGATTTGCTCAAAGATCATGGCTATGATTTCAAGTGTGCGAGGACTGACAGTCTAAAATGTGACGCTAGCTTTGTCTCACAGATCACCTCGATTAACTTTATTTTTATTTATTTATTTTCTTTCCTTAACTTTTTTTTTCCAGGGAGAACTACTTTTATTACACGCTCACGTTCAGCCAGGTCGACAATGTATGACAGTCTCGTAGAAAATACTTCATATTTTTGCATTTTCGCACTTTAATTAAGTTAAAAAAATATCACAACCTTCCCTATATTTGGACTAAAAAGTCTCGTTACTTGGTCGTTTGACAATCATGCGGTTCGCCTAGAATTACTCTCTTCTCACGTATCAAGTCTTCATACGAACTATAAATCCTTGGGAATATGCCTTTAGATGATTGAGTGAAGGGCCGACAGAGGGGGTGCCGGCAACCGATGTACGCAATGTTTCTGTGTGTGCTCGATATTTCTTTACTGAAAGGAGAGGTTGCGCAATAATTTTCTAGTGGGTGAAGTGTTTGCTTGATATCTTTTGGTGGGGATTTACGCAATCTCCCCCCAATTATCTAATGTTCCAGCCCTTAGAGTAATTTATGAAATAATATATAATTTGTCTAGCGAGGAGCATTAACCAAAAGGTCTACTCATGCAGCTAAGGTGAAGGTAATCATGATGGATGAATAAGCCGTGACCGGTGACCAGGTGTGTGAGTAGGAGTGATGTAGGAGGAATTGATTTTATCGCTTTAGGCAAGCAAAAGTCATTTTAAAATATTAACAATTGAAAGAAATATAATAACTCGTAAACCAATATGTTCTGAATATCTAAATATATAGATTTTATTTCTCTCTCTCTTTCACTTTCTCTTTCTAAAATTTCCTATTTCATTTTACATGCTTTGAAAATTTTGTATTTCTAGCTTCCATTAGTTCATTTTCCATTCTCCACATCATGCATCTAGTATTACTCATTTTTAAGTGTTCTCGACTTTCACATCTCCATAATGCCTTGCGCTTTGGGAGGTAACCATTCAAAAAAAACCCATCCACCCATTCACCCATCCACCCATCCACCCATCCACCCATCCACCCATCCACCCATCCACCCATCCACCCATCCACCCATCCACCCATCCACCCATCCACCCATCCACCCATCCACCCATCCACCCATCCACCATCCACCCATCCACCCATCCACCCATCCACCCATCCACCCATCCACCGGCCATAGACCCACCAACCCACTCTCCCCTGCAGTCCATTATTCGTCCTTTATTCCATTTGTCCATCCATTAATCTCTTTCTTCACCAACTCAAAAAAAAAAAAAAACCGATAAAAATGAAGGGAAGATATTTCACTCACAAAATTCTGCTTTTAGTGAGCAAGTAAGCCAGATGCTTGTTAATCTCTTTCAGCAGGTGTTAATACCTGTCGCCTTTAGCCTGGTTCAAATGAATAGAATAATGATTTTGAACACTTAGAACTAGTTCTTATTTACATTATACGTTTATTCGTATTAATTAGAGTCTGCTATTAATACAAATTAAAGTGCGAATCTATTCTTGGCCGTATATCAAACACACCCCCTTGTCGGCTTAGGATTATGCTTTATCGATCATGGAGTACAATAAAACAGGGATTAGAGTCATGAGTCTCGGCTTCTATTCCAAATAAAACTACTTGATAAGTAAAAAGTTGCTCCTGGGATGTTACTCTTTGAAGCCTTCCTTTCTGGTGAGTACTATTTAAAGAGAGAGAGAGAGAGAGAGAGTATAGACAGAAAGACAAAGAGACAGAGAGAGCTAGAGAGTTGCTACAGAACGAAAGAAAATATAAATTTAACATTAACTTATGCTACGATATAAAATAATCAAAATATGTTCAATAGCAGCTCCATAAATGCGCCTTAAAAGAGAATTCCATTTCAATTGTAATATCATCCAATTCGCGCGTTTTAAGAACCTTCAAGGTGAATTAGCAAGAAAATGACAAGAGGTTTAAGGTGGACTAATATCTAAATTGAAACACATTAGCAGGTATTTTTAACCACAAGAGAATACAATGATATCGAAACCATAGTAAAAGGCTAAAGATTCTAGACCACAAAAGAAATAGAAAATTGATGTTCAGCAATGCCGATACTGCAGCCCTCGATGAGACTTTGAAAAAATCAGTTTTAGTACTGATCTTAAGTATTCGCTTTGAACGCGTGAATTTTTAACGTTTCGGCTATTCTCGTGAGCCGCTCAGAATGAAAATTTTTTTAAAAATCCAATTTCTTATGCTATATACTCGAATCGACATATTTTATACCCCATATATCGTAATGCGTTTATATGTTATTTATGAGTATCTATGTTATATCGCTATTTCAATAAACAAGATATAGAATTATAGATAAGTTATAGTGCTTGGGAACGAGGTTATTCCGGGCGAATTTCAATAAACATTGTCATCGCCAAAGGCGATAGGCAATAAGATAGGCGAAAAGCGATAGGAGATCGGGTCATTCCAAGATCCAAGAATAGCTGGAATGACTTGTGTTTCTGCTTCTTGTTCTCGTCAAGAACATGGACCTTAGCGTTGAGACTGATTCAATGTTGTTTGTATTCAACGAAACCATTTCCATGTCGGAATGACCTATCGCCTATATCGCCTATTGAAATAGGTTTATATGATAAACTTGTTATATTTTGGATATCACGTTTCTCTTTCTTTAGTAATAAACTGTTTCAAACAAGGCGATTAACACCGTACTTCAGCTATTTCATAACGAGTAATATAAAGATATTCTGTCATCAATGCAATGATGCTAAGTGTATAATGACCTTCGATATTCGTATACATATTCCCATTAGTTTGTGTATTCATTCACTGGAAGCAATAACCAACATATGGACAGACTAGCATGTCATTTTTGCGATGGATAGATCTCAAATTAAACGGCTGTCATGTCCTTATGCAATGGTGCATCAATATTTATCATTCGAGACATTTGGCTCATTTTGACGATTAAATGTGCCCCGGAGTAGAAAGATTATTTTCGATTCTAATGTCTGGCTTGGCAACGATGCCGAAAAGGGGCAACAAAATTTTGCTCAGCTTTGTTCGAGTTATTAATAATAATAATAATAATAATAATAATAATAATAATAATAATAACAATAATAATAATAATAATAATAATAATAATAACGATGCCGAAAAGGGGGAACAAAATTTTGCTCAGCTTTGTTCGAGTAATTAATAATAATAATAATAATAATAATAATAATAATAATAATAATAATAATAATAATAATAACGATGCCGAAAAGGGGGAACAAAATTTTGCTCAGCTTTGTTCGAGTTATTAATGATAATAATAATAATAATAATAATAATAATAATAATAATAATAAACCCAAGAAAGTAGCTTCGTAAAATGCTAGTGAGCAGATGGCGTAGATACCCTGCGAGCAGTATTTCTTTTGTAGTGCCGTTATCCAAGAATCTGGATAATGGATGCATAATTTCAGGTTTCATACTAGTTTAAACTGGTTTTGATGCGCGAGTCTGTATAAAATAATATTATAATTATATTAAATTGAGCTCGCGTCGTGTTTTATGGATGTCAGAGACACGTTTGTTTCGCTGCCGACAGGTGACGGAAAGTCACTTATTATCCAGCTTGTAACCCTAAAGATTATTTATTGCGAGTAAACTGAAGCTTAGAAGTCAGCATATCTCAAAAAATGAGTTGTTTCGAAGCAGTTTAATGCGGTACGAGTGAAATAGGATCTCACCTTTTCCACAGCGTGTGCAAAACGATCTTTCTCTTCAAAATCATCGTCACAAATCAATCACACTTCACTGGGGGCTACCGGGGTGAGGAAGATTTTGTCGACAATATTGTACCCCCTGTCATCTTAAACATTGGGTTCCCTGTGTTATTCTTCATACATACATACATACATACATACATACATACATACATACATACATACATAAACTTTATTTAACCTCGAATTTCAGAGTAGCTTACAAAGCTAATATCTTCGAGAGAGAGAAGAAAAAAAAGGCTATTGAATCAGTTCAATTTCAATGTTGATGATTCAATTCTGTTCAAGGATTCAATTCTGTGTTGTGCCGCGGCTTTGTTTATTTTGCCGTGAGTGAAATTGTGTAGTGCTGTGGAAATTTGTTATTTTGCCGTGAGAAATTGCGTAGTGCCGCAAAGATTGGTTATTTTGCCGTGACATATTGTGTAGTGCCGTGACAATGGGTGATTTTGCCGTGAATATTTGTGTAGTGCCGTGACAATGGGTGATTTTGCCGTGAATATTTTGTGTAGTGCCGTGACAATGGGTGATTTTGCCGTGAATATTTTGTGTAGTGCCGTGACAATGGGTGATTTTGCCGTGAATATTTTGTGTAGTGCCGCGTGAATTTTGATTTGCCGTGACAGTTATGGGCCACCGTAGGTTTCAGAACAAGTTTCGGTAAATTGAAGTTGATTTGGACCCCCTCCGACAACCATGATTCTTTGCGTTTAAATAATAGATTGTTTTGATGTGACGTCATAGTGAAATAGGGCAATTCGAAGCTCGTGTCATCAGCTACGTACGTGCCTGATCCACTAAGATATAGTTTTGATTGACAGCTACTTGTCAAATCCTCACAGACTAAACTTGGCTCAGCCAAATATATACCATTTATTAGCGTCAATTTGAATGTCAGACGTTTTCCTCAAACACTTGTAAAGACATTCAAATATTGAAAAACATTTTATGAACGCTTGAGTTTAAACGACGCTAAGAGACGAAGCTCAAGAGATATGAGAAATGTTTTTCTACAGGATTCATTTTCTACGTAAGTTTTTGTTTATGATTTAGAACATATTAAGACTGCAACCTTAAAAACCCGGGGGGGAGGGGGGGACTCCCTTATAAAAGGGGGCGGGGGTCCTTGTCGGAAATTCCGAAAATGACCCCTAAAAAGGACCTGTATTTTGGGATGATGGGCGTGGCAGTGATAAAATTAATAACGCATTTTTTGTTGTTGTTTGGTTTCCCGATTTTATTTGCTTCAAATGCCGTCTCGGTTCTAACGAGTTTATGACGACACTGTCATATACAAATCGCTTGCCTTTTTGTAGTAAAATTCAATTGGTGCGCATTCCCGTCGTTATCACCCTAAGCGGGACCAAAACCATAAATTTCAAACCCTAAAAGGGACGACGAGGACCCCCGCCCCCTTCCATAAGGGAGTCTTCCCTCCGGGCTTAAAATACCTTTATATTGATATAAAATGTAAGTAAATCAATTCCTCGTCCGACCTGGTTGTGAGTTAATTGTCAGTGAAGAGAAAATCATATTTGCGGAAAGCATATTTCATTAAGCTGTATGTTCAATATAGTATATAGAAAATAGTTCAATATAACGCCAATGGCGAGACATTCATTACACTGCAACAGCCTGACATTCCAAGTAACATTCTTTCAACGCCTTTAGACGAGCATTAACAATCAAAAGAACAATCTTATATTTTTCAATTCATATTTTCGACTTCAGTAGTCCATTTTGTACTGCAGTTTTATGTATGACCGCTTCTTGAGCTCTTCTGCATAGTAATATCAGGTCACGAATTGACAATGAAATTTTTTTATTTTTTATTTTTTATTTTTATTTTTTAAGCTTTTGAATATGAGCTTTTACAAGATATAATGTTATATAAGCTATATATTTTCCCGTACGGCCCGACCTAACTCAGTAAATAAGCATTTTATCATATGACACTCACGAAAATAATAATGATTGAGAAAAGGAAAGCGCGCGGATTCGAGCAGGGCCGAACGGGTTTTTCCGGCCCGCTTACGTCAACCCGTCCGGCCCCCATCACGTGACTTTTTTCCAATGGTTTTATTAGAGCGCGCGAGCAAGGCCGTACGGGTCATATGATAAATTGAAATTCTACCGACCTCCATTACATGAATATTCTGCAACATTCTGCAAAAATTACTATACTGAGTTTTAAATTAAAATGTTTAAAATTTTTTGTAGGTTTGCTGGCTTGTTTTGTTGGCGCTATCCATATTGACGTGACTATCAACGGTGCTCAAGTAAAGAGCATTCCCGCAAGAAGTGACGTCGTTTTGAATTGTTCAGTACCACGTGACAATGCTGTAGACCGATTTGATTGGTTGAAAGATAATCAATCAGTGTCAGATCATGTGGTCACTACGTCATTCCAGGGCGGTGTTTGGTGGTCCAGCTTGGTACTTCAGAATGTGTCTCCGGTCAATACAACTGCAATGTATACTTGTCGTACATGGAAAAACAACTCAACCAAAGCGACTCTTCAACGTCACGTCTGTGTTGATGGTAATTTGTTAATTTATAATAGAAGTAGCCATTGGCAACAAGCCGTTTGTGAGCTGTTAGAAGTAATAGAAACGGGAAGGAAAAGAATGGAAAGGAAATCGAAAAAAAGAATTAAGAGGAAAAATGAACATTACAGTGCAGACACAATAACCGGGAGCACTTTAACAAAATTTGAGATAAAAAAACTTCAGCCAATCAGGAGAGAGCAAAATCAGTAACATATTGACCTCAATGTTAAAGTATTATGATCATCCGGGTGGATGGACCGCTCTATACAATATTGACCTCAGCCAATCACGATCTAGTAAAAAGGCAGCTCACTGTCGATTCAGTCCTCTATCAACTAATACTTAATCATGATAATTTCTCTTTTTTCCCGGCAGAGATAGTACTGCAAGTAGAGCCGAGAGCTTTGACGTTGGATGCTGGAGACAGTTCAGTGATTACATGCACAGTTCAAGCAAGTTGTGAGGTACCATCACTCCAGTGGCTCAAGCTACCTGGTAACATCATCACCAACAAGCATAGGATTGATGAACACTTCCAAGACGGAGTTGAAGCTTAAACTGTCTGAAGTGAATTTAAGAGATCGTGGGCTGTACTACTGTAGGGCGATCAATTCAGCTGGACGTGAAGTTAAAACACAAATGTTCTTTCTCATAGTGAACGGTTAGGGTCAAGTACCTTGTTTAATTTAGCTAATCTTTATATCATCCTATTGATGGTTTGCAATAATTTCCAAGAGATTCAAATGCATACAAAGACTAGGGCAGACATGTGTGAACAATGGAGGCCAATACACCCTTCTCATAATGGCTGACAAGTGCATGAAAACGAGGTCACCCAGCCATTATTTCACGATAAAAGATATAAAATTACATGAAATGACTTTAAAGAAGAAAAGTATTTTAAAAATGACCTTGATCTGAGTTAGCACTAACAGTCTTTACTTTGAATGAACAGCTTGGCTCAACCTTGCGAGATCCGTGCGTTTATCAGCCGTTATGTGAAGGGTGAAGAAAAAAGAAGTTTTTTTTTTCAAAATACCACCAACATGGCCGCGATAACGTGTACCCCTCCCCCCTCGAGAATAGAATGGTTACACGACAGCCAAAGCTGTGGGTCAAAACAAAAGACCTTTTTTTCGTTTAGAAAATGCAATACCTTGTCAAGTAAAAACATTGCAATATTCCTGTCCACCATCATGGAACTCCAGCGTGGAACCCACTCGTTAGGATTATTTGAATTTTATTTCTTTTTTTTTTGTTGCTTACAGAAGTAAAAGTTCCACGCCCACCTATGGTGACGTCACCACATCAACACGTGTATGGTTACCATGGCAGCAACGTGACACTTTCCTTCTCCACTCAGTACACCCCGAGGCCCTTATCCTATGGTGAATGGTACTATGATGAGAAAATCCTACACGATAGCCCTAAGTACACTGTACATAATCGTTGGTTCTTCCCAGGGACAGACCGGGGGCTTTTCTCGATGACAGTACACAACCTGAATGAAGATGATTCAGGGAACTATACTTTAGAAGTAACAACATCAGTAAAACCTTTCGCTGTTGGTCACGTTCAACTGACAGTCCGAGGTAAGTAGACCTTTTCAGCTTTGAAGTAATAATACTTCTCCTTTTCAGACCACATGCCATTCTCTTGACAGTAAGGTTCTTCGTTTTAATTTTCTATATAAATATATATCTATATTAATGTGTGTTCTCATGCGCAACTGCTAAACAAAGAAATTATACTCTAGTGAATGACACGTGGTCTGAAATGGGAAAACATTACGTATATGTCCAGCCAAGCTAAAAGAGTCAATTAGACCATAGCTGACGTGAATGGGCTATGGGCCAATCAATCATGAGGCGCACCCCATTGAATCCTTAGCTCATGAGGTCAAGTAATACTGCATTAGGGAATGACAGAGAAACAAAACATACATTTACTGATCTTTTATCTTTAATATTTTAAAACCTGGCGTCGCTCTCTAGCACGTCAAATAGACCAGTAATCGCTTAGCCAATCAGGAAGCACCATCTTTAAAAGTCAACTTGTTTTGTTTATTAGCCATTCTGAGGTTGAGTGGCAAACTAGGTCGAGTGTATCGGCTTCGGAGTGCATTGTGAACTTGTTTTAATGGCTTTCTAAAATGGCGGCTATTTCGTTCCTTAAACGGCCCCAAAATGCACTGCAATGCCAAATCGACCCAGTCTTTCCCTCAACCTCTGAATGGCTGAAACTTGTGTTCTCCAATCTTGATAAGATCCAAATGAGATACACGGGATGGTACCAAATGCCTCTACAGTCAAGCATAAGGAAATTGAAATTTCGTGCAAAATGGAATACCATAACAGCGAGAAACAACCACCGAGACTTTACTGGGCGTTGAATGGCGAGAAGTTGACTCCACAGTCAAAGTACAAAACACGTTCCTTACAAGAGCACAAAGGTCACTACACGTTGATTACAATGGTTGTCACCATATTCAATTACAGTCAAAGTGATTGTCGTTGGTATACCTGTGGTATGAATACGTCACAAGGCGTCAAGGAGAAGCTGGTAGCTCCATGTCCAATGAACCAAACTGATGAGTCACAAGGTTGGTTATTTGTAATCAAGTAGATTTGGTTTGATATGAATGTGAAACGTCACGGGGCAAGGCACGTTTATGATATACCTAGAGCGCGAAATTACTTTTCATCCAATCACAATGTTAGGACACAAAACGCGACGGGGCACGGCACGGCACGGCTATGGGATGAGACTTGGAGCCATTAGAAACCACAGATTGCAAAACTACTGTTTATTATTCAGTGTAAAGTGGTTGTTACGTTACAGTCAAACCACCTCAAACGTGAGCACTTAGAGGTTAGCCGTATCGTGCATTGAGCGTAATGTTTCTATTCTTGCATCGCGGACGTTGACTCGTTTATACTACTTTACAGTCAAACAGTCATTATTCGATTCGAACATTCATCATTGAAAACGAATGGCACGGTCATAGAAAATCACAGCGCTCGAATGTTTTGAGCCAATCAGAATGCTAGAATACAAAAAACCTCACGCTCAAGACGCGGCACGGTCATGACAAAGCACAGCGCGCATAATTACTCTTCATCCAATCAGAATGCATGAATACTGAAACTTCATACTCAAGGCACGGCACGGTAATGACAAATCACAGCGCGCGAAATAACTTGGTTTATCCAATCAGAATGCAAGAATACTGAATCCTCACGCTCAAGACACGGCACAGAACTTTCGTAACGTGTCATGAAATTTTTCTACAGTCATACGAAATGTAATCTAATGGGGTTCATTTTGACACAACTGCTTTTTCAACTGGGTAAAGTCACGCGACATCCCAGTGCAAATATCATGTAACTCTTTTTTAGCAAGGCTTTAAGTGTCCAACCTGCATAGCTGGGTTACAAGCATCCAAAGCATATCAATGGGCTACTTCAACCATTACAGCGATCTTAATTAATCTTTTGTTGTAGCTTCTTGTGGAGAGCTGTTAATATCAGTCGACGTCATTACTGTAACAAAGCTTTATATGCCACCTGGACGCTCCATAATGCATCGTGATCCAAGATGGCGGCCATATCGTGTCAAAGTATTAATTATTATCGTATTTTCTAATGATATATAAATATATATATTACTGAATTATATCTACTCAGACCATGCATGGTTGTCCCTTTTGTTATCAATCTCCTTCATTTCCACGGCTGGGGTCGCCATTGGTTGTTTGTTGTTGAAAAAATACAGGACGAAGACCATCTATAGAATGCCTATAGGTAGGATATTATTTCAAAGCGTTATGTGATATTCGTATTTTATATTGTTCTAACGTATTTGTTATCTATGTTGTTGTTAGTGTCTCATAAAGTCTCTTTCTCTAGGAAAGATATTTTTTTCATCATTGATATGGCGTAGATGTTTAGCTTCAATAATAATTCCCATGCAATATTTAAGGGTTTTGCCCTCTTGAAGTTCAAAGCGTTAAAACCAGAATTATTAACATTCAAAAGGTGTCAAAAATTTGTAAAGAATGTATGCGGGGGCCCTGTAAACAGTCTTGAATAAGCCTGATGACGCGAGATGACGTTTTACTCCCGTCTCTAGACCATAATCCTTTACACAGTGCTTTTGTTCTTTAATTATGGCTATTGTTCTCGTATTCTCTAAGGAATCAAAAATTTTAATATGAAAGAATTTTAAAAACTAATATGATATAGAGTCGGGGGTAAAACGTCATCTCGCTTCAGGCTTATTGAAGGCTTGTAACTCTGGCTTTTTTAATGAAACGCGTGCTAATTTTACAGACTTACTAATATCGATATGTTCTATCAAATGTCATAACTCGCTTGCTAATAAGACTAAAGTTGCCAATAGCCTTTTCTTTCTCCATAATTCTTATAGAGACTTTGCACCATCACGTGGTCTGCTGCAGCCATAAAGGCAGGAAAAATGAAATCCGACCTAATCTGATTTACGTGAAAAAGACTGACCCAGTTTCAAAGGAAAAAAAAATCGATCTATTGTTGTGCCTCCTGTCATGGCTGCCATCACGTGATGGTGCAAAGCATCTATCTTCAAATCATATTCTTTCGTTTTCAATATTTGAATTGAACTTTCTTTTTTTAGGAAACAAAATCAACGAAGAGAAACTACAGTGGGACTTGTTTATCTCGTACAACGGCAAGGATTTCGAATGGGTCAGAGAGCAGTTGCTACCATTGTTAGAGGAGAACAAGATTTCTTACTCGATCCACAGCAAAGACTTCGAGGTCGGTAAAACAATAGTGGATAATATGGCGAATAGTGTATACAACTGCAAGCAAGTAAGTCTGTAGTGTTATATGTGAGGGATGGGAGGGAGAGGATGGATACACCTAATTCAAAAAACGTTGTCATCGCCATGCATAAGCGAAAAGCGATAGGAGATTCTTGGTCATTCTAAAATTCAAGAATAGCTGGAATGACTTGTGTTTCTGCTTCTTATTCACATCAAAATACGAACCTTAGCGTTGAGACTGATTCGATGTTCTTTGTATTCAACGAAGCCATTTCCATGTCGGAATGAGCGGTCGCCTATATATCGCCTTTGGCGATGACAACGTTTATTGAAATAGGCGTATTATGGCTCAAAGTACAATCTACAAGTGCGAAAAACTGTCTTGAGAGAGGGGAGGGAGAGGAAGTAATTATGGCGCAAAGGATCTACGAATGCAAAAACTTCAGTCTCTCAGTACAACATCCTTTTTTTATCTTATTTTATTTCATTTTATCCACGCAAATTCCAAATAATTTTCAAATAAACACCTTTCAAAGTTCAAAAACTATAATGCTCGATTTGTGCCTGGGACCCTAATGCAGTTGGCTCGGAACTAACAGGTAATCTCCATTATAACGTCATGATAATATATTGATATTACAGGTCGTTGCTGTTTTATCCGAGAATTACATGAAGAGCAGGTTCTGCCGTGCAGAGCTAGATATGGCTGTATGCAGACACTTCGCAATGGATAAGTCGTGTTTGACCGTCATCACAGTTGATGAGCTTCCTATAAAAAAATTGCCTTTAAAATCCGGGAAAAAGGTTCATGCAGAATGTGTTAAAAAAGACGACAATGAATGGGGGAAAAGACTAATGAAACACTTGCTTCCTTTGATTAGAAAAACGAACAGTTCAGTCAAAACTTAACCAGTCCTTATACATCCGAGACAAAACTCGAAATAAAAAACACATGAGAATTAATCGGCTACATCTCGTATTCCTAAGCCGCTTGCTTCTCTCTAAATACGAACTTGGCATGCATACATACATACACATTTTCTTTGATATACTGAGGTTAAGGGTTCAGGCGATAGTGTGCACCAGCACTAAGACTAAATACATAATTACATATTAATAAGATCTAATATGAATAAAATATATAATAAATAAATGAGCTACCGTGATACAGTACAGAATTCATTTTTTACTATTGTAAACATGTGTTTCACAAATATAAAGGTATATCACCAATACCGAGCTAGAAAGCTGATGATCATAGGAAATGTTTTTATCAATCAAATATAGTTTTTTTGATACAAACTGCAGTGAGGAGGCTCAGAAGAGGTGAGACTGTAATTTGAGTAAGAAAGATGTGCAAGAACATCAACAGTCATCGAACGGTTGAAGCATGTATAATTTATCTACCCAAAATCCTTGTCGGTCTCAGCTTTGTAGTTTTTCAGGTGACTAACTTTATTGAAATAAGTATACTTCTACATAGATGTTAAAATTTATATAGTATATATGTTTAGCAATTATTCGCCGAAGGCGAAGTGAATATCGGGGAAGATATTTACCGAGACGCGAGTCTCGAGCGGCGAGGTAAATATTCTCCATATTCACTTAACCTTCGGCGAATAATTGTTTTAGCATATACCAACTTGTGTATAGAGTAACTTATTTTTATATACAATAACTCAATAAAAACAAACAAACAGAAACTTCTAGTTTGCGTGACAAATTCACACAAAACTCTTAGCAAAACGTCTACGGCCATACTTCGTTGTCTTTTTGATAGTATTCGTTGCAAATGATAGTATTGAGAGATATGGCATTCACTTTCATTTTATCAATTTCCTGCAAAACGATTGCCGGCAGATACCATTTTGTTGCCGACTCAATATTCCGAGATTCAGAGGTGAATATCGTACAATATTCACCTCCAATTAACCAACTGAGCGCGCGCGTTCTTAGGAAGTACACAAGTTGGTATATACAAAATTCTTAGACCCTCACAGGAAACAAACAATACTCACGACCCAAGTCAACACATCAAGTGCTTAGTCAAGTTGAGTCAAGTTGACCTACCACTACCACTGCCACTACTACCACTGCCACTGCCACCATGTACGATGCAAAGATACCGCGATATTCTGAGCTTACTGATCCTACTCTAGCTCGAAGCAAATATCGCTGTTTTGGAGTGCATTCATTCGGCAAGCATGGAGTGAAATTACTTTTGTTGAAGTCGCAAAATTGTTTTGAAGCTTGATATACATATACTAGATCATATTGGAGTTAAAAAATGGGAGTGACTGACTTTGTTTCGAGATAAACGCTGCGTAATATTAGCATTTCCATAGAAAAAGACGCGCGCAGAAAGGATACGCATGGTCGCGAAAGGAAACGTTAATCATGGTCGCGAAAGTCCTCTAAGTCCACATGTCCACAAAGACCCACAGCATTGAAATGGGTTTTATTTTGCTCGGGTCTCGATGACCTTAATCAAGTAAAACATTATTACCACTGACGAGCATTTTCAAACGTACCCAATTAGACTTCCAGCTATTTAAAACGACGCACTAACCAAAGCTTTAGGCAGAAAACGAGAATGTCTTCTTAACAATAGAGTATTCAAATAATGGTTGCTCTAAAAGGAGTCATTTATTTTGATTAACGAAACTTCATTTCAAGTAGTATTATAATAACGAGTCGATTTTGAACTATCTTTACTCTAAGTTATAGTCGGTACAAAAAATAGTTTCCCTAACGATATAGATCTTGGATTTTAGTTCCTGGAGTGGATGATAAAAGATGAAAAAATAAAACGATTTCACGACTTACAGTTCTAGGAAAATCTAAATTATGTCTGGCTTTCTTGTTTGCTGTCAAGCTAAACATAATTACTGGAAATTAAGATGGTAAATCTTTAAATGGTGTCTTAAAGTTCCTTTGTAATTTTTTAAATGGTAACTGGAGTAAAATCTTCAAAATTGTAACAACTATAATAGCTCTAAGAATAACATTAGGATTATCATTATCATTATTATTATTATTACCTTCACGCTAGGCTTTTAACCGAAAGGGCGGGCAGCCGGGTTAATAAAAAGACTTGAATCTTTGGATTGTCCATTGTTCTCTTGAACAATAAGTAAAACATCGATAAAAACGGTTATGAGAACAAGAAAGAAAAACAGCATAGTGCAAAGTATTTACAGAGTCTTGAAGAAACTGGAACTTAGAAATGTGTAGTTTTGATTTGTTCCTTCTCTTGGAATTCTCGCTCGACCAAGCGACCTTCACAGACAGATTGTTTGACTTCAAATATAAAGTCTCTTTACCGTAAAATAAACAAAGGCTTGACTTTTTTAATCTTCGTGAAAGAAGAGCAAAAAGTAAGTATATTCATTAGTAATTCCTAAAAAACCAACCACGTTTCGCTATATATTTTTTAATTTTTTGGAGTAAACGTTTGACACAGGGATTTATTTTTAAAACGCCTTTCAGAATTTTTGTGTACATCTCATGAGATATTCAATTCTGAACGTCAGAGATAAAGGGCTTCTTCCAGTCTATTTTTCATCAATTAAAAATGTTATGTAAATCGGGATCTTATTCAAGACCATTAAATACTACAATTGACGAAGTCATTTAGCAGCTTGGCACCACTTTGAATAAGCGAGTAAAAAGGACAAACAAAAACACTACGTGATACAAAACGAAATTACTCAAAACAAACCGAGAAAAACAGTAAAATACCCAAATATATCTGGGCCAGAATATTCTAGGTCAAAAATCTATTCAAGCCACATTTATAAAAGTTTAATAAGCGGTAAAAAAATTTGTGTAAAATGCTCTTTTAAGAAAAAGCTCATTTTGGAATGAGGACGTCTTGAACGGCGCAAAACAATTACTCATTAACCAAAATAGAACAAAACAAACAGCCATGCATAACCTTGGTCAAGTTATACTGCGGCCAGATGGCACTTTTATTTACAAGCACAGAAGTCCTTCAAAGTCAAACATTTCAAGTGATAAATGCTCGAAAAATAAACTTCCACAAGTAAGTATACTCCAGCCACTCGTAAACGGCTTGATTTTCGGACTCAATAAATCGGAATATTTACGCAGGGACGCCAATTTTCGCGATTCAGTCTTTAATTATTTACTAAGATTTATTATTTTGAACGATAACTAGAAACAAGAAGAATGTGTGAACTACATTGAAGACAGGTGCATAGATAACTATTCAGGGGGGAATTGTTATGACTCCAACAGAGTAAGTAAATACTATGGATTTGTTAACTGGAATGAAAATTAATGAATATCTTTTAAATTTTCTAAGTACCCACGTAAATTTTAGTATTTTGTTACTGGCTTGCAAGTCAGTTTATCTTTTCTTTTAGCTCGAATCGTACGAAAATTGTTTTACATAAGACAAAATTACAGTACAAGCTTATATTTTAGTATTGAATTCCGAATTGTTTCCTGAATATATATGGACGCATTTTGAAAGTATTTTAAGGATGTAAAAATTCTTATTCAGTAAAGAAAGTAACACCGGAAGCTGGTTTTGCAGCAAGAAAGTTCTGAGGTAAATCCCCCCTGAAAGATTACAAAACCGCTAACCAGCCAATCAGACTGTTCGATAATCTAGACTTACACCCACTAAAGGGCTCCGTTAACCACGCTTCCATTGGTCGCACCACAATACTTCTATAATTATATTCAAAAAAGGCCAGCAGGGTTTCCATGAGTCCCGCTAAAGATCAACCGAGGTGTGCTGATGTGATAGCTATCTTATTGAACACAGAGTATGGACAGTCGGGTTGAACACTAGCCAAAAAATAATCGACGCAGGAACCAAAGCCAAACTCTTATTACCTCTCGTTACCAAACTGTGCAATTTTTTTATCGAAAAATGCCAAGGTCCTTCCTGCTTAAACGTCATTTTACAAAGAATGAAAGTATTTGTAATCGCAATGGGATCGACTTTTCTTTCAACGGTAAGTGAGAATGTATTTTGTTGATTGAAAAAAAAAAATGGCAGAGCTAGGTCGTGATAAATGTCGTAAATACTTTTGTAATTTTCTGGATTATTCATCCAAAACGCTGGAAAATAAATACTATGGAAAATTGAGGATTCCATTTGAGATAGTTCCAATTAATTTCATCGGCAGGGAATGGTTACCAAAATGAAGTGAACTCTAACTTCCGAGATTCCAAAATTGGCCGCGCTGCAGTTTATACGAGTTACAACTGGAATGGGACAGAAGACCATACACTAGACCAGTTCTATACAGACACCAAACCGAACAATCAGCGAAAAGAGAATCCAAGTTTTGACAATAAAAGGACAGACCCTGGCCATTTGGTTGATCCATACGACGCGTCGCGAAAACGTATAGTAAGCGTCAAACTAGAAGATGAGAAACCCCTGAAAACAGCCAACTCACAGAAACTACATCAGCCGAAGAAACAAACTTTCCAGTGTGGCCAATGTGGAAAGGTTTTCAAGACTAAGTACACATTGACAATTCATCTCAAAATGCCTTCGCACACTGGCGCCAGGCCATTTGTATGCGCGATCTGTGGCAAGGGTTTTCGTTTGTCGAGCACGCTTTGTCGACACAAGATCATCCACACATCCAACAAACCTCATCAATGTCAGATCTGTGGGAAAGCCTTCAATCGGTCTTCGACGCTCAAGACGCATCAGCGAACTCACAGCGATGTCAAGGAGTTTACTTGCGAGGTGTGTGGAAAAGGGTTTCATCAAAAAGGCAACTTACGAAATCACTTGCTCATTCATTCCGGAGAGAAGCCCTATAAGTGTACACTCTGCAAGAAGGCGTTCAACAAGCTCTCCAACTTAAAATTCCACATGCATATCCATACAGACAATAGACCTTACAGATGCCGGTTCTGTAAAGAGAGCTTTTCACGGCGCTGCGACCTCAAGGACCATCACAACAAATCTCTGTGCAAAGTAAACAACTCGTCATCGACTGAGGATTCTCTCACATCACTTCAAAACAATAAAAAATAAGATTTCTAAGAACTTTCATGAATTGACTTTATTGACACTAAAAGAAAACAGATATTTTCACTCAAATCGTAAAACGTTAGCTTCAGTTGCTCTAAAATGTAAAGAATCTATTTAAAAATTAACCTTAACGTAAATTATGCCATTGAGTAATACGTACTTGTATTAATTTATCAGCAACTATATCATTGCACGGACGGAAGTATTTATTAACTATTATAACTAAACCAAGATAAAATCAAAAATACTTTCTATCAGTAGTTCTGGAATTCCTTAATTGAATAAAATACCGGCTGCACACATTTCAGTCTATCCAAATTATTGACTCTATGATTTTTCAGGATTTTTTTACAAGAGCGAAAAAAATGCGTAAAGTTTTACTTTGTTTTTCGTGGGAATTCTCTAGTAGTGTTTGAAAAACATACCTTTTGTATCAAAATAAAAGAGTGTAATCTCTAGGAAAAGTAAGTCACGCAGAAAATCACATTGACAATCATTTATTCAAAGGTTTTCGTGTCAAATTACTGAAAAGAAAAGTTTGAGAAATTAAAAAAAAATCATTAAGAAGTTTGGAAAATACAAAATAAGCCCTCTAAGTAGTGTTATAAGGCATATTTTAAGTCGTATAAGGCGTTTTGAAAAAGGAAAACGGAAATTATTGAATTCTATACTAAATATTGAGAACCAAATTCAGTTAGATTTGAGAAAATGGCGGGAAAACGTATCGCTTCACGTACATTCGGATCACATAAACTATACTTAGTTGAAAAATAATTAAGAAATATTGTGTTGTTTTAGGAGCGTTTCCTTTTAGTGAACTGAAACAGCAGCCTAAGTTATTCGAGCTATTTTTTTCCGTTATTACAGAAAAACAAGCGACTGTTTTCTTTATTGAAAGTAATTTTCAAATCCAAGCCGTGTGTTTTCGAACAATATCAAGCGAATACCCTGCTGAGCTTCATGATTAGAGAACCAGTTGGAGGTTCTGACCAAACAAGACAGACTTTAAAAGGGTGTTAACAAATGATTGGCAAACTACTAAGAAAAGAAAAAAAACATCTGTGACTACCAGTAATGTCTAACGGCCCATGCCAATCTTTGATATGAAGTCTGCTGAGATATTTAAGTCCATAGTTTGAAGTAGTTTAAAGAGAGTTCTTCAAGGCTATAATTATCACTCTCGTTCACTACGCACTAGGTGGCAAACAAAGAAGCTCCCACGACAGCTGAAATATCTGTAAACTTGCTCTATAGACTCTCTTTCTTAATGACATCAAAACTATTTCAAAGCAAAGATGATTTTTCTTTACTTTGTTCCTATGTATTTATAAAATGTCAGTTCTGGTCGATTCTTGCACGACAAGGCCGTACTATGACATTGAACTTTTTAAAAATACAGTGCTTTGTTGTTTGTAGTCAAGCCATTCACCATATATTACAAAACTTATAAACTTTATAAAAATATTTTTGAATTATAGGCTAAATGAAAACCATTACAAGCAAATAAGAAAGACAAATATATATAAGAAATTTGCCTAAAACAAATATCATTAATCTACCATCAAGTGTTTTGTCATTTTTCCATGAAAATCGAGGACCAAGTACCCCGGAAGTAATAGACTACTCAATCTCTTTTATAATTATAGATTATAATAAAGAAGAAAAATGAAAATAAGTTGTTTCAGTTACAAAACAGTTTTCAAGTTTCGAAATTTTTATAATTTATTGTTCCCGTCTAATCGCAAGTTATTCCGGGGGAAACGACTCTTCGTACCAGGGTTGATGTGTAATCCTTAATTTTAATAGGAGCTTAACTTAAGTTTTAATACTTTAGAAAATTAACTGGGAAACAAATACAAAGAACTGAAAAGCGATTTTTCTAATACACCTGATTGCAGGAACGTTATTACATCAAGAAAAATAAGAAGAAGAAAAAAACAAAATACTATTTTTGAGCAAAACAGGAGTAATATAATTATTTCACTGTTTAAGGTGTAGCCTGACATTTTTGATATTACCTCGTTATTAGTACATACTAAAACAGTCTGATTCTCGAGAATCTAGGGGGCGTTTAGAATATTCTAATTAAAAAATATTTGCAATTAATTAAAGGGTATGGGTCGTATTGACAGGGAAGGGGCATACATTTTTTACTAAACCTGAGGATAATGATGGCAGGAAACCCTAAAGATAAAACGCGTGTGCGTGTGCATTTGCGAGAAAATGTTACATTGTCCCTCTATCACCGAGAGTTGATACGTTAGTGTCGCATGGGTAAGCTGAGATTACTGTCTTGTGCAGTTTAATGTGCATAATAGCAGTAAAGCGTAACATCACAGTTGAAGGACTAGAAATGTTCAAAACATGAGTGCGAGGATTGCTCTTTATTAAGTCTGCCCGTATCGAAGGAAAGGAAAGGAAAGTTGAACTAGTGGGGATCAGCCCAGAATATTATTTACCGGACACTGAATTCGGCAATTCATGAGTTACGGCCGAATCACTTGCTATATTTATATCCATTTCCCGGCTAGTATTATAAAAAAGTTTTTATTTATAGACCAATAGCTTACTTATACATGGAAACGATATTTTCACATGTGAAAATATCGGTCTTTCGAAAAGGAGAAATATAGGTATTTAATGGATAATTATATGATAAACCGTAATCTTTTGCGACCTGACACGATACGGTTAGTTTTTTCAGAAAATCAGACATTCAAAAACTTCAAAAGCTTCCATTCATTAAATCACACATATTGAAAAAGTCATTAATCAAAAATCCACCCTTTTTGATTCATTGATTCGCATCGTTTATAAACTTAGATTAGAGGCTTTGAAAGTATTTGTATGAACAAAGATCAACTGTAAGCACCTGCGACGGATAACCAATCTTATCTGTTAATTTAGGCAATTTTACTGAATTTGAGAGGGCTAGCTTATTTTAAAAAGCAAAGTTGACTATAGTCTCCCTCGCAGCCGTTTTTAGTCGGTCGTCACGCAACGCAAGTGGGGAGGAAGCGTTGCGTGACGACCGACACTAAAAAAGACTGCGAGGGAAACTTAGTTGACTAAAAATATTCATGTTACAATGAAAAACGGAAGTTTACTCAAATGATATGATAGTACTTAAATCATTTATAATAATACACCTCTCATCTTCTATCGAGAGGATGTGATACTTAACTGTTCGTCCGTAGTCAAAAAGCACTTGTGAATTTTCCCTCTGAGAACAAGGGCTAATTATGCCCATGAATTTTATTTTATAGTTTTTCTCGCAGAAAGAAGCAAAGAGACGGATTATAAAACAGTAATTTCAAAACTAGAATTGCAAGAAAAACTAAGTTGTAAAGAGGAGGTGAGAGAGAAAGAAAAAGAGAGATTTTACATTTGAAGATGGAGAGGTTAATTGTAAGTATTTTAAGTTATATTATTGAAGCAAAGCGCCTTTTTGTGTGGGAATATACCTACAATTTCACCCTATTTTTATGTTTTTTCCTGGTTTGTTATAGTTTATCATTAGTGCTCTAACATCTAGCTTCTTTAACGAAAATACTTCAAACGCTAGCGAGTAAAATAAACCAGGATTTGTGCGAGAGGAAATGAGTGGGAAAACGCGAGAAAAAGGTGGTCTCATCACTAATTAATATTCTTCATCGGCCTTCTAGCGATAACTTTTTAACCACCGTACTACGATATGGCTAGCTATGTCGTTCTTAATGCTTCAGGGAAGGATTACTAGCTTTTAAAACTACACATCTGTTCACATTAGCTATTGTTATTATCCTACCACTGAACGAGTTAGACTCTCAGCAGGATGTCGTAGTTCACTTATGTCTCCTTGACTCTGGCCACAGCAAGAGATCATTAGGTAGGTGTTGGTTTTAGAAATCCTGTTAGCCTCAGGATTATCTTGGTTTGTACAAACGGCTCTCCTAGTTCTTTCTTTTGAAAAATGACTTGATTATTCAGAACATAAGAGAAATCTGGGGTGCTTACCATTTAAACCAATCCATCGGTTGGAAATTCATTCATTAACTGATAAGAACCTTAAAATGACAAGCAATAAAATGTAATTAAATTAATACCACTGATAACAAAAAAAGGTTTTGATGGATAAAAAATATATAGTAGCAAGCAAATCTATTTCTAAATACGTAAGAAAAGAGCGGGAAAATTTGACTTTCGAAAAATGGTCAAGCGTCTACCAAAAGAACCGAAAAGAGCGGGAAAAGTGATTACCTGAATCGGATCGAAGGTTTTCCGGAACTTTCCGATCGGATTAATGATACATGGATACCTTTTGTTTTTCCAACCGGAATTTTTCCACGTAACTAGTGTGATTAAGGTTGAAGTGCACATAGCAATATTTGTCCGATACGAGGCACTCATCGCAATGGACAGTTATTTTAATGACTCCGTTCAGATATTTTATAAAAGACATCTATTACAAGAGCAAGAGGCTAATAGGATAACCTCCGGCAAGACTGAATAAAAACGAAGGATTTTCTATCAAAGGCAAAGCCTTCATGAAGTTCTTCCAAGTTCGTGAAAAGTCCATACTCGCAGTTGTTACGGTATAATTTGGTAGGTCAAAAATGCTCCAATATGCCGAGTAGTGTCGAGCTGTTGTCGAGCTGTGTGAAAAAAGTAATTTTGCAGGCTCTCTGTAGACGTTCCAGACAATTATTCAGCATTTACGACTTTGAAAAATTAGTTATACATGAAACTTGCGGAAAATGTTGTCACGAAGGGCTTAGTGACGAGGGGCGAGTGGAGGTCTTTTTTCTCATCACGCTTGTCATTTCGTTAAAAAAAATTCTGCGAGAAGTACTTCGCAGTAAGTTCTTCAGTTTAGTATAATTTTTTGTTTGTTTGTTTGTTTTGAGTTTTCTAAAAATGTTTTTAGAGAGTTCAAACGGCGTTTAGGTACGAAACTCACAGGTCACAAGACGGCTGAGATTAAATCAAAACTTTATCAAAACACCTCAAGTAAGAAACTGATTTTTGAGTGCATGAATTACGATTTGCGAGGGTAATATCTCAAAATTTAGAATTAGAACGTTTGACAATAAAACAAAGGTTCCTGAGTGTGCCGCGTAAATTTTCGCTTCATATCCAAATCTGTGAATACAGAGGTTTTGTTATTAACACATGAATGAAAACAAAATAAAGCTGCCACTTATACCGACAGGTCTGGAAGATAGAAAGACATTTTTGAATAACCTTATACAAATCACAGGCTTTGGCTTTAGTTAATTCAGCGAGGTGTTGGCAAATAATTTTAAAGTTTTGTGTAAGATAACTATCAATAATTTGTTAAAATAAGAATACAGTTGGTTTTAAAGCGACTATTCAAGGAGTATGCAAGGACCCAAAAATGAAACTTCGAGGAGTATGTTCAGCTAAATATGCCAAGGTTTTACACGGTGGTTGCACATGGCCGACTTTCAGATTTTCCAATCTTTCTGACTATAATCTAATTCAGAACCATGCAAGTAATGATCAAAGCAAAAATTCAAGGAGTTTTCAAGGAGTTTAGCTAAAATCATAAAATTCAAGTGCCCTTGAAACCTTTGATTAAGGAGTACCACGAATCCTGCTAACATGAATACCATAATTTGCACACAAAAATACAAACTTGATTTTAAAACATGCTATTCACACAAAAAGTAAGAAAGTACAAGATTATTACACAAATTAATCTGTGAAAACGTAACCTTTTTCTTTTAATAAAGGAGGTGTTGTTGTTGTTCAAGACATGATACAGAATTCGTACTAAATAAAATAAAAACTTGATATAGAACAAAGTTCACGAGAAAAAAAGACAGAGAGGCTGGGAAATGAAAAAAATGTATAACAAAAATATCAAGTATTTTCTTTGCTTTGTTTCTGGCAGCTAGTGTTAGAATAACAGCTGTTATTTTTTTTTCGTCTAGAGCGATATCACGAAATGTGTACAAATAAATATACACTATCTCAATAGCACAAGTCAAAGGAACTATACGAGAAGCACAGACCGGAAAAATCAAAAAACACTAAGATATTATTTTAGGAGAAATATTGACTAATAATAATTGGAGTATTTTATGCATAAACTTTATATATTTTTACAATAAAAGCTAATCTGAAGATCAATTCAAGCACTAAACCTCACAATATTGAAAATGATCTAAGTCAGGGCACGGCTAACTCACATATCAAACCCTGAAACAACCTCTGGGCTGATCTAAGTCAGAGCATGGCTAACTCACAGATCGGAACCCTCAAATAACCTCTGGGCTGATCTAAGTCAGGGCATGACTAACTCACAGATCGGAACCCTCAAATAACCTCTGGGCTGATCTAAGTCAGGGTATGACTAACTCACAGATAGAATCCTGAAACAACCTCTGGGCTGATCTATGAGTCAGTGCATGGCCAACTCACAGATAGAATCCTGAAACAGCCTCTGGGCTGATCTATGCGTCAGTGCACGGATAACTCATAAATCGAATTGGAATTTCACATGTTAGATTTTACCCCTCAAATCAAGGCAGTGACCAAACCCCATCTTTTTCTTATCGCTTTGTTTTTTGTTTTGACAAGATGTTGAAGCTAAAAATGACCAAGACACGTAATGTTCGCGTCTGGAATCGTGTCTGCCACAGAACATAATAAAAGCTAAATAAACAGTAGCCATCTATTGTTATGGTTGTAAAGGGGCTTTTAAATGGACAAGCGTTGATGAGATACTCGACTACAATAGCTCAAAGCAACCGTGAATGGAGCTTATGTTAGGAGATAAGAGGTGGATAATTAGGTATCATAAAACCATGGCGTGTTGGAACAATTTCATTGTCTTATTTTCTGAATAAATTATTTCAATAAAGTTAGTCACCAAAAATCTAGAAAGCTGAGACCACTGAGCATCATGGGAAACTTTTCATATCAAAAAGCAGATATATTCAAAGCCTTTTTAATACAAACTGCAGCTCGATGATGATCAGAAGAGGTGAGACTGTAACCGGTAAAAGATTCGCAAGACCATGAACAATTATCAAGCGGTTAAACGTGTAAAATGAATCTACCCATAATCCTTGTCGGCCTCAGCTTTATAGCTTTTCAGGTGACTAACTTTATTGAAACAAGTGTACACACCTATTTTGAAAAAACGTTGTCTGAAATGGACAACCCGAGACTAAACGGAAATTCTACTCTTAAAAAAAAAGTTACATTTCTAACTCGAAGGTAAAAGTAAATATTCCAATCTAAAAGAAAAAGTATGTTGTTGGGCTGTGAATATATTGTTTTACCATTTGCAGCGTGCTAATATAAGCCAAGGTTTTCAGATTTCTGATCGCCAACCGGTTTAAACGTGTTTGAATTTTAATGAATAGATGTATCTCAAGTAGTTTGTACATAAACCAAGTAATGATACTTAAGCCAGACTGATTAAACCAAGTGCAATTAAAATGATTTTAAAATGTGTTGGACACAAAACGTCAAGTTCTCTTGCTTAGGGTTAGCCTCGATTTTGTGCAGAATATTCACGTGTTCCAGTCAAGGTCCGTGGAATTTCAAAGTGTTTGTATTGTTGAAGTTGTGCATTCTTTACTTTATGGTTGGTATTTGTGAATATTCTGACGCTAAAATGAGGCTAAACCTGAGTGAATGAGACTGTAATCAAGAAACTTAATGGTATAGACCTCCTCCGATCTGACGTATTGTTGTCCCATTTCAGACCGCGTGTCCTTCCCTAGAGTATCATTTCTTTGTTTAAGGTTTATGCTCGGTTGCACATGAGAAGACACATGAATATGGATACAACTCAAACAAAGGATATTCTTCTCAAGGGAATAATACGTGGTCTGAAATGGGACAACATTACGCTCGAGCGCTCCAGAGCAGATGAGGTCTATTGTAGAAAACAGCTTACTTTTTAAATATCTTTCTTTGTCAAGGGATGTCAGTGAGTGTGATCGTTCGCATTCTTTCTTCTTTTGCTTTTCTTTTCGTTTTTTAAGCCTGGTTTTAAGCCGACGTAAGCACAAGCCAACGCTAGAAAAATCTCCGCTTTTCTTGCTACGGTTCTAGTCGCTTCTTTTGAATAGTGAGAAAATAGAAAGTGTCCCAAAACCAGGTTTTAATAATCTATCTATTAAGTTGTAAATGAATTTTCCCAATAGCTTTCGTTGGTATTAACATATAGCAAGAGAATATGAATATTCATTTTCTCTTGCATATAGCTCTTACTTCGAACGTGATTTATGTAATAATATAAAACACCTTAGACTCGAATCAAACTTCTTGCTTTATCTAAGATCTCTTTCTTGATTTTAGGATAATTCGGGTGTTGTTCAAGCACCTACGGGCGAGAAAAACAAAACAAAAGAAAATATATCAAAAATAAGGAGGATAAAATGCACGAAAGTTATACGAGGGTGAGCTGTTATGATATATTTCTCGCGGGGAAAAAAAAGAAAATAACAACGCTGCCAAGAAAATTCGTTGGTTCGTTGGTTCGTTGGTTCGTTGGTTCGTTGGTTCGTTGGTTCGTTGGTTCGTTGGTTCGTTGGTTCGTTGGTTCGTTGGTTCGTTGGTTCGTTGGTTCGTTGGTTCGTTGGTTCGTTGGTTCGTTGGTTCGTTGGTTCGTTGGTTCGTTGGTTCGTTGGTTCGTTGGTTCGTTGGTTCGTTGGTTCGTTGGTTCGTTGGTTCGTTGGTTCGTTGGTTCGTTGGTTCGTTGGTTCGTTGGTTCGTTGGTTCGTTGGTTCGTTGGTTCGTTGGTTCGTTGGTTCGTTGGTTCGTTGGTTTGTTGGTTTGTTGGTTGGTTCGTTGGTTCGTTGGTTCGTTGGTTCGTTGGTTCGTTGCGTTGGTTCGTTGGTTCGTTGGTTCGTATGTTCGTTCGTAATAATCAATAAATGATTTTTGCCTGTAAATATTGAGTGTTTAATACTCACCATGTGGCAGACATCTATTGCATCCACATATCGTTTAGCTTTGAGGTAATTGAAGGCCAGTCGAAACCCTTGAGAAAGAGTTAATGAACAGCAGGTTTATCTTATTAATATCGTAGATAAATAACGCGCAATGATGGGATATAGTTGTAATGATGCTGAGTGTTTCTCCGCGTTTGCGGGACCTTTGCGGGCGTGTTTCTTAACCTCATCCCTAGCGGTTAGCGGTAAAACTGATGCTTAAGGTCTCTCTTATTTGCACATGTCACAGCAACAGAAGCTACTGCTGAATCAATCACAATACTCGTAAATAGAAGATAATACACGGTGGTACGAAGAAATGGGCCCGCTTGTGCGAAGAGTGAATTTATCCGACGGATAAATCTAATCCAGTAGACAAATTTATTGGATAACAGCATCGACTTATCCACTGGATAACGATTGATCCGTTGGATGGCGCTATCCAGTCTTCGTACAACTGGGTCATGATGATTATCTTTGAGTGTTGAATACATTTCACGAGTGAGCACAGAGAAAGATACTTATTCTTACCTATGGTGGGATTATTCTTGTTGCCGTTTTTCCAAGCGTTCTCATAATTCTTAGCAGCATCCTTGTAGGCTTGTTCTTTCTCCATGATAAAGCCCATGTACTCCCATGCTTTACAACACGACTACAAAGAAGATACATTTGTGCTTTGATTGGTGTGAAGGATGATGAGCACCAACATTACCATGGTATCAGGCATACACATGGGAGAAGAGTGAAAACGCACCACGCGTGCTCGGATCTTAGGCCGGGACATTCGCAATCTCGTACCCAGAGCCTGCATTTCTTCTGGCCTGCGGCGAAGAACGAGAGCTCTGGGTACGAGATTCGTAGACACATCGTGTTTAGAAACAATCTCGCCGTTACCGCCGTAAAGAAACTCCATGAAATTTTATCTACCTTGTTATACTGTAGACATTTCTTCAACAAATCACTAGCCATGTCGTACTTCCCAGACTGAAAGAAAAACAGAAGGTCAGCTGGGTTGCCTGTGGCAGCCTTTCCATTATTCATAGTTCCGATTCAGACCAATCACCATTATAATTTATTAAGCTTGTGGGACATAGCAACAGTAACTAAGGGAAAAAAACAGTGACTAAGGGGAGTCGTATGAATTCTTTTCAAGGTCTGTAATAATTTATTAAGCTTGTGGGACATAGCAACAGTAACTAAGGGAAAAAGAATGAATTCGAATGAATTCTTCTCAATGTCTGTAGTCTTTCGTTTAGTTCTTTTCAAGACTGAATTTTACCTGGATATATATGTCAGCGAGTAGAAGCCAGCTCTTCTCAAACTCTTCAGCCTCCTATACACACATAAAAAATTCAAACTTTGGGTTAATTATACACTGTAAAAGATGATAACAGCTGGGTTGTTTACCAGTTAAACCAATCCAACCGGTTGGATATTTGTTTGCGAATGGTAAGAGAAGAGCGGAAAAATTTGACTTCCGACCAATGGTACACGCGTCTACCGGATGAATCGAAAAGAGCGGGAAAAGTGATTAACTCAATCGGAAGATCGAGTTTTCCACGTAACTTTCCGATCGGAACGACGCATACCATTTTGTTTTTCCAACCGGAATTTCCGGTTTTAGTTCCAGCGAAATGGAAAGCGCACCCGTCATGTGGGTATCAGTAAAAGTAAAACCAGTAGAATACCTCGGAGGTCCAGTTCATTTTGGCGATTCTCTTGAGCTGGTTTCTTGCTCTTGGCGTTTGTTTTAAGTACATGTAGGCTGTGGCCATTCCCAGCAAGGAGGGCACGTAGTCCCTCTAAAGAAAAAAAATTTCAATACAGAATTACATCGATATCAGATGGGTAACAACAAGCGTGAAATTTCTCAAACTTGATTTTTGAGAACGAAGACAGATAAGTGTCAAATGAATGATGGCGGAATCATTTGATTCCATCCCTTACCCATCAATAAGTAGCTTTAACACAGAGGAGCATCAATGGTGTTTTGATTCCATCCCTTACCCATCAATAAGTAGCTTTAACACAGAGGAGCATCAATGGTGTTTTGATTCCAACCCTTACCCATCAATAAGTAGCTTTAACACAGAAGAGCATCAATGGTGTTTGGAATCCATCCCTTACCCATCAATAAGTAGCTTTACACAGAGGAGCATCAATGGTGTTTTGATTCCATCCCTTACCCATCAATAAGTAGCTTTAACACAGAGGAGCATCAATGGTGTTTTGATCCATCCCTTACCCATCAATAAGTAGCTTTAACACAGAAGGAGCATCAATGGTGTTTTGATTCCATCCCTTACCCATCAATAAGTAGCTTTAACACAGAGAGCATCAATGGTGTTTTGAATTCCATTCCCTTACCCATCAATAAGTAGCTTTAACACAGAGGAGCATCAATGGTGTTTTGATCCCATCCCTTACCCATCAATAAGTAGCTTTAACACAGAAGAGCATCAATGGTGTTTTGATCCCATCCCTTACCCATCAATAAGTAGCTTTAACACAGAGGAGCATCAATGGTGTTTTGATTCCATCCCTTACCCATCAATAAGTAGCTTTAACACAGAAGAGCATCAATGGTGTTTTAATTCCATCCCTTACCCATCAATAAGTAGCTTTAACACAGAGGAGCATCAATGGTGTTTTGATTCCATCCCTTACCCATCAATAAGTAGCTTTAACACAGAAGAGCATCAATGGTGTTTTGATCCCATCCCTTACCCATCAATAAGTAGCTTTAACACAGAGGAGCATCAATGGTGTTTTGATCCCATCCCTTACCCATCAATAAGTAGCTTAAACACAGAAGAGCATCAATGGTGTTTTGATCCCATCCCTTACCTCTGTTGTAGCTATTTCCATAAACTGAGACAGCACTTTCTCTACGATGGGTTTAGCTTTCGTTGCCATCTGAACAGAGTTCTCTAGAATACGATACTTCAGAGGGTTGGCCTTTGGTTTGAGTTCCTTAAAACATAAAGAGTAAAAGATTGATTAATTCTATTGAAAATGTGCGCGACATGAAAGGACATCACCAGTTTAGTTGACCTTTAGAACAAACTCAGGGTCAACCAATCAGAATTGAGGATTCAACATCATATTTTTGATGAGCATTTCCCATGATTCTGCCAAGGAAATCTATGAAATTTGAATTCTTCATTCTATAATTTGATCGTAAATAAGGAATTCAAATAACAGACAAGAGAAATCTACATTGGAGTTAGTCCCTGCTAGGAAAATCAAATGCAAAAACAAATTGTCCCATAATTCATTTCAGGGATTGCTGTCAACTCAGCTGGCAGGGGGGGTGGGGTGTGGGGGCATACAGTTTGTTTAGGAAGATAGTCAAGTACCTTAAGGAGTCGTTCAGCTGTTCGCACAGCCATGATCTCAGAATCCTGCTTCTCTGTTGTATTACTAGGAAGAGAACATTATACTCAATGAAATGTCTAATACAACTAAAACCATAATAACAACAACTATAGACCCCTTGCATGTGACGTCAAAGCAGCTCGATCTGGGGAAAAAACCAAAGAATTTCAATCTCCTGAGAATCGGAACCTATTGATTTGTATCCCAGATTGACGGAGCTGCATTCCAAAGTGCTGCAAGGAGTTTATATGGCAAGGACATGTCGCACGCTATAGTACAGCACTTTTCGGCAAGGTTAACGCCTGACAAATCATATTGCGCAAGAATTTACTCTTGATCCAATCAAATACCCGAAACACGGTATGAAGACGGCGTGGTCACGGACACGCCAAGGTCATGGCACTGTCAGATCAATCACATTGCACGAGAATTTACTCACCATCCAATGAAATACCTGATACACGGTCACGCCAGTGTCACGGCACTGTCAGACCAATCACATGGCGCGAAAAAATTAATCAGCCAATCAAAATGATAGAAAACCTCACGGGCAACTACTCTATGATTGGTCAACTTGGGGTCCATAACGCTAAGAACTCCATTTATTTCACCCAAATACATCTAACCTGTTATCAATCTCCATGGCTTCAAACGTTTCTCCGCCCAAGGTTTCATTGTCAGGATTCAAGCAGATTTCGACCATATTGTATACGGCTTTTTCACCCCAGTCACTGTCTTTTCGGGATAGATTAAAGTGCTTCAATGCTCCGGTAGGATTCAATGTATACCTACAAAATAAGAATATAAAAATGTTTACAATGATTCCGTATAAAACGGTACTCAAATGTATTTTGCAGCACGTATATCATATAAGAAATGTTTACAATTATTCCGTATAAAACGGTACTCAAATGTATTTTGCAGCACGTATATCGTGTAAGAAATGTTTACAATTATTCCGTATAAAACGGTACTCAAATGTATTTTGCACTATGATATAAAATATAAACGGTGTCTTACCACTCGTATAATCCTTTGCAGTAGTTCAGCCCAGGATCCATAGCGGCACGAGGAAGGGCGTTCTCTGCCTGAAGACAGATGACATTGGTTTGTTATGGAGACGTCATATGGTCAGAAAAGGTTAGGCCCCGTCCACACTATGCCGGATAAATTTGAATCCGAATTTTTATTTATTCAGTTAGGCCTAGGGCAAACATCGAACTTTTCATGCACCGAATTACATCAAAGAATGCCGCCTCATTATCACCTGATAACAATTGTTTTCAATGAGTTCGGTGCATGGAAAGTTCAACGTTTGCCCTAGGCCTCTTAACAATTCTTCACCGAAAACCAAATTTTTTCGAATACGGTCTCCAGGGTGGAACAATTCGAAAACGCCGGCTAGCCGTATTAGTGTGGACGGAGAACATTTCGTATCCGAAAATTTTCGAATACGATGACGTCATGATTGTCATGGGAACATGGTAGGAAGGCTAAAAATTCACCGCGGGCTCAATTTCAGCTTCGATGCACATGCTCAGATTTGCAATGAAGCGTTTTTGCCGCCTCTGATCGGACTAGTGTCGACGCGAAACATTTTATTCGTTTTCATGTGTGGACGGAAGACCTTTTTTTCGGTTTCGGTGAGAAAGTTGCGGATTCAAATTTATCCGGCATAGTGTGGACGGGGCCTTAGAAGCCTATTGCGAGGAGGGAAGGAAAGGACGACGACAGAAGTGAAAGTGAAGAGAGGAGAGGAGAGGGCAGAGGGCAGGGGGCAGGGGGCAGGGGGCAGGGGCAAGACAGGACAGGGCAAGTTTAAATATTACTTGGCTTTTCTTTCTTTCTTTCTTTCGTTTTGTGTGTGTGTGTTACCATTTCTTCCAAGATATTGGGGTCATTAATTCTCCGAGTGCCCAAAAGGGCCTTGAGTAGAGATACCGGAACTTGAGTTCGTACCTGAGTTAAATACTTTGGACATTCATCCAATTTTCCAGCCCTTCGTAACAGATCGATAAGCCTAGCTAGTGCTGTGTAGTGACCTGAAATCAAAAACACCTCATTCATTCATTCATTCTATTCACTTTCTCATCCCACAGCTTTGTGTATTCTGATTCCTATAACATTCTTATTAGTCGCAGGAACTTTTCACTTGTTGAAGTCGCCAAAAAAACATATCAGGGACTTTACAATTTGCAAAATCTACGACGGCGACGTCAGCCGGAAGTGTAAATAATTTCTCTTTGAGGTTCTGTTCATTGGAGATTTCATTCAGGACATTGTCAGTGAAGTCGACTCATCCACAGGGAAGAAAGATTTTAAAGACTCGAAACCCCAAAGCGAAGTAATTTACGCTTCCGGTTGACGTCGCCGTCGCATATTTTGCAAATCTTAAAGTCCCTTTTATCGCTAAACACCACCACAAGTAAAGCAGGGTTGCAGCCCAGCGGGGTCGAACAAAAAGCATGTGAAGGCGCCTCTGGCAGCCAATATACATTCCATGTATGTACGACACAAACAATCTTACCTGGTTTTCTCTCCAACAGCTGCTGAAAATGAAACGTAGCTGAAGCGTATTCATTCTTCCTGAACATGAGGTCCGCCATCATCTGAGGGAAATCACAGCACACAAAGTCACGATTAAAAGAGTAGACTGTTTAACTGACTCACGGATCTTTAAACTCAAACACCTCCGGTAATGTCAAGTCATTGGCAAAAAGTCAGTCGGTTGGCTCATGCAAAGTCTACACTATGCCGGATAAATTTGAATCCGGAACTTTATTTATCCGGATATGCCTTCCAAATTTTTTAATACGGTCTCCAGATTGGAGAAATTTGAAAACGCCGGCTAGCCGTATTAGTTTGGTACGGAGAACATTTCGTATCCGGAACTTTTCGAATACGGTGACGTCATGAATGTCATGGGGACTTGGCGGGAAGCCTGTGATCATGCAGACTAGTATGGACGCGAAACATTTTATTCGTTTTCATGTGTGAACGGAAAACTTTTTTTTCGGTTTCGGTGTGAAAATTGCGGATTCAAATTTATCCGGCATAGTGTGGACGGGGCCTCAGTTGGTTGAGCGTCGTTCTGTTATGCGGGATGTCGTGGGGTCAGGCCTTGGCGGCCGGACCAACACTCAGGGTCTTAAATAACTGAGGAAAAGGTGCTGCCTTAAATAATATCTACTATTGGATATACTTCTCAAGAAGGTCGGATGGCTACTTTAATTGGTGGTCCCTTCTCTTTACACTTCATCATCACTAACCAATGTCGGAGGGACGTAATAGAACCATGCGCTGAAGACTTATAAGAAACCCTATGAGTGTACTCACCACGGTAGCAGAATCATTCCCTGGGTCCATCTTTAGCAACGTTACACACTGTTGTTGACAGGCGTCAAGGTTGTCGACTGTCAGGTAAAGTTTGGCAAGCGCTAATATGGACTAAAACAAGACAGACAGACAACTTCTTACAACATAAAAAAGACCTGATGAGTATTTCCCACTACAGTAACTTATTTCACGAGGGAAACACAATAACCATTGACAGTTATCTAACTTATGACCCCCAAATCACTTTATTATAGCCATTCCGAAGTTAAGCAAAAAGCTGGGTACTAAAACAGTCCCACAATGCACTGCAACGACAACTCGAACACTCGAAAATTGAACCATGGATAAAGTAATTATAATTAGGACATAAGTCAAGCATACCGATTTATGGGTGTCATCATATGCTAAGGCTTCTTTGTAAGAATTGATCGCTTTCTCGTAATCACGTGCTGAAGCTGCGATCTCTGCCATGTCCGAACAAATCCTGACAACATAACGAGATATGTTAAAGCGGTAGCAGTCATCCCCTCTCACCTCTCGGGGGTCTGGGTTTACTGGCTGTTGCGTATCAGACGTCTACTCGGCCCAGGGAGTGTAAGGGCGGTTACCGAAAGCAATGGAACGAGTAAGCATCTGCGTCCCTTAAGGCGCGATTACAGGGAGCAATTTTCTCTACAACTTGTCTAGCAGCGCGACACAAATTGCCATTGAGCATTGCAGCGTGTAGCCTACAGCGCAATTTGAAAAAAGTTTCAGCAATCGTTGAGAAAAGTATAATTCACTTTTGGCAACGATTGCGTCCTCCGTTGTATTGTGTAAACACTCTTCCGGACTTGTATCGCAAGGCTGTTACGAGACAAGTTGCAGAGAAAATCGTTCAGCGTAATCAGTCGCGCCGTAAATGATTGATGCACTTACTTTGCGGCGAGGAGCTTTTGTGCTTGTACTGTGTCAGGCTGTTCTACTGCCACTCGTTTGAGAACTCTAAAACAACAAAAAGAGTTAACTAGTTTTGGTCTTATAAGGATAAGGCATCATTACTCGCATACATGCATCAGGAGTTCCGCGCTAATGCTCTAAGCGCATGCTCCAGGGGTTAAAAAGTGGGACCATGGGTTATAAAAATGGCTATATTTTAATTGTATTTTTCTTATCAAGCACAATTTTCATTAAACATTCAAGAGAAAGTAGAGAATTAAGATAATTCCACATCAAATATATCGAAATATAGCATTTTTTACAAGAACCCAGGATCTCACTCTTAGACGACGTGTCACTCTCTCGAGTATAAGATTCTTTGTCTTAGTTGTATCCATATTCACTTGTCTTCTCATGCGCAACCATTAAACAAAGAAATGATACTTTAGGGAATGACGTGTGGTCTGAACTGGGAAATCAGTAGTGGATTAGGTCTGGTCAGTCCAAAATGGCGCATGACCGAGTGAGTTATATGAAAACGATGCAGCACGGGCCAAATGCAAAGAAATAATATGGTATGTTGTCAATGCAAAGTATAAACTTGTTTTGTCTTTCTTTCTTTCTTACATAAAGGAACCCAACAATTTTGCGGCGTCAAATTATAAAAAAATACTGTCAATTTGTCAAATTGGTCCTAAATACCTCGTAAGGACGCAGCATGGTCGAGTGGTCTTAGCGTCGGTCTCGTAATCCGGTGGTGCTGGGTACGAGTCCCGCTCTGTGGCCACCAGCTGAGACTGTATTTGTTCCGATTCCCGATTAGTTCCGATTCCCGATTAGTTCCGATTCCCGATTAGTTCCGATTCAGTTTCTCGACCAGTGCTTGTAAATAGCCAACTGGTTTGCCTCCTTGCCAGTTGGGATTCTGAACACGCTTTATGTTCATTTAATCTTTCATTTCAGTTTATTAATCGTATGAGGGAAACTATAAACATAATGGAAACTACTGGGTCACCAGTAATGTATGTCACTCTCGTTAAATAAAGTCAATTTATTTTCACCCGGACGTTTGCCATTTTGGACTTAAGTGATTTGGACGAGGTAACTGGTGTGTCTATTTTAAGCGGAAGCGGAAGCCAGACATTCGCCTTTAGAAGCAGGAGGGTTGCACTGTGTTAGTCTAGGCGCCTGAATGTAAATTAGCGCACATCACTGTGCAATGGCATGGAAACCGAACGCATTGCTATCCTGTCCAACTCAAACATTGGCCCAACCACTCTCGACCCAAGAGCACTGTCATTCTTACAGTGAATGCTTGAGTAAATGTCAGAGAATCTGGGAACCCCTAGCGTTTGGTACCCAGAAATGTGGCTGGTATGTTATACGCACGCTCGAATTTAAATTATAGTTAGAGCGCACTGTGCTGTGTTGGTCAGGCTGGCTCACCTTATTTGCACGTCCTTGGCTATTGTCAAGGTGTTTACTGTTGTTCATGTTATTTGATTTCTGGTAACTTGTGCTAACAGTGTTAACAACTTTGCTTCACCCATCAAGATGGCAGGTCACTTGCTGTCGTTTCAAAAACAGTAAAACATTAGTCACTCACTCGCTCTCGCACACTAAGTCAATCAGTCCATCTGTCAGTCAATTAGTTGGGTAGCTCGGTAAGTCAGTCAGTCAGAGAGTCTGTTAATCAGTCAGTCAGTCAGAGAGTCTGATAATCAGTCAGTCAGTCAGAGAGTCTGAAAATCAGTCAGTCAGGTCAGAGAGTCTGATAATCAGTCAGTCAGTCAGAGGTCTGATAATCAGTCAGTCAGTCGAGAGTCTGATAATCAGTCAGAGAGTCTGATAATCAGTCAGTCAGTCAGAGAGTCTGTTAATCAGTCAGTCAGAGAGTTTGTTAATCAGTCAGTCAGTCAGAGAGTCTGATAATCAGTCAGTCAGTCAGAGAGTCTGATAATCAGTCAGTCAGTCAGAGAGTCTGTTAATCAGTCAGTCAGAGAGTTTGTTAATCAGTCAGTCAGTCAGAGAGTCTGTTAATCAGTCAGTCAGTCAGTCAGAGTCTGTTAATCAGTCAGTCAGTCAGAGAGTCTGATAATCAGTCAGTCAGTCAGAGAGTCTGTTAATCAGTCAGTCAGAGAGTTTGTTAATCAGTCAGTCAGTCAGAGAGTCTGATAATCAGTCAGTCAGTCAAACAGTCAGTCAATCAGTCAGTCAGTCAGTCAGAGAGGTTGTTAATCAGTCAGAGGGTCTGTCAGTCAGTCAGAGATTCTGTTAATCAGTCAGTCAGTCAGTCAGAGATTCTGTTAATCATTCAGTCAGTCAGTCAGAGAGTCTGTTAGTATCCCTTGCTGTATCGGGATGTGTTCGTGCCGTGAGGTTTTCACAGTCATACGAAAAACTGCTCTTCTGGTCAAGGTATACAAATAGAGTCATTTATGACAATAATAGTAGTGGTTTTTACCTTTTTCAAACTCCAGTGCAGCCTTGATAACTTTTTCTGCTTTATCAAGACTGCGCAACTTAAGGTACAACTCTGCAAGATCATATCTTAAAAGACAACACATCTATCAGTATAAGCACACGGTGCAGCTGTAGTACGCAACGTAACACGCACCTTCTCAAAAAGAACTTGGGTGCAATGATAACTTGAATAAATATAACAACAGAAATCTCACTTTTTCTCGATGTGACGAATTTGTGACATTTCTTTTGTAGTATCTCCATGTTAGACCAAGTCCAGACGTTGAGCTCCACATGAGCTGAACCTAATGACATCAAAGACGACTGCCTTTGTATCCATTGTTTCATTTAGGTTCGGTTCATGTGGAATTCGACGTTTGAACTAAGCCGTAGCCTCGCATTTAAGACGATTTTAAGAAGGGTCCATTGACCTTAATCATTATTGGTGTCAATCCCTAGAGAATAAGTCTTAGAGTCTTTGAGTTTTATTGGAATTCGTCTGCTTGTAGTGTCCAATGACACATTGCACCAATACCAATAAGAGCGAACACTTGCACCAATACAAATAAGAGCGAAGTCACAGGTCGTTCTCACACGATAAAAATAAACTAGTTGAGTGCAACGCTTCAGTAATACAATTCGTTTCTATTTCAAGGACGTAGCACACAACCATTGCAGAGGAAGGTTTACAATAAAGGATTAAAAGGATTTACTGTACGGACAAACCAATCGCGTGTAAAGGAACTATGAGTTCATTCACCTGAGAAAGTTCTGCTGTCCACTTTTAAGAGCCGCTTCATAATAGTTGATAGCCTGAAGAAAAACATAGTCACAGGTGAATAGTTTTGACCGGTATATGTGACTGAGTTCGTACCGCGAGCTTTTCACAGTCAAAAGAAAACTGCTCTACTGTACGTTTCTCACTCATACCAAATCCGCCCTTTAATATATCTTAAAGAGTTACATCAAATATTTTTCATTATACCCAAATACTGAGACCTTAAAAACTTAGATCAGCAATTATTTTACACAGGTATGTGTGATTTTACTATTTTTTATACCATGAAGTTTTTAAATGCACCAGGAACTGACATAAATATGAGTCGTTTCGAGTTTGAGGAAAAAATTGGACCGAGTTTGCATTACAGTGCATTGTAGGACTCTTTTAGGGACGAAATAAACGCCATCTTGGAAATATGTCCCCTTAGAGTCCCACAATGCAATGCAATGTCAACTCGACCCAGTTTTCCCTCAACCTCGAAACGGCTCATAGATGTCAGTTATCAGGTTTACCTTTCCATAGTGATGTGTCTTGACATAGGCTTGTCCTATCTTACTGGCTAGGGCACCGTCACGTGGGTTCCTTTTCAAAGCAGATTCGTACACTTCAATGGCTTTTTCTGGCTATTGGTTGAAAATATTAAAACATATGTCATACACTTCAATGGTTTTATCTGGCTATTGGTTGAAAATATCAAAAACATGCCATACACTTCAATGGTTTTCTCCGGCTATTGGTAGAAAATATCAAAAACATGCCATACACTTCAATGGTTTTCTCTCGCTATTGGTAGAAAATATCAAAAACATGCCATACACTTCAATGGTTTTCTCTCGCTATTGGTAGAAAATATCGAAAAAATTGAATACACTTCAATGGTTTTCTCTGGCTAATGGTAAAAAATATTTAAAAAAACAAATACATTTCTACAGCCTTTGTGATGTCTTCGTAAGGCGTATCTAGTATCTAGAACGTTTTTGTATAAAACTTTTTTAAATATTTATACTAAAATGTTCCCCCCTCAAAACCTAAAACGATTTTCGTGGTAGATTTTATAGTTTTCAAGTAGCCAATTCAGTTTTTGGACAATTTGGCGCATGCGCAAAGGATTAAAGTTACCTCTTGGATACTCATGTAGGCGTCTCCTAGCAACAGGCACGTGTGAGGGCTTGGGTTCTTATCCACAAGTTCCCTGTAGAAACAAAGAGTGGCCAGAAAATTAAGAATACATGAAACAACTTCTAACAAAGGAAGGATGTAGAGACTACTAAGCAAGAAGCACAGTGGTATAGCGGTTAGAGCGCTCGTCTCTTAACAATTCCAGTTACCTTTCAAAGAATTGTGAGTTATCTGTGCCCCGTCTTTATATTTTGCAAGCTATTTCTTGCCGTATTGTTGTGCTTTACTGTTCCCCGCCACTCTGCCATGATGCGACAAAGCACTACAGCTGTTTTCGTGCTGTGAAAAGCTCGGTGCGTGCCTTGCCGCAACCGAATATTGATTGGCCGATTTGATTTTTTATAATAATAATAATAGTTTATTATTTGTATCGCGCAATTTAACATGTTAATATGATCAACTCCGCATTTGTTTCGCGCAATGTGATTGGTCTGACGTATGTCTCGCCGATTGAAGAACGCGTTCATGACACGAGCTTATCACAGTCATACGAAAACCGCATTATCGCATCTTTTATAAGCAAGGCCAACACAGATTCCTACTGATTGATACAGTATTCTAGGTTTCTTACCTGTAGACGCTAGCATACAGACGTTTGTCTTTACGGTGATGGAGGTAGATCTCGGCCATTTTTTCTTTCGCCTTGATGTAGTACCTGGAATGGAAATGATTTTAATAACTTTTCAATTCTGTTTGACGGTCATCACTTACTTACTTACTTACTTACTTACTTACTTACTTACTTACTTACTTACTTACTTCCTTCCTTCCTTCCTTCCTTCCTTCCTTCCTTCCTTCCTTCCTTCCTTCCTTCCTTCCTTCCTTCCTTCCTTCCTTCCTTCCTTCCTTCCTTCCTTCCTTCCTTCCTTCCTTCCTTCCTTCCTTCCTTCCTTCCTTCCTTCCTTCCTCCCTCCCTCCTCCATCCTTCCTTCCCCCCCACCCACTAACCCACCCACTCATCCACCCATCCAACCAACCAACCAACCACTTATCCATCCATCCATCCACCCTGGCATCCACCCATCCACCCATCCCCCACCCACCCATAACCCCGCCCATCCACCAACTCAATAATTCATTCATTCTTCCATCCATCCAACATTCCCTTTCCTATTCCATCTTTAACACCTACGGTTGTTCATGAGTGATCTGTCTCAAAGTAGCCAGTGCATTTTCAGTGTCCCCTCGCTCCAGCGACAGGTCAACAGTTAGTTATCTGGATTCTGCAAGGGAAAAAATTGTCGCTGAACTGATTCTAGTTAGAGACACTACTGGTTTGTCAGAGTCATAGATCGCAAATACCCACTGGGTTTTCACTCTTTATATTACCTGACTTCTTCAGGCGTTCCTTGGAACTCATTTAAAGCATCCTGCATGAACTTCGCTGCCTCGTGCTGTTGATATAACATGAAATAAATCACAGTTGGTTTTTGATTCGAAAGGTACAGGCTCGTCGCTAGGGGTGGTTTGATGGTTCGAAGCGGACCCCCCTCCCCTCTCCCCTCCACCTTTGTAGGAGGGCGAAATTATGTTTAGCACTATTGTGTGGTATAAAAGGCCTGAGGAACGTACCGAGTGTCCAGCAAGGCGGTGAGCTTCTACCAGTCCAAGGTACACAGAAACACGATCACTCAGACCAATCTGAACCTTCTTGTTTCTCTTGCTTTCACTCTTGGAAACTAAAACGAATCACCAGTAAATAATGAAAAAAAAACCTTAATCAACAAGAATATAACAGCTACAGAACGCACTCAAAAATTTGTCTGGTATCAAATTGAACTGATCCTCGCTAAGTATGAAGCAATCAATGCAGCTGCAAATTGAAAGACTCAGAAATAATTTGCTTACACACACTACCACTACATTACTGCTACCACTACAAATGTTCTATGCACACAACACTCTACTCACATGTTGATTTTTAAGGAGGGAGGAAACCGGAGATCCCGAAGAAAACCCTCGTGGCAAGGGAGAGAACAACACATCAAACAAACTCAATTCACATGTGGCGACCGCACGGCTCGAACCAGCGACCCGACCCGCTGAACTCACAGCGGTGAAAGACGATGCGTTAGCCGCGAACGCCACCCATGCTACCCTTAATTAATTTTTGATTGACGGCAGCAAAAAATGAAATTTAAGAATGCATTTTGTAACTATCGAATAAATCTTATCCAGTGGATACATTTATTGCAAAACAGCATCGACTTATACACTGAATAAGGATTTATCCGTGGGATACGCGCTATCCACACATTGTACAATTAAAAGGAACCTGAGTCATGCGCTTTTGTTTTGCTTTGTTGTTGTTGCTGTTTCTTGTTGTTTTTTGATGTTGTTTTTGTTTCGTTTCGTTTCGTTTCGGGGTTTTTTTTTTGTTTTTCTTTGCAACGGTTTAAATACCATGTACTTATCGACTGAGTGGGAGGGCCGGACGGGAAAATATTTGGCTCAAGGTGATGCCGTACCGACCGAGCGCAGCGGGGTCCGTACGAATGACCGAGATGCCAAATATTTTCCCGTACGGCCCGACCTAACTCAGTCAATAAGCATTTTATCATATGACCCTCACGAAAATAAACAAAATTAAAAAATAGAAAGCGCGCGGATTCGAGCAGGGCCGGACGGGTTTTTACGGCCCGCTTACGTCAACCCGTCCGGCCCCATCACGTGACTTTTTCCAATGGTTTTATTAGAGCGCGCGAGCAGGGCCATACGGGTCATAAGATAAAAGAACATATTTATTCATATTTTTGCGTACTTGGTTTTTCGACCCCAGGAAGGTTCATAGCAGCCATCAGAGTCTTTATACTCTCTTCTGAATTACCGCTCTTCTGCTGTACACTGGCCTTAATCAGGTGATACAATGGATGTTCACGTACCTAGGGGATAACAATTCATTAGTTGAAATACTTACAGTACAGTTTTAATAGTCACCCTTCATGTTTCTGGTCCACTTACACAATAAGTTTTGGCTGGGACTTGAGGGTGGCGTAGCGGTAAGTACACTCGCCTCTCACCTCTGGGGTGACTCAGGTTCGATTCCCGGACTCAGCTTCACATCACCAGCATCAACATTATTTTGATTATCGGTTTTCCCCTATGCAAAACCTAACCAGCTAAATTTCAATCCGATGTATGAACTGTTAAAAGCCTGATGCCCTGACTTAGATCAGCCCAGAGGTTGTTTCAGGGTTCTATCTGCGAGTTAGCCGTGCCCTGACTTAGATCAGCTCAGAGGTTGTTTCAGGGTTCTATCTGTGAGTTAGCCGTGCCCTGACTCAGATCAGCCCAGAGGTTGTTTCAGGGTTCTATCTGCGAGTTAGCCGTGCCCTGACTTAGATCAGCCCAGAGGTTGTTTCAGGGTTCTATCTGTGAATTAGTCATGCCCTGACTTAGATCAGCCCAGAGATTGTTTTAGGGTTCTATGTGGGAGTTAGCCATGCCCTGACTTAGATCAGCCCAGAGATTGTTTCATGGTTCTATTTGGGAGTTAGCCATGCCCTGACGTAGATCAGCCAAGAGGTTGTTTATGTTGGTATCGAACAAAATGTGAAAGCTTCTTTTTCTCACCTCAAAATTATAACTCAATCCAACTTCCAAAGACTGTTCAGCCTGTTGATAGTTACCCTTTTGAAGATGAATCTAGAAGGAAAATTGGACAAGAGGCATGAATACGCTTAGGAAATTCCACTGACAGCATAGATTGTGTGCTCCTAATTTCTCACCTCAGTCTCTACTGTGGTCATGTATTCAGTATGGACCTCAAGGTGCCTGACGGCAAAGCAGGGGGGAAGGTCGGCGACATTGAGATTTCATGTTTCTCTAGTATTTTTCTCAATAAACAACGCCCCCGTTTTAGGGTGAAATAAACGTCTTTTGGGAGCGCTTTACTTATAACGAAAATCAGCAAAGATAAGCTTTTGGCTTAGCCGTTCTCTTTACTACGCAAAACAAGGGCATTTCACGTCTTACTCTCAGCATAAGACGGCAATGATGCACAGTGTTACGTACATTCCAACGAATATCTAGTGAATAGCGCAATTAGTGCAATTGTATGGTTTCCGTCGTCGTTGCCGTCGTGCACCTCATGGCCCCTAATGCTAGCATAAGACTGGACCACCATTTTATGTGGTCAGCCAAGCCACGGCGAAGGAATAGCTATTAGCAGATATTCCTAGAGCAAAGGCAGCACCTTCTACTCAGTCATTCTAAAACCCTTAGCGTTGGCCCAATCGAAGATTGAACCTGTGTCCTCCCACAGAACAAGATGGTAACCAACTGGGCTAGCTGGGAGGCGGTCATGTAAGGTTACAAACATGTGGCCTTGATCATTTCCAGGCAAAATGATATTAATATATGTATCATGACATGTAAATATGATTGCAAGAGATATGTTGCATACATACCTGTGCCATCAGCAGGTGGGCATCAGAGAAGGTAGAGTCTTGTTCAAGACAATATGCAAGCATCGACTTAGCAGAATCTGTCTCACCTGAATATCACAGTTATCGGGACAGTATTACTACAAAAATATATTGCTCACTGCTTAGTGGACATAGTTTATCAACGTTACGACCAGCACCTGTGGCCTTCAACAGGCAACTGATGGTTGGGTGATTGTGTCGTGACAAACGCCGAAGAACAGCTGTTAGGGTCCGGTCCCACAAAGGAGAGAGTTTTCTTTATAGTGAGAGATTTCCACACATTCCCATATGGCCTCCTTGATGTCCTCCTTAATTTCCTCCTTAATGTCCTTTTGGGGAAAATATTCATTGAACATTTGTCTTTTTCTCCTTTCCCCTTCCTCTTTCATTCCTCTTCCTCACTTTTCCTCTCCTTTTCTCTCTTTGAGGGTTTTCTCCGGGTTCTCCGGTTCCCCAGAACACAGAAGCCATTTTGGTATAGGTCTATCAGTACCGTTTTGGCCCCCTCAACTAGTCCAAATAGGGGGAAAAATTCATATAAGAGGCTTAAACAGTTCCAAAATCAGAGCTTAAAAAATGGCCACTACCAGTAGTGCCAAAATAGCCTACTTTAAGGAGGCCACTATAGGGTCAAAATTGTTGGCCCTATTTTTGGGTCCAAAACCACCTTATCCGATTTACTGCGTAGAGATCTCTGGTCTTACCTGACAAGTATTTCACTTTAGCCATTAGGTACTGAGCCTCAATTAAACCAGGTACTGTCTTGGTTAGAGGGTCAAGAACTGCAGCACATCTTTTCAGCAGGGGTGGTACTGGCTGACCTGACGTCTGAGGCTTTAAAATTACAAGTCAGAGAATGCATCAAGTCATAAACTGTTGAATAGAACAACATGTCCTGTTTGGGTGGGTGAATTGAAGTTCAACCTACATAGAGAAAAAAACCACTGGGACATGTTAATGTTATTGCGCTTCAACAATAGATTCCTTGCAGCACTTTGGAATGCAGCTCAATCTGGGGGACGAATCAATAGGTTCCAATTCTAAAAAGATTAGAATTCTTTTGTTTTTCTGCTTCAATGTCACATGCAAGGGGTCTATTCTTTTAGAAAGGCCATTTAGAAAAACTCTCCTTGAGACAAGGTGTATCTGGCACATGACCCATCATATTAAACTGGTCATGTTGCTGACAAAATTTTCTCTGTGATGAAAAAAATGCATTCCATTCTTCATGCATACTAGTCATGATATTTCATTCAGTGTGGGATGATACATCTTACTTTATATTCTCTTCTACATGGTTATTGACTTGTTATAAACTTGTCATATACATGTATTAGTGACTCTGATAAATGTCATGAATCTACAGTGTATGTAACAGGCTATAATACCTCTGTTGGAGCATATTTCAAGTAGTCATTGATAATTTGCAGGAGAAAGTCAGGATTCATCTGATAGAAGTACAGTGCACTAAGTGCTATACCCTGTAGAGAAAAGCAAGGAAAGGTGCAGGAGAAAAGGATTTGCTGTCTCATAGTCTACAATGGGAAAAGGCATCTACTTTGGACTCTGTGTTATTTTTCCAATTTCAGACCACATGTCATTCTCTTGCTGGGAATAAGATTATTTGCCTTATGCTGTATCCATATTCATTCATATGCAAGGCCCTAGCCACCACTTGCTCACCACTTTTATCAGGTATAAAGATCCATGCACTTGATGGATTTGAAGGACCTGGTAGGTCTAAATGCTCATTAATTATTCATGAAATATTGAAAATGAAGTAAAGTTTCATAAAGAAAATTGTAGCTATTATGTACCTGGAGCCCAGTGAAGTGTGTATCAATGGCATCATTCAAAGCATCAACTACATCTTGCTGTGGTTTGCCTTTCTTCCTGTACAGCACAGATGTCAAGTATGACAACTCCTAGGAACAGAATAGAACATAATCAATTGACAAGCCAGAAAACACAGAGTCAGTATCTTGTTCACACACGTTAAGTCTATTAGCCCACACTAACACTAACATGCATTCACAAACAATATAGAATTCCATTCTAGACCCCAAGAGGTAGAGGTTTACGGCCCCTGTTTATGAAGACAATTGTTTAAGAAGTGCTGATTTATTGTGTGTGAAATAGCTTAAAGAGAAACGACCACAATACGATCTGAGTCAGTGCATGACTAAATCACAGATCAAACCCTGAAACAACCTCTGGGCTGATCTAAGTCAGGGCATGGCTAAATCACAGATCAGACCCTGAAACAACCTCTGGGCTGATCAAAGTCAGGGCACGGCTAAATCACAGATCAAACCCTGAAACAACCTCTGGGCTGATCTAAGTCAGGGCATGGCTAAATCACAGATCAAACCCTGAAACAACCTCTGGGCTGATCTAAGTCAGGGCATGGCTAAATCACAGATCAAACCCTGAAACAACCTCTGGGCTGATCTAAGTCAGGGCATGGCTAAATCACAGATCAAACCCTGAAACAACCTCTGGGCTGATCCAAGTCAGGGCATGGCTAAATCACAGATCAAACCCTGAAACAACCTCTGGGCTGATCTGAGTCAGGGCATGGCTAAATCACAGATCAAACCATGTCAAGCAACCTCTTGGCTCAAAGTCAGGACATGGCTAGCCAACAGATCAAATTGAAATTTAGGGGTCGTTTTTGGTGAAAACATTAAAGTGACATAGATAATCTACAGTAACAGTCTTTGAGCAGCCAAACAAGTATTAATAGTAAATTTTAGTTATTTTCCTATTGACAACACCTTTGCCACAGGAAGCCCAATATGCTGGGGCAGGTACTGTATATCATGTCAAATGCTAAATCTCCTGAAAGAGGGACTGCACGTGGATGCATGGTATGACATGTTATAATATAACCCATCTGCCCGGGCACATGCTCCTAGAAAAACCTTCGGAAAAATGGCATGAGCAGGCATCACCTCGAGTCAAATATTTTCCTGTACTGCCCTTCCACTCAGTCAATAAGTACATATCATCTATATATCAACTCACAGCCGATTTTCCAATTGACTGTTGTATCTCATTAAGGAACTCAAGCTGCTGTTCAGCATCTTCAATCTGACCATCTATCAGTTGACATTTAATAATACCTTAAAAGATAAAAATATAAATTCAAATAAAAGATTAGGAAATGTTTTTATATGTGGGTGCATTGTCAGTATATATTATTAATGTTTTCCAAAATAAACATGATACCCCAGAGGTGAGTAAAATGCCACTACTTCAACCTTGATTCCATTAACTTATAAGGCTATTTTATAGTGGAGTGGAGTCTTCTGTTCTCCTAGTGTAAGGAAATTAGGTGACTTGCACACAGTTCACATGACCCCCCCCCCCCCCGAAAGGACCAAATGTGTCAAAATGAACACCAGAAATGAAAAGAGCACCTCAATATTAGTAAGATTGTCAAGTTTTAGCTCAAATTGTTGACTATTATAGAAATGACATGCTTATAATAAATATAAAATCAAATATTTTATAAGGATTTTTTGTATGGGGAAAGTGTTGACTGGTAAGATCTTGCAATTTAGCCGATTTTCCCATCACATTCAATTTTATGTTAAATCCAATTGTTTCCTGTTTCGCTTGGTATGAGCTGAAAATCCAGCTCCCTACTGATGTCCAACAGCTCTTTTCATTTCTGTTGTATATTTTGACAAAGCTGCTCAGCTAATTTGGTACTCTCACCCAAATTATGTATGTTTACTTAAAACTTAATTGTCACAAAGAAGAAATACTAACAGTACATCTTGGTACAAAGGAAGTAAATGTTATTTTGTTAATCAAACCCTTCCCTAGGTATTGACCAATTGCTAGACCCCCCAAATATGAATATGGTCTTGTTTTGGAGTAAAACTCATAAGCTAATGATTTGGCCGCTAAAGAGGCCATTAGTGTTGTGCGTATATTTTTCTAGTGGCCACTAAAGGGGCCATGAGTGGTGAAATGGTTAAGGGAGGTAGGGTCACATGACCTGTTTGTGTATAAGTTGTCTCGATTTTAAAAGGTGGAGTCCTGCTAAAGATTCCTTACCAGTTAGAGCAGGTACACTTGTCTCATCTAGTTTCATTGCATTTCTAAAAGCCTTAGTAGCTTCCTTGATACGACCAGATATAATCAACTGATTTCCAACCTAAAAATCATGAAAAAAATAGAATACAGAATACAAAAACAAATTATATCTGAGCATGTTCTTTTGAATCTAAGTTTCAAGATTTTTTTTTTCATTTCTTTTTCTTGTGAGACAAAGGAGATCAGTAATTAATTGATAAAAGATAATGGTGGTAAAAATAATGATAAGGAGATGAAAAAGATGACAATGATGATGATAATCAAGACCAGTTGATGATGAATGATAATTAGTAAGTGATAATGAGGTGGAGGAAGAGGAGGACAATGATTAAGATGAGGAGAAGAAGGTGGAGGTCAGTAGGAGGAATACAAACAGTATACAAACCTCAATCTGGAAGTCAGCATTACTAGGTGCAAGAGACTGTGCTCTTTCAACCATTGTAAGGGTTTGCTGCAGCATCAAGGGGCTGCGGCCACACTATGAACAATTATAAACAGTTAAAGTTAATTAAATAGCTACTTGTAGAGAGACTAAATTTCAGACGTCACAGAATAAGTCTCAGATTTATTATCCAACCGTACTCTGGCCGTAGCTAGAGTATAAACGTTGCAGGAGAAACCCTGCAGTTAGTACAAATATCCTGCAATATTTGCACTATACAAATCAAAAGTCACATATTAGCAAAATTCAGGGTCTGGAATGGGGGCTATAGATACCGAATCACACGCTATTTTTCTCTGAAATATCCCACATCCTCAACATTAAATTGTTAAGCAACAACCACATTCAACAAATTCAAAGGCATTTGAATTATTTATTTAATATTTATTTATTTATTTATGTTTTTACATTTCCCCCAAAAATCAGACTGCAAAAATATCCCACACCCCAGACATAGAATTTGGCAATTCCCAAATCATGGCTGATGCAAATATCCCAAAGCACAGGATTTTTTTTAGTTTCCTGGATCCTGCACACATGCTATTTTTTATCCATTTCCTGGATGCCACAAATATGCTTCCAGAGGTACCCTTCCAGACCCTGAATATTTGATCACAATAGTTGGTTAATGAATGATTTATGACACATTTTATAGGGAGATAATGGGTAGTCATTTTTTTCCTGTCTTCTTATTATAAGATATTATTGACATATACTCACCAGCCTACTAAAGCCCTTTGAGATGTCACAGTATACCAGAGGGTTGCGTGGCTCACATCTGTCAACAGCTTGGATTAAGTCAACTAACTTGTCAGAAGCCTGATAATTAGATTATTTTGTTATTTACTGACAGTTTTAGTCTGAATATTTGCATAGGGGAGAGAAAAGAAACAATGTGTGCTTCAAAATATTAATATTTAATAAGAATACTAGTTGTAAAAGACAACATCTTGACAACTTCATCAACTAGTATTCTTATTAAATTATATTCCTAAGAGTACCTTTATCTTTATTTTTTTTTAAATATTATTATTAATTTATTATTATTATTATTAATTTACATAAGAGTTTTATAAGCTTATAAATGAAGGAAGGAAGGAAAGAAGGAAGGAAGGAAGGAGGAAGAAGGGAAGGAAGGAAGGATGGAAGGAAGGAAGGAAGGATAGAAGGAAGGAAGGAAGGAAGGAAGGAAGGAAGGAAGGAAGAAAGGAAGGAAGGAAGGAGGAAGAAGGGAAGGAAGGAAGGATGGAAGGAAGGAAGGAGGAAGAAGGGAAGGAAGGAAGGATGGAAGGAAGGAAGGAAGGAAGGAAGAAAGGAAGGAAGGAAGGAGGAAGAAGGGAAGGAAGGAAGGATGGAAGGAAGGAAGGAGGAAGAAGGGAAGGAAGGAAGGAGGGAATAAATATAATTCATGAATGAATATTGAACAGAAATGACACAATAGAAAGTGTACATATGTGCTCGAATGCTCTCATAATGCACATGCTATCGATCAATCAGGTAAAAAAGATGTATTTTACATTTTTTTCTTGGATACCTCATTATAGTTTCCTTCTCTGCATAACATGTACAGTAATATCATTCTTTTGGCTTCTATACAGTTTCTGTTAAGGGCTAGAGCTCTGAAAGCAAAATAATGACAGCCTCAATAGTTTAATAGTTTATCCCAATAGCTTTAGTGTTTGAAATTGTAATTTTAAATTGATGATCATCGGTGAAATATAGCAGGAACATGGTTCAATATGCATGAAGATCATTCTTAACTATAATCATTTTTTCATAGCTAAAAGGAAGAACTAAAAAAGCTTTAGGAAATAAGAGTCCCTGATAGGAATCAAATTTATTTAACTGATGTTCAAACTTCAGCTCTCTCTAGGTGTTACATTAGGCAACTGAAACATGAAAACAATAAGCCAAGGATAATGTATTTGGAGCTAAACAATACCTTGAAAGACAAAAACCCTACCCCAGAATACAATAAAACTTGCTACACCAAGAAGGACTCCAAACATCTTGACACCAATTGGATGCTCTAACCAATATAAGCTACAGGAAAGACTAATATTATAAGCCATCATTTACTGGGTTCATCATGACATAAATACAACTGCACATTGGTAGGCTCAATATGCCCAGATTCATGGTTTGGTTTCTTTTTGTGTTCAATAATATAGTTTGTCTGTTTAGGCAAGTTGAAGTTATCCCTGACTACCAGCATTAATTACAATACATTATACCATCTTTCAAGAGTATCCTTCTGACTGAATGACCCTAACATTGTACAATGTATCTTAGTATTCTTAATAAAAGAATAGAAATGTCAGGTTAATGTTTACTTTTTCTATACCTTTGCCCAGTCTCACAGGTTTGGTCCCAGTCCTGTAAAGCAAGCTGTAGTTTCATTTTTTCCACCAGTGCTGGTACACACTCTGGATAAGCTACGACAGCCTGAAATGAAACAAAACCAAAAAGACTTTAAATCACAGGACAATTGAGCTCTTTATTAAATATCAGACCAAGGTGTCAATTAACTACATGTAATCAAGTAATGGCCAACTGTTTATACATTTTTGATCCTTTGAGCCTTTGATGGCCAATAGACCTCCTCGGCTCTGACGTAATGTTGTCCCATTTCAGACCACGTATCATTTCCTAGAGTATCATTTCTGTGTATAAGGTTTGTGCTCGGTTGCACATGAGAAGACACATGAATATGGATACCACTCAAACAAAGAATATTCTTCTCAAGGGAATGACACATGGTCTGAAATGGGACAACATTACACTCGAGCTCTTCAGAGGCGAAGAGGTCTACTATTATATTGTTCGTCAATCAACGGGCAAATGATAGGGACTATTAATTTTTTTACCGAGGGAGGGGGAGGGGAAATTCACGCCAAGCAAGATTAGAAACATAAGGCTTAGTCAAGTGTTTCTCTTGCTTTTTGAGTATAGAGTCTGGCATATCTGTTTTATATTACTTAATTACCTGATTGATTGCATCCAAGGCACCACTAAAATTATTTTTGGACTGAAGGTAAGTTGCCTGTCAAAAAAAAAGCAAAATAAAAGTAAATACTTCAGACATGTATATGACTGTGTACAACAACTGCAGCACAATTACCAACTAATCATCACACTAAATTATCTGTTAAAAAACTAATAAATCATTAAAAATAGTAAAAGGAACAAGTACGTTTATACCTTTCCAAGCAATCCATCCAGGTTTTTAGCAGTTTCTGGTCTATAATTAACAATTATTAAAGAAAAAAAAAAAGAAATTATAGATAACGATTTAGCAAGTTTTGCGAATTAAAAGGTAACACATTAAGGTGGCTGCCTACTTTTGAACGTTCAAATTGAGCCAACAATGAGCGCATGCTCAAAAACCGCTGAAAAATCTACAAAATCTAAAAAAGATTTTATTGAAGAACCATACGCGTTTTGAGCTTCAAATTTTGCACGGTACTCTCTATTTTTTAATAGCTTATTCAAAAAAACTCACTACAAATCTAGGTTATATCAACATTTTAGAAAAAGTTTAAATCAGTAACACATGAAAAAAAAGATTTTTTTAGGGATTTTTGTTCAACTTTATGAGATTTTTAAGAGCACCAAAACTACAAAATATGACAAATCAATGTATCTCTTTGTCTTTTTGTTGAAAATATTCATGTATTATCGTAGAATGTTTGACTAGCCTTCATTCGTGCAATCATATAGTCTGCAAATAACTATCATCTTATGAATTTTTTATAATGATTTTTTTTCTAATCACTTCCAGGTGCAATTCTTACTCCAAAAGCTCGTGCGTAGGCTTCCATTAAATGCTGATTATCTCAAAAACGAGCTCGGACACCCTATTTTTCTTTCCAGATTTGGAATCAGCATTAAATCTTAATTCAGAAAATCGAAGTTTTAAAAAATGTTTAAATCAATTTCCAAAAGTAGGTAGTCACCTTAAATGAGCATATTGAGATTTAAAATACACAAAAAAATAATTAATACTTAGGTAGAAAATCATATATCCATGAAACAGCACAAAAACTAAGTAGCACAAAACACATCTATTTCTTTTGTTTTCAATTCTTTCATTGCTTCTATTTTGTACTAAATAGTTAGTACTATTTCACGGACATATGCTCTGTACTCTGGTACAAATAAATGTACAGAACATACCCACTCAAAGCCTCATCAAAGAACTTAATACTTTTCTTGACAAAAGCATCCCTACCACAGGAGAGGTCTATCCAACCACGTAAAATAAAGCCCTTAAAGTTTATGATAGATAATAATAATCAAATGAATTCTAACATACATGTCATGACGAATTACTTTTTAAAACTAAGTATATGTCGATAAGAACTTTTTTGTGTATGGTGAGTTGTAATAGATGGTTTCAGGATTGATTATGAGTAGAGTAAACTGGTTTTAATAGACCTATCCCAAAACAATTCGTTCAAGGGTTTTTTTCCCCCGTTCTTTAGTCTGTATAAGATTGCTGCGTAAAAAGTATCATTCCCAGTTTTCTGCATTATTGTGAATGGTAGATGTGCAATTGCACTTAAGCAAAATGAATGGTGAGATTGCAATATCATAGAGAAATTTTAGCACCTTGGACAATTATTCACATGTCTCTATCATTGCAAACTCACCATTAATTTCGCTTCAATTCAAAGGCATGGCTACCTTTTACAAATGGTGCAGAGAACTGTGAAGAGGACTATTAATGAAACATCACCAAGAAAGAAAAATTAAAGTATATTGACAGAAAACTCAGAGGTGCATCCAGAATTCAGAGAAAGGGTGGCAGAAAATTTTGGCATTAGAGGAACCTCTATAAATCAGAAAAAAATGAGTGGCACAAAAATTCTTTGCTGTTAAAGGAACCTCTATGACTATTATATCAAACTTAGCCAAAATAAAAGTGGGCCATCAGAAAAGAGTTTAATTGTTCAACTCAGTTTTCCTCAGTTTTTGATTGGCTAATGTATAAGAATATTAATTGAACTTTGCCATGGTAGCATAATAACATTGCAGGGCTTAAGATAACGGCCAGACATCGGACAATGTCCAGCCAAAACTGGGCTTGTCTGGTCAAATTTTCTGGTCAAGGTATGACTAAAGCTAAAACTAATTTGGCCTGTGATCATGACAGGTGATTGATCCGCCATTATTTTAAGGAACCCTCCGTTGCATTGTAAAGTAACTAGATTCTACTTACTGCTTTGTTTTCTGGTGCCATTTTGATCATTCTATCAACATATTCCCTTGATTTGTCAACTTTTCCAGTATGCCAAAGAAACATACTGCCAAAATACAGAGCCATTTCGCCACAGCTTTGCCGATCCTGTCGAATCTTGGATTCATATTCCTGCACTGCTTCTCTGTCCACTAGCTTGGCTTTTTTATGTGCATACACTAAGGCCATGCTGGAGCAAAGAACAACTTCTGGCTTGTCTTTGACAAGTTCAAGTTCTCTCATTGCCTCAGATGCCCTGTCTATTAATATAAACAAAAATCTTATTTAGTCGTATTATTTATCCAGTGAGATTTGGGGGTCTATTTAAAGGAAGACCAGCTTAAGGGGGTGGGGCTAAAGCATTTGAGTTGCACATAACTCTTACAATAAACAGAATCGAAAACAATGTATGCACCTTTCTTTTAGGCAACAATGGAGTCGAGGTCAGCGAATTTTTTGCATGGGCTACAACGCGAATTCCACGCCCCTGCCCCTTCACCCCGATAAAAAATGGTCCCAGTCGAGTGGATGGAGAGCTACGACTGTATCAAGTGATGAGAAAACTAATAGAGAAAAACAGGCAAAATGCGAAAAAACTTAACAAACATGAAAAGCTTCAAAATAACATATAAAAAATAAATTACAGATGTTACGTCGAACACTTGTCTAAGCTGGTTCTAAATTTGGTTTTGATATAAATTTTTGAGCTTCGTTTTGACTTATATTTTTCATCCTAAAAGTTTACTTCTTGCATACTGTACCTTCCATCAAAATCCCGAAAGCTTTCCAGAAAATCAACACCGGATCATTGCCATATTTCTGTAGACTTTCAAGACACGTGTTCTGCAGATGCCTGTAGAACTTTTCACGGCAATAATAGTTGATAAGAGCCTGTAGAAGAAGTAAAAAAGCGAAATAAAATATGGATAGCAACCAAAACACAACTGAACTAGCAACAAGACGCTAGAAACACTTGACTGGTTACAAAAATCAACATTGCTTTACTTACCAAAGTGTAGGAATCATTCGAAGCCATTCTTAATTTTCTTTAAATTGGCGTAAATAAATAATGGTTGTGTTATTGGAGAAAGAAATAAGGATTTTTTAAAGAAATCGTCGCCAAACGAATCAACCTTCCGCCATTTTTAATTTGACAGGATTACCCAGCATGCACAGGGGTCTTTGAATTTAGTATTTTTCGGAGAGAAATACATAAAATTGTGAGAAAAATAAAGAAAAGAAAGAAAGATAGAAATGGAAAAATGGGCGAAAACATTAATGAAAAGCTTTATCTTTGTTTTTGAAGAAGAATGAATAGTAGACCAAGAAAATAACGCTTTTTTTAGATTACCTGTCTCGCTTTGAGCATTAAATTGTCACCCAAAAATAGTATCGTACAAAGGTACGAGAAAAAAATAGAGGAAAAAAGAAAAGAAAAAAGAATAAAATTTAATATAAGAGAAAAAGATTGGAAAGGAGAAGGGAAAGATTTCAGCATTCAAAGTGAGCGAAAATCAAAGAAAAAACAATAGGCAACTTCAAAGTTAGTAGCAGGTTGTCAAAAAAAGTTAAAGCAAAACAAAATATCATACTTTTCTTATTTGACTGTAATTGGGTTCCCTGTGTAATATCCCTTACCCAGCATGCATTAGTAAGCATAGTTGTCCCAGCATCCATTGCGGGTTTTATTTTCAAGATGGCGGCAGAAATGGCGAGTAACCTTGAAGAAGAAGCTTTGAAAAGAAAAGAAAAGTTACGAGCTATGAGACAAAAAAGTGGTGTCGCAGGGGACCAGCATCCAGAGGTAGGCTCCCGTAGACAGAGGAAATCGAGAATTATGACGAAACATTTATGCGGTTCACAGTAAAAACACTCAATTCAATGTTACACTTCTTTTATGAAGTACTTGTCAAGTTCATTTTGTATTTCGTAAGAGTATTTGGTCGTTGACGAATTTATAGATTTAGCAGGCAATAGATTTTTTATTAGTCATTACTTGACAAAGAGTGTTTTGTGATTTAGCCGACAAGAGGAGAGAAACGGCAAGCAGAGGAGATAAGGTTAGTTCTGCCAAAGGTGTCATTCAATCTACCGTAGTTACATAGTAGTTACAATTCAAATATTCTTTATCCTCCATGTATGGATTTTTTTAATGTGATCTGTATTTTTTGAGTACAATACTCCTTTTTTATACAGTTGTTTGCCGTGCATAGCATATCATGCTCAGAAATTCCAACCTCAACTTGGAACTACAGTATTATTCGTGGTCACTGAAAGCCTGAACTGTAAAAATTTAGGGTTCTGGGGCAAGGTTCTGGCTTGCTTGTCGCAAGAATTAACTGTATGTGCACCATCTAATATCAACATGTTGTTTGTTATTTTGTCAGTGAACCGATAAAGGTGATAAAATTTAGAAACTACGTTCCTAAAGATGAAACGCTAAAAGATAAAAGTTACCAGATGCTAAACCTCTTTCAGGTAGAACTTTTATTTTATGTTCAGAAACCTTAATTTTAATTTCCAGCTGGAATTTGAATGTACAGTTGACTCTTGTTATTGCAGAGGCTTTCAGGGGCAACACTTGGCGCCCCAGTAGCAAGGGTCTGCATAGCAGATTGGTCGTATTAAAGGATAAAAGACAAATTACTGGGCACATGCCATAATTTGAATATTCAAAAAATGTGTTCTTCTCTTAGAAAAGGAACACCCAAGGAGGAAATCAATACTTATTTTTGGTGTTTTCTTTACAGTGGAAGATGAAGTTAAAGAACATTTAGAGAAAGCCAAGTCAACAAATATCATCGAGGAGGTGGTAAGTTTAAAAGTTCAGGAAGAAGAAAAAGTAGAAGAAGATTACAGCAATATGTTCTATAATTAATGTGTACAATATGCTATGTTTGTGTTGTACTGTATATCACTTACAACATGGACAAGAATGTTGTATATTACCTAACAAATGTGTAGGAGAGATGAGGCAGTAAGTCATGTGGGATGGGCTAGAAAATCGTATAAGAACATGAGTAATAGGTAAATTATGAGCCTTATACAAAATGACTGAAGAAGAGGGCCAATAGGCCTTTCACAACTTCAAGTCGCGTAAAATGAGCCAGCTCAACTAGAAACCATGGACAGTTGCTTCGGCCTGTATCAGGTCTCATTAGCACGGTGTATCTAGTGAGCTGGTAGAATCCCACCAAAAAGTAGTACTAGATAGATAAGGCAGTAAGCCGTGTGGGATGGGCTCATTTTAAGCATATTCAAAGCATTTAATAACAGTAATCTTAATTACCCTTTTATTTATCAGGATCTGACTAACCTTGCACCAAGAAAGCCAGACTGGTAAGCCCATCATTTATGCACACTTAAATTTTGAGCAGGGTGCTCGAGATTATAATGGACTACTTTCAGTGTTCATATGAAACCTTTTGAGACCATAGAAGGATTTCCAAAAGATTTTGTATGTAGTGAACGATATCTTTTCAACGAGATATAATCCTGCTTTCTGAACTAAAAGAAACTGCAAAGTATTCCTTCATTAACATAATTTCAAAGTTTTACATTTGATTTTCTATAGCAGGCATAAGGTCTTGCTCATTTAAATGCCTCGTTTTCGAATCTGAGCATGCAAACTTTTGACAACATTTGTTCTTATTTTTTGGTTATTAACACTAAACTTGTGTTGTGTTTTCAGGGATTTAAAACGAGATGTAGCAAAAAAGCTTGAAAAACTAGAAAGAAGAACACAAAGAGCAATAGTTGAACTAATAAGTGAGTATTTACGAGAATTACTACTATACTATTCCTATTCTTTGCGTACTTATTTACGGTGTTCAACTTACCTATAGAGAAAAATATCTCTCTGGGATCCTCACGAATTCCAGCTGCGTTACCAGCATGGTTGGTCCTTTGGTGTAGTCCTAACACATCGGACTGGAACACTGAAGACATGGTTTCGATTCCAGCAAAGGGCATTTGATATTTTTCTCTTATTCTCTCATTACACACACCAAACGCATTAGATATTACTATTATATACTATTTTCCAATATATATATTATGCTAATATACAGCACTTCTCAATCACACCCTTAAGTTTTTGTTTTCTTGGTGGACGTCAACCAAGGCATTTCCATGACATTCCATAATTATGCACGTTCCCTTGAAAACTTTGATATTAAAATGTTATGGAAACACTTTGATAGACATTCACAAAAACTCAATAGACCTTATTCGTGGTGTGACAATGTTTTCTCAATTCAGCGTGACGAACCTCCAGGGGATTCATTTTTTTTTTGTTTTTACTCTTCGAAAAATTCATGAGTATCCCAAAGGATACGAAAGGAATAACGATGATATCCCGACGAGTTGCAAAACAATAGCTCTTCATTCACCCAGAGGTTTGTCACGTTGAATTGGGAAAACATTGTTACAACATGAATAAGGTCTATTTCGTTGCAACAGAAAAAATGTATGATTTCGCTCATGGGATTGACCAGTGCTGTAAAAGTTGGTTCTATATGTAAGCTTAAGATATTTCCATTTTATTCTGTAGGAGAAAGACTCCAAGACAGTGAAAAGGAAGACTTAGCAGCCGCTGTAAATGCAGCGAGCACCGATCAAGGCTTTGAATCAGATTAACTATCCATTATTGTGAAATAATCTTAGTACAATTTATATTTGTAGTTTTTATACCATTCTTGTACATGCCTGAGGAAGGTATTTTTTCTGAGAGTCCCTCTCTGTCCTTCATGGTCGCTTGCTCCATCATAAAAAAGCCTTCGGATTGTTATCGATATCCTGCTACAACCTCTAGGCTGATGTTAATCAAGGCATGGATATAACTTCTAATGGATCGAAATAAAACGTTTTTGTGGACAGGGGGGAGGAAAACCGGAGAAAAATCTTGGAATCAAAAAAAGATCTAGAAACCCCTTTCGACCATAGTTAATGGATCCGCTCCGCTTTCGACATGATGCCAAGTTCGGAAATCTAACCCGGCTGCGTAGGAGACCGAAGGCGCGATTACACATAGCAATCGGTGTTGCGACACAAGTTGCATGAAGCATTGCAGGGTGTAACCTACAGCGCAATTTGAATTTTTTGGGGAAACAAGTTGCAGCAATCGTTTCCAAAAGTAGAATTCGTTCTACTTTTGGCAACGATTGCGACTCCGTTTCACCGTTGTCTCCATATAATACCAATATTGTCTCCATGAAAATACCAATATTCTTTCCCTTATCAGCTTGAGTCGTGGATCGTATATAAATTACTGATATATCTGGGTTTTAAAAAAAATAGAAACCAGATTGATAGTTTTGCAATATGGTAAATGTGGTGAGAAAAGCTCCTTTTTCTTTGGTTATTCCAGTCCAAAGAGTGTAAAATATCCAGTTATTAAAATAATAAACTTTATTTGTAGAAGTTTGTGTCGGTTGGAATTATTGTCGCTGCACATTGTACGGTTTTCACTTCGTTATAAATAGAAATGCAAAACGAATTTGGACTCGAGTAGTTTTTCTGAATGATTGCAAAAAGAGGCGAGCGTTCTTGTACTTCCACGATCCATTGTGTGTGTGTTTATGTTTGTTTACTTTTTCTTCCTTCCTTTCTTCCTTCCTTTCTTCCTTCCTTTCTTTCTATGACCTCTTCTTCGTATTACGATTCTTTATTTCTGTCAAATCAGAACTGAATGAGCAACATTAATTCCTTTAAAAAAGGAATCAATTAAATTAAAAGAACCAAACATACTGGTATAAAAACAAAAGTACAAATGAAAACCCCAGAATTGTTAGTCGCGCTTATTCAACAATTTCCAAAATGTGCATAAAATATCAAAACCTGGAAGGGTTTCCACAGAAAAACCATTCAAACACGAGAAATCATGAGGAAAAACATGAATTTTCACTTTCATATGACTCAGTGTCGACAAGAACGAAAATAATAAGTGACCTGAATGTATGAACAATTCCAGTTTTATGAAACTGAAAAGTTACCAAAATTTCGCTGTCTTGATTTACAAAACGAAAATATTTCGTTGACTAAAACGAATCATTGCATGTTATGTTAGGGGCTAGTCGTGTTTTATTTTGTAAACAGACTTCATATCAAAAACAACAGGTTCTATCTTATATCCATTTTCTTTTGACAAAAGAGATCTGTGAAATTTCCGGGTTAGGTCATAAATATTTTAAAAAGCTGATCTTCTCATTTCTAGACGTTTAATCTTTTAAATTATCTGAGTGAAAAACAGCTCAAAAAAGAACAAAGAGGTTTGTTTAATGTAATTGTTGCAAAATTTTGAGGAAGGTTTGCTCATAAAGTTACCAAATTGAAGTCGTCGACAAAGCGACAAGACAAGAGTCACTCAAGCAGTTACACTTCACAGTCCACTTAAAACGGTAAGTGCCCTATTCATTTGAGCTTATAAGCTTATATCAGCATTCATTCGTGAAAATACCATTGCTAGTAATGCTAAACTAAACTTAAACAATGGCAATTTTCAATTCCTCCAAACATTCAACCACATAAACGTAACTCTTCTTGACTATAAATTCTCTTCTTGACTGAGCCGATTTGTTTTCGTTCGCGTTCTCTCACTTCGAAAAATTTTATGAAGCCTATTGGTCTTGACCTTAATTTAGACACTTTAAAAAGACGAAATAAACTGAAAGAAGGTTTATTAAGGTCACTTAGAACTATGAATTATACTTATATAAGTTTTAAATAAATGTAGCTATTAATATAATTGACCAAATATCATGAAATTTTTCGCACGGTTTTTGACAAGAATATAAACCATCTTACAGGTGTCGCCAACGAACTAAAACATTTCACGAAAAGACCTTATTAATATTCTATTATTCGATAATTTGGCCGGAAGTTTCGAAACCACTCGTAAGATAGAGTTCGATAGACTCCCACAAAGCCTTTTTAAACCAATTAATTGAAAAGGGCGTCGAATTAAGAAAAGATGAAATAAATGTCGACAGAAATCGTCAGACAACAAATCAGTAATATAAAAAATAAAAATATCGCTATCATGTCAATGCATGCATCATTTTACGAAGGGAGTTCGAAATCTAATAAATTTCGACTTGATTTTTTTTTTTTTTTGAAGAATAAAGAAAGAATCCTTGGCCATGATATGCAGGTCACCTGATTGGCTATCCAGGTTTAGTCTAAACCTAACAATGGTCCACCACAAACTGTGCTCTCTGATTGGCTGATGTGCTACTAGTTGTCTATTCATTATTTTCCATACATCGGTTCACTGGTCAAACACAAGGCATTCAGTCGAGGTTTCGAGGTTCAAATTTGAATAATCCTTTGAAAGTACCATGGCGCCTCACTTGAGCGCTTTGTGTTTGACCAGTTAACCGATGTATGGGAAATGGTGAATTAGAGACCACTTTTAGCGAAAAAAGCCGAAACATTGGTGGCTAATTCGTTTGGTCTGCGACTCCGAGTAGACCATTTGGTCCACCCTTGTGGAAATATCCACCAACTAATTCATCTCTTTTTTTTTTCTTCGTTTTTAATAGGTTGAGTCACAATGAAAGTTTCTGCATTTCTCATTTTTACTGCAGTAGTTTTGTTCGGAAACTGCGCAAAGCTACCAAAAGATTCCAAAACCAGCAATACGGCCAAGGTCGTTTCCAAAGCTACGAAAGACAAAGCTGTAACAACAAAAAAAGATGTAGCTAAGAGTACAAGACATGATGGAGCTGCTGCAAAAGTAAAAGTAATTGCAAAAGATGGTTCGAACAAGGTTGAGTCTTCAACAACTAAAACTTCAACTAAACATCTCGCTCAGAAAATTTTAAAAACTGGCAAAGTTGCAGCAAAGAAGAATAAGAAGAACAGCTTTTGGTCGCCAAAGTCAGTCATTGTGCCGCACAAAAATACAGAAGAACAGAACGCAATAGTGAATAGCCATATAGCGAGGAATCCAATACTGGACAGCCTTTATGAACAAAGATACGCAGCTCTGGAAAAAGTTTCTGCGCTCAACAATCAAATCGACACGCTTTTGAACCGAAAACCAGTGACAGATGGAGCCAGTGAATCTTCATTTTTTAGGCCGGGAACTTTCGATTCTGGTACTTACGGTGTTCAAGGCGGTACTATGTTCCTTGGGCCGGCAAACGCGGGGGATATCGTCGGGATGGAATCTGCAAAGAAAAGGGATGAATCGTCTTCAGGAAGAAAAAAAAATGGTGCCATTCCTGATGGTAGTTCCGCGAGTCCTGTTTCGTACAGCTCACAAAACGATTGGAATAATAGTGCTCCTGTAGATATGCCGCAGCCATTGCCGGACCCCGATCCGTTCATCTCGCCAGAAGGCAACGCAGTAGATAATGAACAGCAAAATTCATTGACTTTGAAGCATAACATGGCCTACTCACCGGAAGACGTGGAAAATCCGCTAGGTTAGTAATAAGCTTGTTTTACAAGTGTAGCCCTCAATACACTGATTCCTGTGGCCCTCGTTCCAAAGTTAGTTGTTAAGTTTCATATTGTGGGAGGTCCATCTAACATTTTAGTGATTTTTGGCCAGCCAAAATTGGGCTGCATATTTGTCGAGCTCAGTGGTAGTATACAACTACAAAAATCGAATTTGGGATTTAGAAGTTGTTCTTACGTTAAGTAATCCTCAAAGCACAGGAGAGAACCAACAAGCAATTCTACTCATATATGATGGCGACTCCGAGGATCGAACCAGTGAAAAGCAACGCATCGGCTTTTTAAAACAGCTGTAGCCCCCTTCCCTCCCCCTTTACTTAGTAAGGAAATCATGACCCTCGCATTTAGTCAACAAGAAAAGAGAACAGCTTTTGTCAAAATAAAAAGGTTCGACTTTCCACAAAAGTTCAAATTTTCACTGACGACCCTCCCCTCTGAAACTGCAGCCCCCAACCCCTCTCATTCCAACTCCAAAAGCATACAGAATGTAGTGTATAGTATGGAGACAAGAAAATAAAATAAGACTTTGAAAAAAAAAGGGCCAAGATTTCCCCATCAGTGCCGTCTTCCTAATCCTCAGAATTTTCAGTCTTTTGCTTAGACCCCGGACTTTCCTAAAACGGAGAGCAGATTTATAATAGGACAGGGATGCAATTAGAGCGCACATCCCTTAGATGAGCTGAAGATTTTTTTATGGAAAGTTACTTGATGTACTTGCTGAAATGACACGTGGTTTGTAATAATAATAATAATAACTTTATTCTTATATAGCGCCATTTCCATTTCTGTCCAATGGCGCTTTACAAATTACAATAAAACACTAAAAATGTGTAGTAAAATAATTAAGAATTATATGAAGATGTTAAAATATATTACTTTCCTAGCTAGGCCCAGCCTTTATACACCGAGCCCCACATGCACCGAATCCAACGCAAACGAGCGACGTGATTGAGTTCATTTGCATTAGATTAAATGGGAAGCAGTAGAATAGTCCAATTTTACCCATCGACTCCAACTAATGCTCAAACTAATAATAACATTTGTAAATGTTCCAGTGCTTGGCGACCCAAAGATGTTTGATTCAGCATGTTCGGTCTTAAAGCTAACATTCGAGCACACACAAGGATCTATCGTTCTGGATGACTCCCCACAAAGCAACAATGCCGAACTCGATGACGGTGCTTATGTCTCGGACCATCAAGCAAAGTCTGGACTCTCGTTACATATTGGAGAAGATGGGCACATGGAGATACCAGAATCCTTCAAAGGCAAGCCAACCAGAGCAGCAGCCGTTTCCATGTGGGTGAAAGTTCAAGATGTGTCAGGAAAAAACCCGTTGTTTCAAACTTATGAAAATGAAGAATCGTTACACTATGATCTGTCGGTGGTGGATGGAAGGTTATCTTGGGGACATCTAGATGACCTTGGTAAGGTAATATTCCATGTAACGGCCGATGAGAATGCAAAATTCACGCCGAGAAAATGGCATCACATTGTTGGAGCCTATAGTGACAAGACAAAAGAAGCAACCCTGTGGCTGGATGGAAAGAAAGTTGGCTCAGAAGAAAATGTTTCTGGGCTTTTGTCTCAGAATTGGGACAGGGTTTCTTTGTTTAAAGGCAAGACTTCTGGTGATGCAGATAATGTGTTTATGTTTCGCTGTTCGTTGGACAGAACCAAGGTCGTGGCTTTGTATGTTGCTGCAGCTTCACCTAAGGATGCAAAACGCTCGCAAATTCCTAAAAGTAAAAAAAGTCACTAAAAACTTTACTTCAAAAGGTCTGTATTTTTCGCTACTCTAAGTGGAAACTCTTCATGGCAAAAGAACTACCATCTTTACAAGCACCAAATTTCCTCTTATACACATTTGTCAAGCTTTATATTTTAAAAAACAGCGTTGAATCAAGTTATCAAAAAATCATACTCTGTGAGAAGACACAGACCATATGAGTGCAGACATTTTCAAATTGGACCCAGCTTGTTTCTCCTTGACACAGTATTAATTTATGCTATCATATTTATAATACTTGAAAACTGTCAAAAGATAGTCATTTCATAGATTTGATTTAGTAGAGTCCATTTCAAAAACCAATTATGGGCATCAGGGTCCAATCAAATCAATTACAACTTAATGATTTCTGTGAATTAGTCAATATTGTATAGTTTGAGCAAAGAATGTTCTCTTTTTTACTTCTCCTCTATGTTAAACTAACAGAATAAAGAAAAGACTCTTTGTATACTAAGAAGGGGGAAATATATTTCATCTCATGAGAATAAAAGGACAAAAGAGGTGGCTGTCATGTTGGTTGACATGACAAAAGATACCAACACCAAAACATTCTTTTAAATAATCAAAATTGGGGTTATGACATCACACCCCACAAGAGGGAGGGGAGGACAAAAGATGTGGCCTCCATGTTGGTTTATATGACAGAAATTGTCAACACCAAGTGTTTTGTCAAAATCAACCAAAATTGCAGTTTAATGACATCACAAACATCCCACGAGAGGTGGTGGTGGGGGGACAAAAGACTTAGCCGGTATGTTGGTTGATGTGACAAAAGACACTAAGACCAATTTTTTTTTCAAAATCAACCAAAGTGGTGACTATGATGCTACATGCACCTCAAGAATTGAGTATTCTCAAATTTTCAGTAATTAATCAAAGGATAATCTTCAAAATGTATTTAGATGCCGGCTTAGGGAACTTAGGTGTAAAATTCTGTCGTTCATTTCTTGCTGCATTTCTCGGAGCAAGAAATGAGTGACAACTTTTTACCCATGAGTTTTCTGGATTTTATCCCAAGATTTTATCCAAGAATGATCATCATCAATCACCTTACCATTCCCCTAAGCATTTTCTTCAGTTTCTGAGTGCTATATGTGAGTGTCTTAACAAGACCAGCAGTAACAATACCTTTCATACTTTGTGTTGTGCTGGATGTCATGACGATTGACACTACACCTTGTCGCAAATACTTGGCACACTTTGACCTATCTTGAGCAATGCTATTCAGTGAGTTACCATTTACATTTTACCTTCAACTGTACTATATCTAACAACTCTTCTTAAGAGTGCATCGGGCAATGCCTGCAAAAGTGAAAAAGTATGTTCATTGCTCTGATCCTGTTGAATTGTCCTTCTCGGCGTGGAAAGATTCAAATCGCTTCTCTTAGACAATAGTGGACGATATAAGCCCTGAAATCCTTGTAGATTGGAATTAACGATTTTTTTCACTTTGCCTTTATCTTCACCTAAAATCATTCGAAAATCACCCGCATAAGAGAGCCAAGAGATTGTCATGTACAACTCTTCCTCGTCGAATTTTTCGGGCAAACACAGCAAAGCAGCATTAACGGCACTCGCGAGGTTTGCATTTAGTGCAGTCCTGACGGCAGACCCTTGAGCACGATGAATAATTTGGACTGGTTTATGAAGGCGTCCACTCGTGTACAACCATTCCCATGAATGCATATCACGTTGAAAATTCTCCAAACTTATAACGCCGTATTTTATCATTCTACCACAGAAGGGAACAAGTGTATTGTAGTACACTCCTGCTCCAAAACTATTTTGGGTAGTCACGATAGCGTTGGTGCCGAAGTTTTTGAGAAAGGAATAATGTGAAGAATGAAGGGCTATGTTCTCTTCATGCCAACGATACGAATCATCTACTACAAACACGAAGTCTATCATATTTTCAGCTGAAATGTTTCCCTCTTGCTTAAACACACCTGAACCATACGCAAATGCAAGAGAAATACCTTTAGGGAACTTAGAAACGATTTCTTGAAGAAATTTAAGTTTTGAGCTCCCTTCGTCCGCCATCTTGGATTGTATGCCGAGCCTCAGACACAGGAAGCCCAACTTATGATTCTGCGGTATCTGCGATTATGAAGAAATAAAATTAAAATAAAAACTTCTGGAAGCTCCATATTGTATGAATTTTTCTTTTAATATGTCTTAAAATATGTTTATAAGTATTTTTAGTACATTTATTTAGTTTCTGACATTTACTTTAATATGGGCTTCCTGTGCCACAGACATACGCTTGGCTAACTAATGTTTCCATAGTAACGCGCCAAGCAAATCGAAGGAGTTCTAATCAAGGCTGTTTATATCGATAGCGTGAAAAAAATGGCTTTTTTTAATCTGACTCAATTAGGACTACAAGATACTATCAAGAATGGTGTGAAGACACCTGCAGCTCCGATCGCAACTGGACCAGTAGCGGGAACCCAGAGTGAAAATCTGCTGCCCGTTCGAACTGGTTTGAAAGAACCAGTCTATCCGAACTCGGAGGCAAATGGCTCTTACGTGAAGTATACTGAGCGCCTTCACAAGCATATCAGACCACAGAAAGGTTGGTTAGTCACCAGTAGAATGATTCTCATCTAGAGTTGTTTGAAATATTAGAATATCTCTCTTTTATGTTTGAGTTTTTGGCCTCTTCAAGTTCGAACTTTCGAAGCAATTGACGTAAACAAAAGAGAACAGCTGATTCGACTAAGAGAAACGGCAGCATCTTATATTAGATCTTCATGGTTTTTTAGCCATTTTAACATATTAACTTTGGATCCCTAATGGAAACACATTGAGCTAAGTATAAGCGGTAGAGCATTTTAAAAATTCAGACGGGTGATACTGAAAACATTCTCCTTCCTTATGGTAAACAGTGTACTTTAAATTCTCAAAAGACCCAAAATAATGGAAATGCCTTTTTTAAGTTATAAGAGTTCAAAAGCGATCCAAATCCAAAAATTTGTTACATGGTCAGGGGAGTAGCCAAGATTTTGCATTAGCAGGGCCCTAAACATGTTTTCGGTAAGGTGAGTTTATCAAGTGACTACAAGCTGTGACTACATACATGCTCAAGTCTCTACAGGGTGATGTTTGGGGACTGGGCCCCCTGGCTACACCCCTGATGGTCTTTGGCACCCCCTGCTTTGCCACCTATAAAACATGACCATTAACACGATTTCCTTAATCTCAAGGACCTAACGAGATATACAATAAGAAAATCAGCAACAATTACACATACGGTTGGTGGATGAAGGACGGAGTTCAGAGGGAACAATGGACCAAGAATAGTCATCATCCTATGGTCAGAAGTGAAATGACAAGGTGAAATCTTGAGTCATGAGTTATATTATAAATCATGTTTCAATATTGGCTCTTTTTATCCGAGAGTCAAGTTCCAAAATAGTCTATTTGCATCAAAGCATCATTTACTACAATTACCAGAATCCCTCACACACTTTCTTTTGTTCAATTATTAGACCTCTTTACCTTGGGTGTAATTTTTTTCCCGTTTCAGACCATGTGTCATTCTTTTCAGACTAAGATTCAAAATAAGATTCTTTGTTTATATATTCATATATTCCATATTCATGTGTATTCTCATGCATGACTGTCAATCAAAACCAATATGTTCATACATTCCACCAGCTATAGATATAGAGCCCTTGCATATGACATCAAAGCAGCTCGATCTGGGGACAAAACAAAAGAATTCCAATCTCCTGAGAATTGGAATTGTTTTGTTTTGAGCTGCATTCCAACGTGCTGCGTGGGGTCTATTTAAGGAGATGAAATGATGAAAGAGAAGGGGAAAAATGTATATTTATACAAATATTAAATAAAATAAACTTGAGCGTTCATGGTTAGAGTAGAACAACAGCTGTAAGAAACTAAAAAAACCACTCATTTTTTTTTTTTTTTCTTTTCTAGATTTGTGGATGACATGACATTAACTAACAGAGAATTCACTTTATTTTAATATTCATCATTATATATATTTTCATAATTCCTAAATTTTGACTCTTGTTCTTTTATATTATAAATATACTAGAAACTTTTAGCATCTTCATAAAAGATGAATAATTTTTTCCATGCAGCTCAAACAGAACCTTCCTTATGACTGAATGCAAGTAGTCATGCAGTTTAGTACTCAAAACGTGTGTAAACCATTTACAAATAAATTGATACTTTTCCTACTGAAATATTTGCCATCTTAGAAGATTTACACATGTTCATTATAATTAAATGTTAAACAGAGTTGACATTATAGTGCAATACGAGTTGACATTATAGTGCAATACAACACTGGTTTAGAAGATATATTTCCAAGATGCCGTCTATTTTGTCCCCTTGAACAGCCCCACAATGCACGGTAATGCCAACTTAAGCCAGTTTTTTCCCTCGACTGGTGAAATAACTCATTGCACTGTGAGTTTTCTTCCTGTATCACATTTAAAATTTTTGGACTAAAACCATTCTAGGTTTTTTGTATTACTTGTACCAAGAATAAATTCTTGACAAAAGAGTACCACATAATAACATTATTCTCTATGTGGTGTCTGCTTTTGTAAAGGTGTTTTCTTGTATTGATCACCAAGTCGGCCTCTGAATTTGACAACACTTTCTCCTTCTACAGGAGACATAATAGTAGAATCAGCAGAGTTAGGGCTGGTCTCTGCTATCATACTACCATACACTTGGCATGCCACAATCAGACAGCAAAGAACAATAGGGCCGATAATAGCACCTTCTAGACCCACACAGTAGATGCCACCAGCTACTGCTAGACCTGTAAGGTATGGGTGTCCACCACTTAAAATCAAATGAAAAAAAAATTAGATGCTAACTATTTTTGTGAAGGAAACAATCAGGATACCCACCACTATTAAAAAATGAAAAAGAAAAAAATTAGAAAAAAGAGAAAAGCAAAACTCAGACATATTTGATTGAGTGAATTTTTTAAAATCTGATTTATGCAAGGGCCCCTGGGAAAACATATTAACTGAAAGGTATATGCATAAGGCTACAGTAAAGTTAATGGAAAAGTGTGTGAGAAGGAAGGATCTCAGTCCTCTCTCTTATATTTTATGGAGAAAAAAATTGGAGGATCCAGACAAAAACCCAGTGAAGCACAGGAGAAAGCAATACTAATGCAAGATGATAGGTCTATGCATTCAACCTACAGCCAACTTTTGTCCAGTTTTTCTCCCCCTGCAATATCTAAAATGCTACATTCCAATAAGTCTGAGTTATGGAGTGCCTTGACCTAGATTAACCCAGTGCATGCATGCATAGGTTGTTGAAGTAAAAGGAAATTGAAAGTCTTCTGTATTCTATGGGGTTTCTGTTATTTTTAGCTAACACCACAGGAAGCTAAAAACTTACCCTGAGATCTCACTGTAAATGGCTGTATCTACAAATGAGATAGGAAGAATGTGACAAATGGCCAAGATGATTGCAAGACCCCCTTCATCTTGAACCAGCCACAATTCTAGAACACCAGGAATAGCAGCCCAATAGGTGCCAATAAATGGAACAACTGCTGCAACAGCTGCGATAGCTACAAAATCATAAGGGGACAATAACTGTGGTTAATAAAGGGCATATATTTTGGTTACCTTTTGTGTATTTATCCCTCGCTATTGAAAATACCTCGCTTAGTCAGGAAATTCAAAACTAAATTTGCAATGCCTGATGGAAAGGAACTGCAGTTCAGAGGCTCGTCGCTAGGACCTTGAAAGGGGAGGTTCGTTTTTCAACCAATCTTAGTTATGCCATTACTTGAAAAACTGAAAAAGTGCTAAAAACTTGGTTATTTCGTACTCCTACAAAGGTGGAGAGGGGAAGCTTGCTCATACCATCGAACCACCCCTAGCAACGTGCATGATTAATTCTATATATACAACTACAGCTTTCCTGCATTCCGATTGGTTGTACTGAGTAGTTCCAGAAAATATTCATACCTCACCCACGGAGGAAATTGGGAATTCTGGAGGGGAGGGGGGTCAGAGAAAGAACAAAATTACAGTGTTCGTATGGAAGAAAACTGGAAGTTCCTGGAGGGAGGGAGTAACTCTTACAAATTCCCTCCGTAGTGGGGTATGGATATTTTCTGGAACTAGGCATTTTCAATGGCAACATATTCATGCATGTATTAAAGTTATGCAGATGTACAAGAAGTACACGTAACCATCATCTTACCAGATGGGATGAACACAATATTGATTCCAAATAGCGTGTGAGTAAACCAAGTGTAAAGACCATAAAATGTAGCCATTTTTAATGCAGCTCCAAAGACGTCTCTAAAAAATGAAAATAATAATAATAATAAATGAAAAACCTTCAAATTTCCTCAGACTCAACAAACAAACTCAGAAACAACCTCGCAGGCAACGAATTAAAACAGCACAAACTTTGAAATCCAAACAAACCAAAAAGTCCTTCATTTCTGACCTGATTGCTTTGAAAAGAGACTCCCCAAACCCTGCTGTTCCAGAAGCAAGCATCTGACCAAACCATTCAACAGGTTTATACTGGTCACCAGATGTACTCAGAAGATAAAACAATGCAGTGACAAACACAATCTATGGTGAAAAAAAAAAAGATATCCATTACTAAAACATACTTTGTATACTTCTTGATACAAGAGTGATACACTGTTAGAGACTCGTACCCAGTCATCACTCAGGCTTTTTTAATGCACATCATGGCTTTTGGGAAGGAGAGAGAAAAAGTGAAAACGCTTCGCATTTCTCAACCTTCCTTCCCTTGTTGCACCGCAAGCGAGATCAATAAGACAAGAGAAACGACTGGGTACGGGTTGCCTGTGGTAATCAAGGCCACCTATTATTAATAATTTTATTTCATAGTCTTTATTTCTTATTTTAAAATTCTTTCCTCCTTAATTCATTTTTAGACTTGTTGCAATGCACATTTGCATTTTTTTTAATGATATTTGTTCACTATAAATTAATAAATTACCATATCATTATAAGGTGTTACACATATCATGCTGTTTGTCTCACCATTGAAAGTCCAGTATTGAGCACATAAGTTCCACTGAAGAAAACCAGTGACAACACCATGGTAACCAAGTTGAATACCATGGTAAGATTGCCCTTCAGTATCATGTACACTGACTCCAGTAACTGTATAGCAAAACAATTGTCAAAAGTTAACGCTCAACACAGGAATGAAAATCCTTCATGGGACTAATAAAACATATTAACTTTGGTTCTTAATAAGTCCTTGCTCATCAATGAATTTTGATGCATGAACGTCATGGAATGAAACTGATACTGAACTGAACTAAATGACACCTTAGATTTGCCTGTTGAATTGAGTTTTTCACTGCTGCCAGTCAAATATATGAAAGGTACTGACTCATTAGTTTTGATTGACATCAGCAAAATACCAAATTTCAGCGTACAGCAGCTCGCAGCTATCAAGTTTGCATATTTTGAAAATAACCGTAATGCAAATCTTTGACTTACAGACATGAGGATGCCAAGATTTTCCTTGACAACAGAGAAGAGCACTTTAAAGTCAAGTTTGGTGATCAAACTAACAACATTTCCCCAAGACAAGTCAGCGGCTGTTGCATTGGCTGTGTTTTTCGTCCATCCAACACTGCCGTTAGCTATCTTGTTAACTGAGCTATTTCCCTGGATATAAGATCAAATTAATCATAATTAAAACAATAATCATAATCTATTTCTAAAAATAATAAAAATAAAATAAGATAATAGTGTAAACTTCATTTCTCAGTGGAAATATGCTGAAAGTTACACAAGATTATACCGGCACAGTAAGATAAAATGACTGACAATTACATTATCGATCGTTCTTTCAATTCATTTGGGGGCACATTCTTTATGCCAGAGGACTTCATTTTGGAGTTGAGGGAGCAAACAAGTACAGGAAAAATTTCATTTTAGCATAATTTTAGACTCAGATATACTGTAGAGTTTCGAGTAATGTGATTGGTCGAGCGACCAGTAATTATGAGACAATATTACACTGTTCAAACAGTGCTTATGAAATTTGCCAAAGTTTGTCAGAGCAGTATTAGTCATACTAAAACGTTTTTGCTTTTCTGAATTTCATCTTTTCTCTGATATTCAAGTCTAAAACGTATTATACTGAAACAATTATTCGCTAAAGGCAAAGTGATTATCTGGGAATGTCTACCTCACTGCTTGAAAAGTTGTCACTTGGTTAATGTTCTTCAACATTTACACTACTTTGCCTTTGGCCAATAATATTGTTAAACAAAAAAGATAAATATCAAGTTAACATTATCATTATTGAAAATGTAGTTGATATGAGTAAAAAACTACTAGTAAACATAAGAAACAAATTTCAAACAGTACATACAAGAGCCATCCATGCATGGTAAAACCTGTCTGTCACCTCCAGGACACTCTGCTGTATAAGTGTTGTATTACCACTGCCATCACCAAGATATGTCCCCACCTTATCCAAAAAAAATACAACATACTATCTTAAAGACATAGTAGGTAATCGTGTACTTCATGACAAGCTGACACAAGCAGTCTAATATCGCCCAACTGTTGGTTGACAATTTGCCGACTATCGGCCTACTATCAGCCATGTGTTGGCCAGGAATTGGCTTACTATCGGCCGTGTGTTGGCTGAGCATTGGCCGGCTATGGGCCATGTGTTGATGGTGTATCGGTCTACAATGAAAACTACTGGTTCGCTAGTAATTGTGTTTATCCAATAAAGTCATTATTATTATTGTTATTATTATTATTATCATTATTATTATTATTATTATCACCTTCGGCCAACACGCAGTCAACAGTTTTGGTAGACATAGTCTATAATTTTTGGGATTTGTTTTCCCATACCAAACTTGTAATGTGTCATTTCTCTGAGATCTCCAGTAACATCGTAACATTAAAGAATTCAGTGGTGGATACAGGGATGGTAAAAGGGGCAACTAGTGTTCCTGGTATAACCTTTGTAATATTCACCTCCCTTCTAAAATTCCTGGGTCCACCTGGGAATTATGATCATATTATCATGGCACTGAGCAAAAGCATGGACAAGATCATCCAATATTTTACAGTAGTGCAGGGCCTAAAACTCACACAATATGCTACTGAAGGGCAACATTATAATGATTACAATGACACTGAGATTCGAAATTGGAAAATATTAAGCGCAAAGTAAATTGGTGAAGTACATCAACGAAATGTTAGTCCTACAGTGAGGGCTTTTAATCAGTCAGGGTCTGTTGTAGACCACCGTAAGTGCAATCATGAATAATTTTTATCTCAGGCTAGGAAAATTCAAAATCAGAGTAATTTTCATCTAGAACCCAGAGAAAAGCCCTCAAGGCACAGGAGAGAACCAACAAACATTCTCTACTTATATATTACAAAGGGTGTGGGGATCAAACCCAAAATGCATTGGTAATATGTGAGCGCATTAAGTCAACTCACTTTTGCTGCAATCCATTTTCTTCCTAGAAGGTATCCCCTTTCTACTGCTGAATCTAATGTTTTCTTGAATTCAGAATTTTCTGATATCCATCTGGAGAACAAGATTAGTATTTCATTAAATTTTAGAAAGAATTAAAACGTACCTGACTAACGATTTTTCAGTAATGACTTAAAAAACTAAAAAAACATGAGAAATAAATATCTCTTTTTTATGAAGGGGGGTTAGCCCATAAGAAATCTACATAAAATATAAAATAAATAATTAAAAGTGTCTAGTCGTTCTAGCTCTTTTGCAATCATGCAGACACTTTTCACTCACTACCACTCTATGCACACAACGCTCAACTCATGTTGATTTAACAATGTCAATCGAAAAACCGTGGGCACTTATAGAAATATTCCAGGAATTTTCTATTGTTCTTTGGTCAATCAGAATTGACTTCCTAACCACAAGATGACGGAAAGATACTACTAACGCTTCTGATTGGTTGAGAAACATTCTTGAAAAATTCCAAGGTGCTCATGGTTTTTCAATCTGCACTGTAAGCCTCTTTTCCCAAGCAATATTCATAGTTCAATGTTTGGCTGAGTTCAAACTAGGCACTAACAAAAATCTCGCTGCATCCAACCCTAGCCTGAACCTCATTCTCTCCCTCTCTCCATGCATTCTTTTCCTCTTTTCCCATCCTACCCTCTGGGGTTACTGATGGCTACTTTAATACCACTTTACAGGAAAACATACTTCAAAAGTTGAGGGTTTTTAGCCACGACATCATTGACAAGATTACCAGTGACAGTGACCAGATGGACACTCTCATGATGTACCTGTTAACAAAAGTGATTGGGATATAAAGGCTTTGCACATCATTTGACGGAAACCATGTTAGATTGCAGGAACAATACAATCGTTTTACATAAGAGTTTAATTCCTGAGAGCAAAAAGATTTTATTGTTCTGCCATCTAACCACAGGCAGTCCAAGCTGGGTTATGGGAGCTGGTATGTGATGGGGCAAAGCCTTTATTGATAGGCTCACCCTACTTAGTACACTACCTTCCCTAATACAGGTTATGACAGAAGTGGATCCAGTGGAGGGGTGCAGGGGGCGTCGCTGTATGATATAAATAGATGTTGAATATTTCTTACCTGAACAGCCAATAGGACTGTCACAGTAATGCTGACTATAACCAACCCTATAACCATAAACACACTCATGAGGTTGTCTATTGACTTTTCCATCAAAGAATTGACCTGTAAAGACATGTTGATACATTAGGTTACATGTTCTATGGTAACTAACAAGGGAAGGATGGAATTATTGCAGTCAGAACACAAGAATCATTAACATTTTGAGTTTTTTTTTTCAATTATTACTTTCTGGACTCTCTACTGTTTCAATCCTCTAAAATAAAGCAATGAGTTCAAATATACCAAGACACCAAGAGATCAAATAAAACTTCTTTCCAATCATATGCTGATTTAGAGCATGCATTTTGAAAAATTGTCAAAAATTGACAAAAAAAGTTTCCATGGAGTGTCTTCAATGAAACTCCCATTTTTCTCTTTCCCACTAGTATTTTACTTTAAATAGATAGAAGCATGAGAGGTAGTAAAGATCAATAATATATTAATTTACCTGTATTCACACCCCATTACTGTGCGGATACTCTAACCAGGACCACTTCGATAAACTAGTTTCATTAACCAATCATATTGCGACATTTAGTTCAATATTTCTAACCACCCAATCAGGTACATGTAGTGCATCAATATAACAAGAGCATGAGAACGTGATAATCTGATTGGGTAGCAATGTTATCAGTTCAATTTCTGTCTAGTTTACTGTTATCCGATTGGCCAGTTTTATTCAAGAGGTCCAAGTTAATGTGTCCGCACAGTAAGACCAATCTTTAAACGAGGTATTGCATGACATGATAACGACAGTACCTTTTGATCACCCCTTATGACCAGCTTAACCATTCCTCTGATTGGTGCTGGCATAATAGCATCTTTTCTTTGTCCTGCCCATTCCCTTAGCCTTTCGTGCCAATGGGATAAGAATTCTAGAACATAAGCCCAAGCTCCTGACCATATTACTGTAAGTTTTATCAGGTAGATTGCGAAAGGAATCGGCAATAGCTGCAATATCCATGCATGCATCCACACTCTCATCAACAGAATGCCCCATATTAAGGCAACAAAATATATATAGCTAGCCTTTTTAGACTTCTTTTTCATGCTCAGTCTTGATCTGTTTTGTCTTCTTATTCTCTGTAGTCTGGTCTCTCTGCCATCTGTACTGTCTGTTGGCATGGCTGTTTGAGGTGTTTCATTTATTTTATCAGGAGATGGTTTGAGCATATCTTCAATGTTACTTGTAGAGGACTCATCGGAGTCATAACTTACGGGTGACAGAACAGATGCCGCCACGGATAAGCCCTCAATGATGCTGCTACGCTTGTTTGGTTCATCTTTAGGGCAGCTGCTGTCAACTTGAGACAAAAAATAACATCTTAGTCTATAGGTTTTGAGGAGGGAAGAAAGCTAGGAGATATATTTCTACAATGAGAGAGATATTTATACGATGGCATCCATTTCATCCCCTCAGTCAGTCCCAAAATGCACTGCAATGCCAACTTGACTCAGTTTTTTCCTTAACCTCGCTAATTTGTATTACTTGTTACAAGTGCGGTATGCAGTACGTTATAAAGCACTAGGGGATTGGAAGAACACTCGAGAAATGTTGAAGAGCACTTGTATTTTATCTAAAACTACATGTAAAATCCCTTGTGTTCTGCTAATCCCTGTTTAACTGAACACAGCAGATGTGCCCACACTCGTTTCATATTGTATTTCTTTAGTCTCCCTGATTCCCATAACAACACCAACCTTGTTCTTTACTTGCTGTAGCATCAGTGACAAACCCTACAACTGTCAAGGAAATGACTACCAGTAATAATGGTACTCTGTAAACACCAGCAATTGAAGCTAAGTAATTCACAAATGTCATCCACACTGGGAAAGATAGTATCCGCATGGCATGTGATGACGAAGGGGTCCACCAAAATATTAAAGCAATGCTATAAGCAATAATGATAGACCACACCTGTATCATAGAATACAACCAAATATCAGAAAATATGCACTAAATGGTGATCTTGGTCTATTAACTTTTTCCATCACTTTGAGTACCATGAGTCCCAGTCACATATGACCAACTGAGATCTAAATCACAAAAAATTGAATTTTGTTTGACGTCAATCAAAGGAGTTTCTAAGAACATCTCTAGATTCTGACTCTGAATTTCAAATGCTTGACTGCAAAGCTATCGGTATTGAATTACCTGATCTCGAAGACACTCAAATCACAGTCAATACCAATACAGTGTAGCTTTGCAGTCAAGCGTTTGAATTTCACAGCCAGACTCCTGTGTAATTCCTGAGAAATTTACATGTGACTAGAGCAAGAAAGCGACAGTGACAAGAAGCATGAGATAAGAGCAATAGTTTTTGCAAAAGTAATTAGCATGTGTTCACATGAGTATTCAAGTCAGTCCTTGTGTAGAAACCAATAGAAACGATAGAAACCCTTTTGATCGATGTTCACCGAAGCTCAATTTTTCGTTTGTAATGAAGGTCTAGTTGGTCGCAAGTTAATGGGAGTCACACTTAACATTGAAACCACAGAAACAAACTTGTAACTCAAATAACTGGAATTTAATGAAGATCATATTGCTCCACATATATAAACAATTCAATCTCAAAATATTTTAAGAAACATAAGAAATAGAATTGCGTATCAAGTTAATGAATTATTAATGACAGCTAACTTTTTCGCGCTTTCCTTGCCAAAACATGTACTGTGAAACATCGTGTATACAAGTAAGCTTATACTTACCGCGAAAGGGTTGCTAAAATAGTCCATAAAAACATACAGTGCAGAACAAACTTGGCAAAGAAAAGATAAAATCTCTAGAAAAGGCCGAAAAACGTATAAACCATAAAGGAAGGGAGCAAGAAGAGTAAATATTAGAATAAGTCGAAGTCTTTTAGCAATGAATCCTCCAACGATATCAGAGCAATTGTTGACGAGTTGAAAGGGAACGACAGCAGCACCCACGACTAAAGGAGTGCTTGAACTACGTAAAGAAGACAGCCATTTTCTAAATATCCCTGTCATGGTTCTTTTGAAGGGATGTAAGAAAGCTCCACATAGTCCAGCCCATAGTAAAGGTTTAAGGAATGGTCCTAACACGAAGTAAACAGCAACACCAGCAGCTCCGCCTGCCAACACAAACACCAGAGCAACCGTGTTATAAAATGCTTGTTTTAAGGCCTTTTCGTGTTGAGCTCCAACAGAATTTAACACTGCGTTGAAAGGGGAAAAGTGTTCAAAGCTTGACTGACGTCCAGCAGATTTTAAATTAGCCATTCTTAGCAAATTTTTTTGATGTAAAGTTCAAGAAAGTAAAGTTCAGTTATAAACGATGGCCATCTTGTTTTGAAGTGTGCAGGTGCTGACCGAATATCTAAATGGGATAATACCTCAAAAAAATGAAAATTGAGGAAAAACCAAAGTGTTTTTCCTTTAGGTTAAAAAGAGAAATATTTCATTGGAACGATCTAATAAGGATATATCTTGATTTAACTATTCAACAAAGTTGTTTTTTTTTTTTTCATTTTTCTTCCTAAACCTCAACCCATCAACCCCAACCTACCCTCCCACAGTATACAAATGTTTAAGCCTTCACGCGCCGATTCATGTAAACAAAACAAAATTCACCTCACGGACCTCACGTTAAATAACAAGATTATTTTTTTCTTAACAAAGGTCTTTCCCATTTATTTTTAATTCTTTAATTTAAAATAAGAATTTAACCTCACCCTCCCCTCCCCCAGTATATATGCATATATAGATATTTTGAGCCTTCATGTTGATATACCAGCGGGTTTCCACATTAGGCTTGGCGTTCAAAATGGATCTTCACTTCAGCAAGACACTAGACGAAGTAAAACTCAAAGATGATGGCCTCAGAACCGTCACATCCGAAGAACAACAGCGTGTCGAAGAAGTAGTATCCAAGAATTATGCTTCGTACCTCAGAGTTGCGGATTTGAACCCAGATTTCCCTCTGTACCGTCAAAAACATTTGCATTACTTACGTCGTGGTCTCCGACATCTGTCGGATTCGTATGAATGCCTCGATGCCAGTCGACCATGGCTATGTTACTGGATATTACATTCACTAGAGCTCCTTGATGAACACGTGCCTCATCAAGTGAGTTCAAATATCGTGGATTTTCTTCGCCGGTGTCAAGATCCCGAGGGCGGATTCGGTGGGGGTCCAGGCCAGGTACCCCATTTGGCCCCCACTTATGCGGCAGTGTGTGCCTTAAGCATCCTGGGAAGTAATGAGGCTCTGGATATTCTAGACCGTAAAGGGTTACAAAATTTCTTGTCTCAATGTAGAAGCAGTGATGGGTCATTTCGTATGCATGTTGATGGAGAAGTCGATATAAGAGGTGTGTACTGTGCTGTTGTGGTTGCTAGTATTACCAACATCATGACCCCATCATTATTTGAGGGTACAGATGAATGGCTTACTAAGTGTCAGACTTATGAAGGAGGGTTTTGTGGTGAACCAGGTCTAGAAGCACATGGTGGATATACATTCTGTGGCTATGCTGCTTTGATTTTATTAGGCAAAGAACACTTGATTGACACCAAAGGCCTACTACGTTGGGCAGCCAGTCGCCAAATGAAACTAGAAGGAGGATTCCAAGGCAGAACAAACAAGTTAGTCGATGGTTGCTACTCTTTTTGGCAAGGCGGGATATTCCCTTTGATACACAATGTGCTTGAAGCACAAAGTGACACAGCCATCAGTCAAGACAAGTGGATGTTTGATCAGATTGCACTTCAACACTACGTTCTCATAAACTGTCAATACCATGCCGGAGGGCTGATTGACAAGCCAGGAAAGTCACGAGACTTTTACCACACTTGTTATTGCCTAAGTGGTTTATCTGTTGCTCAGCACTTCATTTTGAAACACCAAATGAAAACTGATGCTGTTGGTGGTGATGAAAATTTGTTAAAGCCAATTCACCCTTTATATAATATTTGCATTGACAGAGCTTTAAGTACACTGAAGTATTTTAAAAAGCTTGATATCCCTTAAGATTTTGACATAAGTACATGGCTCATCCAAAAGAAATAAAAATAGTTTTTGAATTTGTCAATTTAGACATAATTAACTTAGATAATGAAAATATATCAGTGACAAGTTTTGAAAAATTCTTGGACTTATTAATTCCAGAAAAGGGAAGATTTCATCTGGGTAATTCGATTTTTAATGTTAACTTTGGTAAACATTTTCCATTGAAATGCAAGTGATGAGAATAGAACACATGTTGTAAAACCACGAAATAAAAACAAAGTCGATACTGAAAAATAGGAGCTACACATGTATTTAATGACTTATACGTTAGTTACCATCACTGTACAAGAACATTTATTACACAAAAATGCAAATGGTCTCCTGTGTATTAGTCTTAGTTTACTTAATGGTTTTACTGCATGAGCTCTAATAAAAAAGGATGCTAATAAGTAATATTTTTATTAAAAAACTTTGTATTCCCAGAAATAAATATGCACATTGATAATAGGTTACTAATAAAAAGTTTATATTTATTGAATGTTCTGAAACTGAAATATAATGTATAGAATTGATTTCTGAAACAGTGAAACAGTACTCAATACATGGGTGTAGAGTGTGAAATACAGTAAGAAAATAGTGAGAAAAGAAAAAGACAAATGATGAGTAGGCTATGTATATATATGTATATATATATATAAACACTTGATTGCAGAAACGTAGTATACATTTATACAAATATCTAGTGTGATGCATAACGCAAAATAACATTTTCAACGCTTAAATCCAACTGATTTATGATCTGTACGATTTGATCACAAGAAAAGAATATTTTGAGCGTCATTGAATGAAACAAACAATAAATAAAGCGATTTTGCTGTTTTGCATATTATTAGATATACTGAATAAATTAGATATATGTATAAATGTATACTACAAAGTTTCTGCAATCGAGTGTGTATATATAGAACCTTTCTGTTTGTGGGGGTATCTTTTTACATTCTTTTAATTTTTAATTTAAGAAATGGTTTGTAGCTGGCACAGAAGGTTGCTTGTATTACAGGAAATATTGATAAAATATTCTCTTTACATAAAAGTCTTTAAAACTTGACCTCATGATATTATGTTTATTAGGGTATTCCCACACTTCTTTATTTCTTTTTCATTTATTTCAATATTTTAACAGGAACTTCCAGTTTAGCAAAGGATTAGTTTAAATGGAATCCTGTATAAATACATATGATTAATCCTTGTTTACAGCATATGTGATTACATCTGAAAAGTCATCACTAAACTTCAAAATTAAAAGTAATGTACTGTTATTTATTTAGTATGGACCCCAGGGTACTTGGAAAATTGTCTGGTCAAAAAATTGACCATAAAAGTAAAATCCATCCCAACCATAATAATAATAATAAATTCCATTTATATAGTGCTCACTCTGTTAGTATGTCCAAGGCACTTTACAACTTATGAAAAAAAACAATCCATTTATCATCTATCCATCCATCCACCCTACCATTCCAAACTATCCATCCATTCTTTCATCTATTGATCTTCAACAATTTCTCTACTTTGTTAGTTTTTTTTATTTGAGTATTTATAATTGTTAATTATAATTGCTTTATATCGAGCCCTTTATTTACTTATTTATTTAGTTTATATTCTTAAAATATTTCAAATCCTTTTGTTTCCTTAACATATACATTTATAACACAATGAGTTTTACTTATGAATAATTCATTAGGACTTATATCGGAGCACTTAGTATTCAAAGAACTACTTTTCAAATTAATTTCCCATCTGTCAGTGATCACTACCTACAACCCCTTGAACCTAATAAGTAAAATAACCACAGGGAGCCTAGTTTAGTTAATGGTGAAAATAAAATCGGAAAAATTAAAGAATTTTTTTTTTTAAACTTCGAGGTCAAGCTAATGAAAGCGTAAAAAAATCGATAAAAATGCACTATAATTTTTTTCGCGCCCGTCTTTATGTTCCTACATAATTTTTGTTTAAGAGAATTAATTATTTTGTTTTTCCAGTTTTATTTTCACAATTCTCTTTAATCAAACTTGGGCTCCCTGTGGAATAACATAGAAAAAATGTACAAAGTCGTAGATGTTGACCTTTAATTTGAGTAGGAAACGGAAAAAGTAAATGAATTTTATCTCTAAAAGCTAATGTAAAATTTTTTCTTTCTTTCTTTAAGGGTCATATCAGGTCATATCAAGGTCACCGGGAAAGAATGTCGTGACTGCATGAGCGAGGGATGATCACGCCAAGCCCCTTTATTTAGCTCGCTCGCTCGCGCGTATTTACAGTTTAGTTGTCGTGGATACCTTGAAACAAGAATTCAAAAATTCGTGAATTTTAGCTTGGTTAGATAAGCGTGAATAACAGCGAAATCAACGATTGTGAGCTAAATTTAAGTTAAAACAACTAAAAAGCATGAAGCCAGTTTACTTGGGCTGTAGTTAGGTAAACAGCAGAATGTGAAACAGCAAAAAAGCGGGAAAAATCCACGCGATTAACAAGCCTTTGTTTTCAGTTTGGGTTGTACTATCATGAGGTCAGTCAAGTGAGCTTTTGAGCCCTTGAAAATGAAGAGCTCATTAAGATTGACGGATGTAGTCCAAGAAATCCTTCCAACGAGACAAGACAGGATCAATTCTCTCCAGATTGCAGCTTCTGGTAGACGAAATACCATTCATGCTGTTGCTATTGCCAGCTCGGTGGCCCAAAAACGAAATCTAAGTGTCATTGAAGATTATACATCTAGAGCTAGAAAAGCTTACAGAGAAAGAAGGGCTTCGTATCAAAAGCAGATTAGGAGTACACACAAGCACAAGGTAGGTGGTCAATCGAATTGAAATTTAAAGAAATGCAGTGTATCTAGTTACTATCTCGTGCGAATGCGTGTCTGGCGGCAAACTTTTACTGAATATATCATAGTGTACAGCACTGAAACTGTGGCCGTAGCCTTACGATGTATGTAATGTATGTATTATTAATACTTCATATATTTTATCTTTGCCGTATCTATGATAGGATGTAATATTGCGGGAAGCCCATTACCATTCATTTCGTGAATTTTTCTCCTGACTGACAGAAAAAAGATATGTCAGAAGTTATTTACCGATAAGGGTTAAAAAGTGCCCGAGGTTTAGAATATGAAGACCGAGGAGATCCATACACAAGGCTGAAGGCCAAAGTTTTCCCCTATCACATCCGAGCCTACTTTAGGACAGTAAATCGGACTTATTTATTTTTAAAGCATTTACTCTTCCCGTTGTTTTGCATTTTGGATAGTTGATGTTTAGCAGGACTGCGGTCAGAGATATCCAAAGCACGATTTTGGGGATACCTTACCGGAAATTTTTTAAGGCTTTTCTAACTTCCATTTTGTAGGGGGGAGGGGGGAGGGAGTGCTGTGTGTACAGTTATAGAGCACTTAGCAAAACATTTACAAAGCGTTATATATTATTACCGTCCGTGTACGTTTTGGCAAGCAGAGAACTTGGCAGTGATACGTGTAACCAGTATCTTCATAGATATTCATTATCATAATACTCAACTTTTCAGACTGAATTCACAACCGTCCAGCAAGAAAAAATCAAGGTAGCTTGTTGAATAAAACTGTTTATCTTCAGTCGACTCAGAAATAGCTATATTTTGTATAAAGGACTAAAAGGACCGTTTTACTTTTAGTGTAATGTTTTGCATTGGGAAATCACGGGTGGTAAAGCAGGCTGCACCGCCTCAGCTATGGAATCTCACCTTTAAAATTCTCGCATGGACTCGGCTCCCAATGCGTTTGTTCACCGGGTTTTCCCACATACCTTTTTCAGCTAGTGTTCCGCAGGGTTCTATTGAAATTAATGTTTGGTTTTCCAATTTTAGGCCATGTATTCTCCCTCGAATGTCTTTTTATTTCACCGTTAACGCTAAAAAATATCCCCAAGACGAATAAAAAGCAAAGTACATTTGGCACAAAATTAACTAAACGGTCTATCACGTAAAACTACATAATTTTCGCTGATTTTGCTTTATTCATTATTTCAGCCACTTGATAGATTCCGCAAAATAGTTCGAATGGTGAGTTTCAATATCTTGTAATTTGTCATTTCTTATTTAATGAAATCAATTAATTCTTTCATATATTTTTCGCTTCTTCTTCTCCTTCCTCTTCTTCCGCTCTCTAAACTTTCCTTGCCTTCCGCGCAGGTGGTGTGCGACACGGTGCACGTGACATGCATCGTCTAATCACATTCCCTGAATTTTTTCCCGAATGTCGCACAAAAAAATTAGTTTGAAGCATTTTCCCAAATTCCTATTGCTGAAGAAAAAGCCTCTCTTTTTCTTTGAAACTAAGAATTAAGAGCTTGTTGCAAGAACATGGAAAGCCGGTAGGTCTTCTCCTACTGATAAGTAAAAGTAAACAAAATATCTTGTGTTTCTTCACTTGAAAGTGGAAGTTTATAAAGTGATTGTTTACGTTTCACTTAGTTTCTCTTCTACCGGAAGTTCATAAAACTCCTTTCTGTTTGTAGTCGAAATCATTTAATTTAGCATTTGAATGGACTAAGAATAAGTGTAGTGAAGAATGACCTATTGAAAAGTTCCGGTCGACCCGCGTCGACCTCTTCTAGTTTCTCTGATATTTTAGTTTTACTTGAAGGGTGTACAAGTGTATTTGTACTGCCACACACATCAACATCTAAAAGACGAAGCATCGTACAAAGTTCAGTTTTTTCCCGAAATTACGGCTTGGAAATCAACAAAAATTTAGAAGAAGTCCTTAAACATCCACAGCAGTATCATTTATTAATAAAATAATACTTTTTTATATTATAACTTTACAAAAAACACACTTTTTTGCCTCCTACTACTAGTTTCAAAACTATGTGTTTACAAACGTGGAAACCCATTTGCAGTCGTGATTCACCGCTTTGACGAGCTGTTTGATTGGACAACTAGCTGTCAAAAGCGACAGCTAATGATTGACACCGCACCTTTTCTAAAAGCAAACCGGGAAAGGAGTAAACTTTGGTCGTAATATTTTGCGATATGTACTAGAATTTATGCCTTTTATACAGCAAAAAAAGGTAAAATTTTCAAAAGTCTGATGTCTCAAGGTAACCATGAGAAGTCTCAATTGATAGGAATTGTCTTTGGACACCAACTCGAAGTGTGGACTCGTAAAAAGAGTGATTGAAAATTTCAAAAAGGTTTGAGAACCTAATCTGGAAAGGAACTACATTTAACTTAACTTAGATGTTATCAAACTACATTCAACTATTTCTTCAATTGTTATTTGGTTGAACTATCACAAAACACCAGTATTATCTTACAGTAATGATGAAAAGGTAAATTATACACCGTGAAAAGATGAAAAAACTTACTGACGTTTCGGACGCTAGTCCTTCGTCGGGGTAAAAAAAAAAAAAAAGCGACGAAGGACTAGCGTCCGAAACGTCAGTAAGTTTTTTCATCTTTTCACGGTGTATAATTTACCTTTTCATCATTACTGTTTCATTAGAAACACCGACGCAGCTCACACTAGTTTTAGCTAGTTATACCTCAGTATTATCTTAGTTAGCTTTGAATCTAAACGACTCAAAACCTGTTTTCTTTTTCAAAATAAAAATAGCCAAAGCCAGTTATAAGCTGAAGCTGTGAAGTTTTTCATTTTTTCAAACTTTTGTACGAGTTTACGTATGTTATTAAACATGGAGACCTTTGCTTAGCTTTTTCTTTTCTTTCTTTCTGGAAGAGGGAGGGGTGGGTTATTTGCAAGATCTTTAACTTTTGAAAATAACATCAGAAATACCATAAATTTTCAGTTTCGGCAGAAGCAGCTGGAGCTCTGTACACTACGACGGTCAGAAGCAAATGAGCACATTTTACGCTTTCACCCATCATGCTTTGCGAACCCGTGTCGCACACAACCTGCCTTCCGCGTGACGTAACCACCAGAGCCAGTCCAGAACTTGAAAAAAAGAAGGTTCCCGCCAACCACAGGTAGCCCAAGCTTGGTTTCTGTGGTGTCCTGTTTATTAGGAAATGTATGAGGATTCATCAAAAATTCTAATAAAATTATTGAAACGTGAAATAAAGCCTTGAAAATTTTCCCGCACATTGATAAATAGCACTTCTTTCGCTCTGTGTGGTTATTTTTTTTTAAATTTAGCCCGTTTTAAGATTTTTTCTCCCCCCAGTAAGAAACCGAACTCCACAGCAGGCTCCGACATAAAACATCGAGGTCTTCCTATAGCTATCTAAGGCTCGTAATTTACCTATTACGTATGTTCCTATAGCTATATTTAGTTTAGACAAAATTAGATTTTTAAAAAAGTAGTAGTTAAAACATTTCCCCGCTAATTTTGTTTTTGCCGTTGGAATATGTGCCATATCGTTAATTCGCTGCTTATCTTTCTTTCGTTTTCAATGACCTTCACTGGAACACATGAATATTCTTCAAAAAATCAAGACTGACTTCGATCAGTCCAAACGCTTTAGCACTATTAAGATTTCATTTAGATTCAGTCTGATGATGATCTTGTATCAAAAAATACTTGCCCCGTGTGAGGATCGAACTCACGACCTTCAGATTATGAGACTGACGCGCTGCCTACTGCGCTAACGAGGCAATTCTTGATTCAATTCTTTCGCAAAGGTTTCCCATTCATTTTTTCTTTCCATTTTATTCTTTTCCCACGCAGTAGTAGCCAGCCACGTTTTGTTGAATATAAAATATTTTCACTGACCTTTACTGGAAGAGATTTATATTCTTCAAAGATCAGAGAATTCCAAACTATAGCATTATTCAGTCCAAAAGTTTTAGTTCTATTAGTATTTCTGATAATGAACTTGTGTCACTAAAAAAATGCCTCGTGTGAGGATCGAACTCACGACCTTCAGATTATGAGACTGACGCGCTGCCTACTGCGCTAACGAGGCAATCCTTGATTCTAAATTATTTAGCAAAGTTTTCCTTTTTATTATTTTTTCCCATTTTTTCCACTTTCATTGTTTTGCAATTGCACACACGTGTTTTTTTAATTATTCAGTTTTCGTTGTATTCGATGTTGTTTTTGTTGTTCTTTTAAAGATTTTCTTTTCTTTCTTTGTTTGTTTTTGAAGCTTTGTCACCAAGAATAAAATTGAGTTTTGTCCTATTCACGGGGAATAGTTGTGCAGTTTTTTATTCTTAGCGTTAACGAGCTTTTATCATTTAGTAAGACATAACATAAGCCAAACATAGTGTTGTTTTTTTTAACGTTTGCCCTCCTAATGTTTCTTTCTTACTTTTACTTTTGAAAATTTTCAAGTCTTCATACTACAAAAAGCAAGAATACTGCCTTATACACCCATGATCTCTGTTCTATAAACCATCGACCTTCATTGGAAACACCGATTATTGCTCAAAGAATGGAGGCGAAGCTAACCCTGAGCAACAGAGAATACTAAAATTAATTAAGTCAGATTAACTTTCAGTTACTTCTATGCTGATAATGATTTTGAGTCACTAAAAATACTGCCCCGTGTGAGGATCGAACTCACGATCTTCAGATTATGAGACTGACGCGCTGCCTACTGCGCTAACGAGGCAATTCTTGTAATTTTTATTATGATATTTTCAGCTAACTTTATTCTCTTTGTCACCAAGAATGAAAAGAATTTGTCGTACATTTGTGATTTTAACGGAACTTCACTACGAAATATGAATATTCTTCAAAGATCGTGGCTACCTCTGACGAGCTTCAGAGAATTCCAAACAAAGTCCAAAAGTTTTACAAGCCCTTTTAGTATTCAAGAAATTTCCCCCGCTACTTTCCTTTTTGCGTTGGAATATAAAATGTTTTCACTGACCTTCACTGGAAAAGATTAACATAGCATAGCATTATTCAGTCCAAACGCTTTAGTACTATTAAGATTTCTTTTAGATTTAGGCTGATAATGATCTTGTATCTAAAAATACTGCCCCGTGTGAGGATCGAACTCACGACCTTCAGATTATGAGACTGACGCGCTGCCTACTGCTCTAACGATGCACTTGTGGTTCATATTTTTAGCAAAGTTTTCCAATTCCTTTTTCTTTTTTTTAATTGTATTCTTTTCCCGCGCAGGTGTGGGAAGTCATGTTTCGTTTTAATTGTTGTTGTTCTTGTTGATGATCGATGTTGTTTTGAAGATTTTCCTTTCTTCCTTTTCTCATTAGTTGATTTTTAAAGCATTTAACTGGCTTTCTAAAGAACATGGCAGCTTTGTCACCCAGAATAAAAAGAATGATAAATTTCATTCACGTTTTCCTTATTAGATTCGAGTTAAATTTATCAAGCTTTTTATCATGATTAACTTTGGTAATGGAACATACAGGGGCGTAACCAGGGATCTTGAATGGGAGGTGCACAGGCAACGATTTGCAGAACCAAAAAAAAGGTAACCAAAAAAATTGCAGAACTAAAAACAAAAGGAAAAATGAGTGAGTGTTTCTTAAAAATTTACGATATGCAGATGGAAAGTGGTCTTCATTCAATCAAAAACCATTTACATGCAATTTTAAAGCAAAAGTAGATAGATGAGCGGACCTTTAGCTTTTATAGGGGGTGCACGGTGCACCCTGTGCTCCCCCTGGTTACGGCCCTGATAAATGAGAAACACTAGTGATGTATTATTTATAACTAGCACAATTATAGCTACACCAAACAATTTAAAATCTTTGTCCTATAGATACTGTCGTTCAGTCAGTTTTGCGTTGAAATATTTCGTCTAAGCCCTTCATCTTTCTTTCATTTTGAGTGCTCATTACTGGAAGAACACATTAACATTTCTCACAAAATCGATTTCGGGTCGCTAAAAAACAATGTCCCGTATGAGTATCGAATTCACGACCTTCAGATACTGAGACTGACTCGCGCCACACTGCGCTAACGAGGCACTTCTTGATTCAATTCTTTCGCAAAGGTTTTCCATTCATTTTTTTTTCCCATTTTATTCTTTTCCCACGCAGTAGTAGCCAGCCACGTTTTGTTGAATATAAAATATTTTCACCGACCTTCCCTGGAAGAGATTTATATTCTTCAAAAATCAGAAAATTCCAAACTATAGCATTATTCAGTCCAAATGTTTTAGTTCTATTAGTATTTCTGATAATGAACTTGTGTCACTAAAAAAATGCCTCGTGTGAGGATCGAACTCACGACCTTCAGATTATGAGACTGACGCGCTGCCTACTGCGCTAACGAGGCAATTCTTGATTCAAATCTTTAGCAAACGTTTTCCATTCATTTTTTTTTTCCATTTTCTTCTTTTCCCACGCAGTAGTGGCCAGCCACTTTTGTTGAATATAAAATATTTTCACTGACCTTTACTGGAAGAGATTTATATTCTTCAAAAATCAGAGAATTCCAAACTATAGCATTATTCAGTCCAAAAGTTTTAGTTCTATTAGTATTTCTGATAATGAACTTGTGTCACTAAAAAAATGCCTCGTGTGAGGATCGAACTCACGACCTTCAGATTATGAGACTGACGCGCTGCCTACTGCGCTAACGAGGCAATTCTTGATTCAAATCTTTAGCAAACGTTTTCCTTTTTTTTTTTTTCCATTTTATTCTTTTCCCACGCAGTAGTAGCCAGCCACGTTTTGTTGAATATAAAATATTTTCACTGACCTTCACTGGATTCTTCAAAAATCAGAGAATTCCAAACTATAGCATTGTTCAGTCCAAAAGTTTTAGTTCTATTAGTATTTCTGATAATCAATCAATCAATCAATCAATCAATCTTTATTGTGCTCAATAGTTTACATATAAAAAATTGTAATAGTTGAGATTGCAGTTGATAAGAGCACAGCCAATTAGAAATAGCAATAGGTAGTCGAGCTAAGTGGCTGGGCCATGCGGAGAAAATGTATTTGTTGCTGATTGACTAAAGCAATGGATTAAGACAAGACAAGGTTGGTGACAAAACAAGATATTAGACAAGACAAGATATTAGACAAGACAAAATGGGCTGTGCTCCTATCAGCTGGACCAGAAGTGCATCATAGAACTATCAATAATTTGATATTATAGAGGATTTAAGATTTTTTTTAAAAAGGTTGCGAGTCATAGATTTGAGAGATTCTCCAAAGTCATTCCATATTTTAGTACCATTAAAACGAATATTGAATTTTCCATAGTTAGTTCTCATTTTGGGAAGATAATATGTCTTTTTAGATGCCAATCTAGTGTTGTATTGATGTACTTCATGTATGTTCTTAAAAAAGTGGATGAACGTATTTGGTAGTCTGTTTGAATTATAGTCATACATAAAAAGAGCACTATTTGAGTAAATCAAGTCTTCCAATTTAAGTATTCCTAGACTGAAAAAGAGTGGACTAGAATGAGAGTTATAATCTGAAAAGGTAATTATTCTCACTATCTTTTTTTGTAAAGTTATAAGAGGCTGAAGAGAAGTTTTATAAGTATTTCCCCAGGTGATGCAACTATAAGATAAAAAAGGGTAAATCAAAGTATAATAAAGCTGAACGAGTACTTGCCGGCTTACATAATGTCTAATCTTTGAGAGGATTCCGATACTGCGTTTAATTTTTTTGTTATGTGTAAGATGTGGAATTTCCAGCTTAAGTTGGAGTCAATATGAACTTGTGTCACTAAAAAATTGCCTCGTGTGAGGATCGAACTCACGACCTTCAGATTATGATACTGACGCGCTGCCTACTGCGCTAACGAGGCAATTCTTGATTCAAATCTTTAGCAAACGTTTTGCATTCATTCCCCCCCCCCCCCCCCCCCCATTTTATTCTTTTCCCACGCAGTAGTAGCCAGCCACGTTTTGTTGAATATAAATATCTTCACCGACCTTCCCTGGAAGAGATTTATATTCTTCAAAAATCAGAGAATTCCAAACTATAGCATTATTCAGTCCAAAAGTTTTAGTTCTATTAGTATTTCTGATAATGAACTTGTGTCACTAAAAAATTGCCTCGTGTGAGGATCGAACTCACGACCTTCAGATTATGAGACTGACGCGCTGCCTACTGCGCTAACGAGGCAATTCTTGATCAAATCTTTAGCAAACGTTTTCGATTCATTTTTTTTCCATTTTCTTCTTTTCCCACGCAGTAGTAGCCAGCCACGTTTTGTTGAATATAAAATATTTTCACTGACCTTTACTGGAAGAGATTTATATTCTTCAAAAATCAGAGAATTCCAAACTATAGCATTGTTCAGTCCAAAAATTTTAATTCTATTAGTATTTATTTTATTTCTACGCTGATAATGATCTTGAGTCACTAAAAATAATGCCCCGTGTGAGGATCGAACTCACGACCTTCAGATTATGAGACTGACGCGCTGCCTACTGCGCTAACGAGGCAATTCTTGATTCAAATCTTTAGCAAACGTTTTCCTTTTTTTTTTCCATTTTATTCTTTTCCCACGCAGTAGTAGCCAGCCACGTTTTGTTGAATATAAAATATTTTCACTGACCTTCACTGGATTCTTCAAAAATCAGAGAATTCCAAACTATAGCATTGTTCAGTCCAAAAGTTTTAGTTCTATTAGTATTTCTGATAATCAATCAATCAATCAATCAATCAATCTTTATTGTGCTCAATAGTTTACATATAAAAAATTGTAATAGTTGAGATTGCAGTTGATAAGAGCACAGCCAATTAGAAATAGCAATAGCTAGTCGAGCTAAGTGGCTGGGCCATGCGGAGAAAATGTATTTGTTGCTGATTGACTAAAGCAATGGATTAAGACAAGACAAGGTTGGTGACAAAACAAGATATTAGACAAGACAAGATATTAGACAAGACAAAATGGGCTGTGCTCCTATCAGCTGGACCAGAAGTGCATCATAGAACTATCAATAATTTGATATTATAGAGGCTTTAAGATTTTTTTTAAAAAGGTTGCGAGTCATAGATTTGAGAGATTCTCCAAAGTCATTCCATATTTTAGTACCATTAAAACGAATATTGAATTTTCCATAGTTAGTTCTTATTTTGGGAAGATAATATGTCTTTTTAGATGCCAATCTAGTGTTGTATTGATGTACTTCATGTATGTTCTTAAAATAGTGGATGAACGTATTTGGTAGTCTGTTTGAATTATAGTCATACATAAAAAGAGCACTATTTGAGTAAATCAAGTCTTCCAATTTAAGTATTCCTAGACTGAAAAAGAGTGGACTAGAATGAGAGTTATAATCTGAAAAGGTAATTATTCTCACTATCTTTTTTTGTAAAGTTATAAGAGGCTGAAGAGAAGTTTTATAAGTATTTCCCCAGGTGATGCAACTATAAGATAAAAAAGGGTAAATCAAAGTATAATAAAGCTGAACGAGTACTTGCCGGCTTACATAATGTCTAATCTTTGAGAGGATTCCGATACTGCGTTTAATTTTTTTTGTTATGTGTAAGATGTGGAATTTCCAGCTTAAGTTGGAGTCAATATAAACTTGTGTCACTAAAAAATTGCCTCGTGTGAGGATCGAACTCACGACCTTCAGATTATGAGACTGACGCGCTGCCTACTGCGCTAACGAGGCAATTCTTGATTCAAATCTTTAGCAAACGTTTTGCATTCATTTTTTTTCCCCCCACTTTATTCTTTTCCCACGCAGTAGTAGCCAGCCACGTTTTGTTGAATATAAAATATCTTCACCGACCTTCCCTGGAAGAGATTTATATTCTTCAAAAATCAGAGAATTCCAAACTATAGCATTATTCAGTCCAAAAGTTTTAGTTCTATTAGTATTTCTGATAATGAACTTGTGTCACTAAAAAATTGCCTCGTGTGAGGATCGAACTCACGACCTTCAGATTATGAGACTGACGCGCTGCCTACTGCGCTAACGAGGCAATTCTTGATCAAATCTTTAGCAAACGTTTTCGATTCATTTTTTTCCCATTTTATTCTTTTGCCACGCAGTAGTAGCCAGCCACGTTTTGTTGAATATAAAATATTTTCACTGGCCTTCACTGGATTCTTCAAAAATCAGAGAATTCCAAACTATAGCATTGTTCAGTCCAAAAATTTTAGTTCTATTAGTATTTATTTTATTTCTACGCTGATAATGATCTTGAGTCACTAAAAATAATGCCCCGTGTGAGGATCGAACTCACGACCTTCAGATTATGAGACTGACGCGCTGCCTACTGCGCTAACGAGGCAATTCTTGATTCAAATCTTTAGCAAACGTTTTCCATTCATCTTTTTTCCATTTTATTCTTTTCCCACGCAGTAGTAGCCAGCCACGTTTTGTTGAATATAAAATATTTTCACCGACCTTCCCTGGAAGAGATTTATATTCTTCAAAAATCAGAGAATTCCAAACTATAGCATTATTCAGTCCAAAAGTTTTAGTTCTATTAGTATTTCTGATAATGAACTTGTGTCACTAAAAAAATGCCTCGTGTGAGGATCGAACTCACGACCTTCAGATTATGAGACTGACGCGCTGCCTACTGAGCTAACGAGACAATTCTTGATTCAGTCCTTTAGCAAAGTTTTCCTTTTTATTATTTTTTTCCATTTTATTCTTTTCCCACGCAGTAGTAGCCAGTCAGGTTTTGTTCTTATTGTTCTTAGTGATGATGTTGTTTTGAAGATTTTCGTTTCACCAAGAATGAAAAGAATGATTAAATTTTTGAAATGGAATTTATGGGAAATTGAAACTATTACCAAACTGTAGGCATTCCTCAGTTTTGAAGATTTTCTCGATTGTGAATCAGCTGGATATACATGGATTAAAAATGGAATTTTTAATTTTGAAAAGTAAAAGCATTTGCAAGTTCGAGGTAGCCTGCGTCACATACCACGTGACATTTAAACCAAACGTTATCGTCAATGTTTGCTAATAGTTAGTACAATGAATGCTATGACAACGAAACTTGTTACAATGGGTGGGACTTGTGTTGTCAATCATCTGACCGAGTGACACGGCATGATGTCACATATTACGTGACTTACGAACCAATCATTATCGTCGATTTTTGTGGATAGGTAGTGCAATAAATGCTATACATATATGCAACGAAACTTCGTACGATGGATGAACCTTTTGTTGTGAGTCATCTGACCACGTGGGATGACGTGACCTCACAAATCACGTGACTTAATGAACCAGACATTATGGTCGAGGTTTGTGAATGAAGAAAGTCGAATGTAATCATTTCACTCATCAAATGAATTGATGCTTACTTCAACGAAACTAGAATGCACATACCTTTAGTTGAATTATTTATTATAGCATTATTAAGCATTTTCACTGACCTTCACTGAAAATATTCTTCAAAACAACGAGGTCTAGCTCTGACGAGCATTAGAAAACTACAAACTATAGCATTATTCAGTCCAACAATTCTATAGGCTGATATAAGTCACTAAAAATAATTGCCTCGTGTGAGGATCGAACTCACGACCTTCAGATTATGAGACTGACGCGCTGCCTACTGCGCTAACGAGGCAACTTTTTTTTAAAAGTTGATATATTCAGTTAACTTTTTTTATTAATAAAGTCTTTTGTCTTTGTCACCAAGGATGAAAGAGTTTGTTGTACATTTGAAATTTCGACATAACTTCACTACGAAATATGAATATTCTATGAAATTTTAGAACCGTATTGTATTTGTGCAAAAAGTTTTGCATTTTATTCTTTTGCGCGCGCCTGCTCTGTCCGCCTCCCTACTCTGTCCGTTTAGATTGAAGATCTTCCGTATTTTCCTTACTTGATTTTTTAATTGATTTCCAAAGAACCAATGGCGCTTTTGTCACCCAGCTGATCTTAGTTTTTTTTGTGCTGGAATGTTTTTAGGTTATCCGTCTCCGTCAAGCGTTCAAAAACATCTACGCCAGTGAAAGAGGAAAACACGAAGAGATTACTTCTGAAAACGCCATGACTCTCAAAGCAACCGCAAAAGGAACTGTCAAGGATTTGATGTTCAACCCTGAAGAATATAAGTCTGACTTTAAGGTAAAATCGCATTTCTTTGACTCCTATTTACAAATTTAATATTTTGGTACTCGTCCCTAAAAATGCACCATATCAAGGAGTAGGATTAGTCGTACCAAGCTGTACCGTGACTGTAACTATGCGTTGTGATTGGATAAGTTACTGTAGGGCAGTTTTCGTATGACTGTGAAGAGCTCATTGCCGTGAACGTGATGTGCCGGGACCGTGATGCCTTCTAGATTTAAATTATACTAAACCAGCTTTCGTGGTCAAGAATTGAGCCTGCAATGCTAAAGAATGCGATTCTGGTATCTAACTGAGTATGCGCAGAGTTTACCAGCTCGTTCTTGGTACTAGGTTCCGCAAAGAAACCGAGGAGCTCGGTCGGGAACGCCTTGGTACAAAAATGCCCATGAGGACTAGGGACTGTTCTAGCGGTCCACTCTAAAAAAGCATACCCCATCCCTAATCCCCTAAATTGAGCCCATGCAGCTCTGGTATTATCTTTTCGACCCTTTTGTTAACAAAAAGGGAATCAATCGAGAATATTTAACATTTGGGGGGAAGGAGGGAGTGGGGGGTTAGTTGAACCCTATTTATGATTTCATTTATCACCAATTTCGAAGTTTGCACATTGCACGCTTACTGCACTGAGCTTTTCACAGTCATACGAAAACTGCACTAGATTTCTTACTCATACCATAACCATTCTTATTACAAGTCATTTTAATGTAACGACATGTCGTACGTACCGTGTACGTGCTGTAAGTCAGTACCGTATGTTTCCTATTCATACGGAACTCTTTCTATAAAATACAGTTTCAATGTTTATATAACTAAGAAATATTTTGATTGCCTGCCATTGCTTCCATAAGTTGCTCCTACCCCTCCCCCCCCGCCCTCCCCCTCCCCCCCTCCCCCCCCCCCCCCTCCAAAAGCTAGCATCCCATAATCCATATGTCAAAACATTTCCTTCACTCGCTAATTTATCTCATTTATCATTTATTTACTTTGTCTCGTAGAATACATTCCCTACATGGGCAAAATACCTGACCACTAAACCCCCAGAAAAGAGAACAGACGAGGAGATCAAGTTGTTGATTCGATTGTTGAAGCAGCTAAAGGGTTTCAGACGATACAGCCCTGAAGTACAACTGTCTATGTGTAGAGTACTCAAATATGACTTGTGAGTATCACACCATCACAGGGAGCCCGTGGCCGCTTTAGTTAAATGGCATAAAAGTCACTACTTACACTAGTAGTTTTTGGTGTTTTTACTTGATTTTCCTGTTTGTCTGTATTGCAGTCTAACTTACTTTTTCAGAACCACAAATTGATAATTTCTAGCGCTCTAATTGGCTCTTTTTATATTTGGAGAGGACAGACAAATAAGCTGACGTCAACGAGCGCGCGCTCTTTCCGTTGGTTGTTTTGATCTCTAAAAAACGTCAAAATAAACTTTTTGAGGTCCCTTTTCTATGGTCTGTACTCTTATCGAACAAGGAATGGCGTCAGCATTTGCTGCGCTGAGGGTTCCACTCGAGTTAGGATCATAAGTTGACGCCATTCCATGTTCGATAAGAGTACAGAACATAAAAAACCTCGATTTTTGTTTTTTCACTCTCTTAGGAATGATTGAAAACCAGCAATATAGGATATAATATCAGTCATAAATGTCAAATTGAATTTTCTTTCGTTTTTTCCCAGGTATAATCGCAGGCGCGTCATTATTCGCAAGGGTCACATTGCCCAGCGGTTATACTTCATATTTAGTGGTTCAGTGTGCGTGACGGTTGATAATGATGATGACGAGCATTCCATGTTCTCACAACAAAGTTCAGGAGAAACGTCTGTCTTACAGCGAGGAGATTATTTTGGCGTGAGTATTGTATGATCTTTTATCAGACAATTTTCTTGAAGCATTTTTTATCGTTTTGCTATAGAGTTTTGGACTAACGATTATCGACAATTATCGGGACTACCATCATATAGGTTGCTATCAATAGACGTCACTTCCGGTAATAGCTCTTTTTTGATGGCTTGTAGAACCCTGGAGGTTGTGTTTTGATCTCTTAGTTTCTGGTTTGTTGTCGTTAAAATAGTCAAATATAATAGTTTGAAGACTTATTTTGATATGTTTTGACTTAGCATCCGCTAGTTGCCCCCCAGCAAACCGCTTGTTTGCCCCCCAGTCAACTCCAAAAAGTCACGTGATTGATAGTAAGTAATAGGAGTAAACACACAAGTCGGTAAAAACAGTGCAGTATATCAATGACTAAGAAGGCAAATAGACAACGCTTGTTACAACAGTGGCGTCGATTGACATTTATGGTTCATAACATGATATTTTGACAGAGATGATCATGAAACAAGTAAACAGTTCTGACGAAATTTCTCGTGGGGTCTTCATTTCAGAATCTTTGTTTTGTCGCATCGTCGAGGGAGTCCATTGAGCTAGCCTCCTCAACTGAAATCTCGTGTGCTGCAAAAAATAGCCTTGGGTGTAATATTCTATGATACTCTAGGGAATGATACGTGGTCTAATTGGCAAAACATTACGCCCAATTAGCTCATTGATGGTTTTCACATCCACCATGTTGGATGAATTAAAAAAAGATTCGTCATTCGTCTCTTTTGTTGTATCATCCAACATGGCCGTCGTTTCTTTTGTTATTTTGTTCTCTTGGGAATAATTGAAAACCAGCAATAGAGTCATAAAGCTATTTTATCACCAAAGCCTCTGTTATACTTTGCAATTGGCCTGACTTTCTTGACGATCTGTGGTTATTTTCTTGTAAGTTGTAAGAAGGAGGATGTACCCGCAAACCGGCAAGAAACGCAGGCTACTGTTATGAAGGCAATAAGCCATGGTTTATGACAGAGGATGTCGCTCGCTATATCCACTGACCTCCTCAAATCTTCCTTCCCTTCCCTCCACTCCCCTACCGAACAAATGCAACTCCCCAAAAAAAATGCAAGTAACACGTGCAGTAGGTCACAAGCAAGTACCCATGTCGAGTCGAGTGCGAGTCCATGCACGTGACGTGTACGGTCACTTCCATTGGTCCAAACAACAATGAATTATTAATGTGATTTTTTTTGAAATCTTTTTATATTCTGATATAATTTTTTTCCTGCATTCCAGGAATTAGCTTTCTTAAAGAATTTCAGACGCGGAGCAACGATAGTTTGTCTAGAGAGAACAGAATTACTGTCCATGGATAAAGAGGATTTCTTCTTGTCTGGGATAGACAAGACTTTCACTAGAGACCTGGAAAGAAGAGTGGACTTCTTAAGGTAATGCGCACGCGTATTCCTGCGCCGGCACTACCTTTGCGTTCATGCTGGCTTTTTGCCATGTTTCACTTGTTGAGCTATTTATGATAGGACGCTTCAATCTAAACTTTTTGCCAATGTTAATGAAAGTTCATCAACAAAGATTTTAGTTTAGTTCAGTTCAGTTTCTTAAAAAAAAAACATGAAAAACTTTCCAGCGGTGCTCTGTTCAGTACTATAGCAGGTAGAAAGTGACGTAGGAAGTGAGCACTAAAGAAATGTAGGTCATATAATGGATGGCGTCATCATCGTGCTTCATTCTCACTCTGAGGTAGCACATTTTCACGTAAGATTCGTCCAATTAGACGGCGCGTAATATTCCTTTTAGAGTCCTATAAAGTATGAGGCCTTTCATGTAAACTGACTCGCCCCGTGCTAGGAACAAAACGGTTTGCCCTAGCATCAGAGTCAATGCAGCTTCACGTAAACGGCCTCTAGATTTTTGTTAAAGCTCAGTTGAATGAAGTGAATGAGCGCCTCTTTATAAATTATTTCATCCTTCATAGAAATCATCCGATCTTTGCAACGTGGCCAACGAGTACTATACGAATTCTTGCCGAAATCAGTCGGATACACGAATACCACAGCGAGGAGGTTCTGGTTAGAGATTCCAATAAATCAGGCTGGTTGTTCCTCATTATCAAGGTAAGGGCTCATTCACACTAGGTCCATTCTAGATCGATCTATAGTTTAAATGAATCCGAGATCGATCCGAGCATAGTTTTTGAGAGCGTTCACACTATAAAACAACCAAAAAGGCAGGTAGTGACACTGGTGAAAAACGCACTGCGCACGCTCGGAGATGGCGTACGTAACTAAGGGCAACTCATATTTTTGATGCCGGTGTTTTGATTGTTTTACAAAATCGCAAAACTTAAGAAAAATACTGAAAACTTAAGGTTTTCCTTTTCGCAATAGCAAGATAATTTCGATTGTGATACACAGCTGATTTATACAAAAAAACTTTTGTTTAGTACAAAAGCAAAAATTATCTTTGGAAATATCGCCACTAGTGGCCCGACGACGACATCCAGCATGGCTAATTTGCAGATAATCACATGGTCGGATTCTATGTAAAGAAATCTAAAAATATCTGTAAAATTCCAAAACGAATATTTAAGAAATAGCCTTGTTGGTTAAAATAAGACATACCTTTAGATGTGATAAATTGCTATTGTTCGCCATTTTGTTTTTTCTCCCAACGCATGCGCAGTGCGTTTTTCACCAGTGTCGCAGGTAGTAGGTAAAACCGGCAAAAAAACACAGGTAGTCCAACCATTTAAAGATAAACTAAATCGGCAGACATTACGCTATCCTTTCGTGAATTTTCCAATATTGAGACAATTTTAGAGACAAAACGTCAATGTTGCTCAACATTTCGACATCATTCAATAGAGCATACAGTGTGCTGATGCTACTAGTGACGTGCAATAGTGCAGAATATACACAATATACATAAGAGGTCTATTTTACTATGATACACTTTCTTTTTTGTTTTACTAAGCATCCCACATGGAAAGGAGTGAGTATGCGATCAAAAGCATCAGCGTCGCAATCAATTTTTGAGTTTGCTGGTCATAGCAAGGGGTTAATCATCTACGGTCTAGGGGCCGACTAACCTCTCCCTTAGGATTCGTCCGAGCTTCCTGATCAGTCTGTAAATCTTCGAATAGCGGTGTCGGGGTCGAAATCTCCGGCGTAGCCGTAAATGCTTCGCGCTGCGATACGACGGTTCAGCAGTCGATGTCTGGAAGTGTGGTCCTTTTTTCAAGAATCAAATTGCCCTGTGCACTGACTTCTATCACCCAATAGAGTGTCTCAGGTTTCTATCTGTGGGTTAGCCGTGGCAGCCTGACTTTGATCAGTCCAGATTTTGTTTCAAGATATTGATAAAACTTGAAGGATTTTTTACATACTATTTCAGGGTGAGTGTGATATTGTTCGTCTCCTTGACCTCAGTGCATGCGATTCCTACATCAAACATAAAAACAGACATCAAGGATCTTCCGCTGCACACAAAATACTGCCTCCTCAAAGTATCAACCTTGCTGGGTATTTATCAACCAACTCTCCGATGCTCAAGCCCCTTCTCTCCGATGACACAGAGGAGGAAGAAGATGCGGCTATCTCTTCGTCCATCTCGGAGATCAACATCCACAGCTCCGACGCTGGCGAAGTCGCATCGATTCGAAATCGTACTAAATCGGCGTGTTCAAGGACAACACGGTGCTCTGAGGACAGGTCTACGGAGCGAGGATTTTCAGTGGCAGGTTCTAGGACAAGGATTGCCAAAGAAATAAAGAATTCAGGCTGCGATGAAAAGACGAATGGTACAGGAAGTGAGGATGTCGGAGTGGGGGTTTACATGGTTGTTGATAAGCTGAAACCAGGACAACTTTTTGTAAGTAATTTCGGAGACTCGAGAATTTAATTGATTTACAATTGCTGGATTTCAGCTGATGATACAAGTTCATTTTTTTGTGCTCCAAAGGCATGGTATGGTCAAACATGTGCCTTTTTCAATCCTATTCAACGGACAGCAAGTTTTGGCAAATGCGCAAAAGCAAGTCATAGACTTCTTTAGCTTGGGTGTACCGTTTGATCTTAAACCACGTGTCATTCTCTAGAGTATCATTTCGCTTTCTTTAGCCAGAGCCAAGTGCTCTCCTTATCCATCTTGTCTTGTCCCATGTTCGCTGACATATTCTTTCAGGGAAAATTCTTCCTCTCTTACCGTGTCCTCTACTGTCTCTTCTTCTCTTCCACCCATAGATCTTGGAAGATAGATGCGATCTATATCCGCACGTGGATGTAGCCATCGATGCATGGTTACTATTTTTTCGCATCTTTCTGTCTAGAGATTGAAGTTATTCATTTGCCTAATTTACTATTGCAGCTGTGTATCTTTTTACTGAAACCGCATAGGCGTTAATGGCGGAAATCGTGCTACGTTTAGATTATTTTTTCTCGTTCAAGGGAGCATGGTCCGTCATCACCCACGAAGAAGGCTCACGAATCAAAATTCCAGCCGATAAAAGAAGACTCACCCTCATCAGTAGAGGATGCGAAATTATCAAAATCTCTAAAGAAGGTTTTAAAAAGTTCGCCAACAGTGAGAGCATCGCGATCATGAGACAATTAATAAGGTATTACCCCAGCGATGAGAAGCTCTGTCGAACATATTTAAAACTGAGCGACTGGAAGTCCTATCGTGAGGAGTTAGTGGAAAACGTACTGGAGAAGAGAGTGAAAGAGCATGAGATGGCAATGGGATCGTGGAGGACGCAAAGCACCCGACCTTCGCCCGTACCTTCGCCGTTATGTTCGGTCAAACCGTGGCAGCCTATGAATTCTAAATGGGAATATTTCCCGGGAAGTGGATGGGAGGTGTCCAAGGTTACTCACCCTGTCGTTGAAGGTAAGGTCTAATGTTTAATGGTTCTGTTTTTATTACCAATTCAGAGGGAATTAAAAGTCTCCATCTTAGAACTGTGTCCCCCAAAACAGCCCCACAATGCGCTGCACTGCCAACTCGACCCAGTCTTTTTCTCAAGCTCAGAGTGGCACATTAGCGTCAACGACCTTTACACACTGAGATACCTTCACAACATCAAACATCAAACATCAACATCAAACATATGATCAAAATATCAGTAGTAAAGGGAGAAAGAAATACCCAAACACCCCAAAATATAAATTATAGTCACACGTAATGTGAAATAAGTACATCAGCCACCCTTTGGGCTTCATAGCAGTAAAATAAATTAAGGATTTATACACAAAGAGAAAAATGCAGCAATGTTTGATGTTAGTGTATGACGTCACAGACTTTTAAGAAAATCGTAAAAATATCATACTTTCGTCCTGAATATCGAAAACACTTCATACAGTGATTATTGGACCTTTAAAGAGTATTCTTAGGAAGTTTCAGCTGAATCCAAGTTTGAGTGATTTTCGTCAGAGTAGCACTTTAAAAATATGACGTAATTTATAATCTGCGCATGCTCACATCAAACTGATTAAATTTGAATATCTCGCTTCAATGCTTCGTGGACCTAAAGGCAAGAACGGAGAAAACAGAAATTCATTTTCGTAAAAAAAAACATATTCAACGTGGTCGTTAAATACTGTCAACTGGGTCTCATTCAAGATCTGAGTTTTAATTTGTTTGCTTTTAGAGATTTTGCGGTATAAAACGATGGCACTGTATGGCGATTCGAATATATTTGCTCTGCTACGTTAATATTAGGGACCTTGTAAAGTCAGACGTTATTCCAATCTTGTCTTCTTTCTTATAAACTGAACATTCCATATAAAGCTTTTGGGAGATGACTTATTTCCGTGTCCAAATGCTTCCAGAAATTGCTATAGAATAAAGAGAAAGTGATTTAATCTCCACCTGAGAAAAGTTGAACTTTGGACAAATTCTCATGAAGAAAAAAAATTAAAAACTTCGTACAATCTTTTTGGAGCGGGAAGTCGTTTTTCTATTCGATGGACGTCACGCTAAAAGCGGATAATGACGTCAGAGACCTGAAGTTCTAAATACAGACTGAAAGACTGAAATGGAAACAACAGGTAAAAGGCAGACAACTTAGAACAAGATAAGGAGATAAGATGATGAAGTGGTGCAAGGACGTGTGTATATATGTATGGGGATAAAATGAATGATTTTAATTTAAAAATTATATTTCGAATATTGCGAAAATGAATCTAGTCACAAAGTACAAAAAATAAAATAAAATAAATTAAAGCAACAAAATAGAAAATTTTATTAATTAATGTGAAAACGATTTCAAATTTCATTCTCTTCTCTTCTCTTCTCTTCTCTTCTCTTCTCTTCTCTTCTCTTCTCTTCTCTTCTCTTCTCTTCTCTTCTCTTCTCTTCTCTTCTCTTCTCTTCTCTTCTCTTCTCTTTTCTTCTCTTCTCTTCTCTTCTCTTCTCGTTTCTTTACTTATCTGCTCATTTTTTCCCTTCCCTTCTTCCTACTTTAAATAATTTACTATTTCATATTTATTACCGCTATTTCTATTTACTTTCTCTTTTTTTATTTCGCCCTTCTTTTCTTTGTTTAATCTTTCTTTTTTCTTTGTTTTTTTTTCTTTCATTTTTTCATTTTCTTTTTCTTTATTTTTATCTTTTTCTTATTATTTTTTGTTTTTGTTTTTTGTTTTTTTTCGTTTTTTTTTTTTTTTTTCGTTTTTTTTTCCTTTTTCTTTCTTTCTTTCTAACTTTTTTTGCTTCATCAAAAAAATGGAATCCACTCTTTATGCTACTACTTCTACGTCATTTCTTCCTCTTTAATAGTACTCCTCTTCAATACTTTGACTATGATGTGATATTAGGATGATATCAATAATCAAGCACTGATTCTAATCAAGCGTCCTCAATACATCTATTACACTTTTACATTATCAAGATTAGAAACGAATTCTATATATAGAGGATATTACACGGTGATGCGAAGATATGAAGTTTATCTTCGAGTGGTGAAAACATCTTAAGAGTGAGCGTAGCAAAGAGTAGAATATTTTTAAAACGAGAAGATAAACTTAGTATCTTCGATCCAACGTGTAATTTTCTTCTCATTATCTAATAATTAGTAATGAATAATTGTTTAAGTATTTTAACACAAGTGAATTTGATAAATATTGAAGGAAGACGGTTTTTCTCTTGCCTGTGGGTGATTATAGCAGCATAAGAAATTGTGACCAATGAGCGGGCCGGATTTATTATATTCAATTGTGTAAAAATACTAAATAGGCATATTCACAAACAAAAACTTGTTGCAACGCGCGTCTAAAGTGAGCGGGAAGACAACGGAAGTGACGTCATTGATGTCTGCATAAAATCGATGTTGATATAAAAATAATCGTATCTCCTTGTAAGACATTAGTGTCTATATGATAGACGATAACATTCATATCTCTGTGCGTCACTTAGTGTTTGTAGAGAGTGAGACCCTTCCGGCGGCTATTCTAATATTACTAATTGCTTCACAAGAGATAAACCTATGTTCTAATATCATAATAACGGACTAAAATCCTCTTAGCGGGTGCCTAGCTATCTTAGAGATAACGGATATTTCAAGACCATCTTAACCAACGAAAGACTGTCGGAGCTGAACTTTGTTTCTAAAAAATAAGTACACCAAATTCGTTCAACTTTCTTTATTTTTGGAATGAAAAGTTTCGTGATCGTTGCTGTGCAAATGTGGGTGTAAACCAAAAAAATCCATTCTATTTTTTGGACAATATAATCTTCATTATATCATTATATTATCGCGGTTTTAGGATGCATACGTATTGAGATTTGCTCGACAACTACGCACTACCGATTTCCTTAAACATTCATTCGGCATTCGTTTATCTGATCGTTATTATAATGTTCATCACGATATAAAAAGGGCTAAACTTTAGCCAAACCGCATTCTCACCTTCCGAACCAAACTGACGACACAAAACTTCCCACCGTCAAGAGACTACAGCTCGAATTTATATACTGCAGTATAAACATTACCAGGAAATTAAAGATGGTGGCCAAAAGTATCGTAGCTTTTGTGGTTGGCTTTGCGTTTTTGATCGTGAGTCTTCAGATTATGACTACTTCTGCGAGAGATCCTGGAAATCCCAAGCCCAGAATTAAGGTGAGTAAACTACGGAGTACTCAACAACGTGGCCTAGTTAGAAACTTAGCTAGTTTACAATATACAGCGTTAAAGTAAGTTTTTAAATAGAGGGTGTTGCACAGCAGCTATGTTTCACCCCACACCCATTGCTGGCTTTCACTCAGCTGGTCAAAGTCTTTGAATCTCATTTTCTACTCCAAATGGTGGTCAAACACTGACAACCATGTGCTGTCAACCAGAAAGAATCCTATTGAAAACTCGTGATTAAGCTGATGAATATTCCCCACTAGACATGAAAAGAAGTGAAGCGAAAGCCAGCAATGGTAATATTTTATTATAACATTTTGTCATGTAAAAACATAGGCATTGTTCTGTCCTACAACATAGTTTGCGCGAAACACTTTTGTAAGTTAATTGCAATCATTCTCAAGGGACTGTCAAAAACTTAATAGAGTAAAGTTGGTTTGAATGTTGTTTGAACGATGTCAAGTTTTATTATTTTAGTTTTGTTTATGCTTGAGAACAGGGAATAGACCTCTTTATAATTACCTCGGGCATAATGTTTTCCGATTCTAGACCACGCGACATTCCCTGGAGTATCATTTCTCTATTTAACGGTTGCCCATGAGAAGACACATGAATATGGATACAACTCAAAGAATCTTATTCTCAAGAAAATGACACGTGGTTTTAAATGGGAAAGTATTACGCCCAAGATAGAGGTGTATTACGAAGATATTAGGCAAGGGTTTATTTCCAGTATTACGTTTGAGCCTACTTTCCGCATGGCCATTGATTTGAGATCGAGCTAAAAGGCCTAGTGATGGGAAAAAGTCAGAAAAATAAGGTGTCTTGACAGCTTCTCTACACTGACCTATCTACAGAATATCTAGAGAATGTCCGGAATGTCCTGAGGTTATTACTAATGGAGGTCATTTCCAGGTCGGGTGATGGTACCTACCTTATCAGAAGCCCGTGAAACATTTCCTTAATTGAGATAACATTTTATCAGGCTGATCAAAGTCAGGGCAGGGCTAACTGCCACATATTTAGCATGGAATTTAACTTGTGGGTTTCGCATAGGGTGAAAAAAACGGAAAACCTGGAGAAAAACCCTTAAATCAAGGGAGAGACCTAACATACTCTACTCACATGTGATGACAACTCCAGGAAATCAAATCCCAAAGACACCAGACGGGTGAGAGGCGAGTTCACTACATATCGTTATATATCACCCTTAATATGTACATAAGAAAAGAATAAACTCATGGTGGTACGGACTGCCGTGCAGGTGTCTAGTCACAACATTTTGATTCGTTAAGCAGTGATCTCAAACGCTGTGATTGGGTCAATTCCGTACTGTACTGTACCGTGCCGTGCCGTAGTTTTCCGTAGTCATATGTTCCAGTAGAACATTGATATTAATTAATACATTTTATTTTTCAGATTGGTCCATTGTCTCAAATTCAAAAGTCCTTAAGAATCCAAGCTCAGCAGGGACCCTTTAAAGGCATGAAGTGTTGTGTCACGCAATCCTATCCTTGCCTCAAAGACACTGATTGTTGTTCTAGTGTGTGTCGGCATACCAGTCAGATAGGTGAGTGGGTGTGGGGCAGACATGGGGCATGAAGTGTTGTGTCATGCAATCCTATCCTTGCATGAGGGACACTGATTGCTGTTCTAGTGTGTGTGTGTGTGTCGGCATACCAGTCAGATAGGTGGGTGTGTGTGGGACAGACATGAGGCATAAAGCGTGGTGTCACACAATCATATCCTTGCCTCAAAGACACTGATTGTTGTTCTAGTGTGTGTCGACATACAAGTCAGATAGGTGAGTGGGACAAACATGGGGCATGAAGTGTTGTGTCTCGCATTCCTATCCTTGCCTCAAGGACACTGATTGCTGTTCTAGTGTGTGTCAACATACAAGTCAGATACTGGTGAATGTGTGTGGGACAGACAAATCTAAAAAATCTTATCGGATTTAACACTCCTTTGGTAGACGGAAAGCTTAACAGGTTTTGTAATCCACTAGTTGATAAGACTACTGATAGATAGATCGAATAAGTTGATTTTTGCGGAGGGACGAAAATCCGGAGAACTCGAAGAAAAACCCTCGAAGCATAGGAGAGAACCAACAAACAACTCTTATCACGTACGACACCGAGCCTGGGAATCGAGTCCGGGTCGTCTTGGCGAGAGGCTAACGCTCTGTGTGTCTGTTAACTATATCTTCGTATTTGATGTGTAATACACTGTACTAACAAATCTTTGTATTTTTCAGGTATCAAGATCTGTGAATAAAGCATCCGAGATATTGTGAACTGAAGAAACCTTCACCGCGCATGTACTAAAGCAAACCTGCCGCTGGCTACTTGAGGCTTAAGGCATTCTTTAGTTTTTAAACCACGCGATAGCTAACTTAGTTAGAGTTTTAAACCAGTGTAAGAGTTTAGACAGTATACAGGAGCATATCCAAGGTCGCATTTTCTTTTTTCCCTCTCAGAAGCAATTCAATATAATTGTTTTTTTAGGGGGAGGGGTGCTAATTTGTTAAGATTGGTTGGTAACGAACCCGGCCTCCTCCCCTCGGGAATATCCTGAATACGCTCCTGGTATACATCTTACTCAGTAGAAAAATTATAAGAACAAGAATGATAGTTTGAAAGCATGTAATGTCATGTTGAATGTGACTAGGCTTTACTCAATAAATTAACAAGAATAAATCAATTATTTTTGATCCAGTTTAAGTGTCAGTGTTCTTCTTTAGGGGTTTTAATAGTTTTAATAGTTAAACTCTTTAAACGATTACTATATTTGATATTATGTATTCCCATGCCTAGTTGTTTCTCTGGATGTTATACATTTCACTTAAATGGTGTCATCTCTCCTGAAATCTCCAGAAGTTTTTTCTTTGCTAGCGAAAGACGTAACCGTCTGGTGTCTAATGATTCAGACACTGGCTCGACAGACCTGGCTTTCACTATATTGCGCAATATGCCATTGGAAATATACTTCTTTATATTGGGCGTATTGTTTTCCCGTTTCAGGCAACGTGTTATTCTACTGATAAAAGAGATTCAATGCTTGAGCCGGTATCCATTTTTATGTGTCTTCTCATGCGCAACCATTAAGCAAAGAAATGATACTCTAGAGAATAACACGTGGTTTGAAATGGTAAACATTTACGCCCAGGTTTACGCCCAAACTGAAAAGGTCTATAGACGCCTTGAATGTGACGTCAAATCAGCTCAATTTGGAAGACCAAACAAAGGAATTTTAATCTCCTAATAATTGGAAACTTATTGTTATGTCCTCAAACGGAACTGCACTCTTACGTACTGAAAGTCTCTTTCCCTTTACGCTGCCTCTACTGTATAAGAGATTGAGAGAAAAAGAACTAAAGACAGACATAATCATTTACATATGTGACGTCATAGTCATCTACTGTATAAGAGATTTAGAGAAAAAGAACTAAAGACATACATAAACATTTACATATGTGACGTCATAGTCATCTACTGTATAAGAGATTGAGAGGAAAAGAACTAAAGACATACATAAACATTTACATATTTGACGTCATAGTCATCTACTGTATAAGAGATTGAGAGAAAAAGAACTAAAGACATACATAAACATTTACATATGTGACGTCATAGTCATCTACTGTATAAGAGATTGAGAGAAAAAAAACTAAAGACATACATAAACATTTACATATTTAAGAAATTACTGAAGACACTTTTATCTGTAGAAGCTTAGACGTCATAGGCATCTACAATGGACAGGATAATATGTTATATGTACATATATCATATTTATTCTTATCATTTGATAAATTTATTCCATAAATGTATATGATATATATTTAATCCTAATATTTATTTCTTATTTAATTATTTCCTTCGTGCATTTATCAAGAGTAATATTATGTAACGCTATATAAATATAAAAAAGTATTATTATTGTTACAAATCGGTAGAGAAAAGAGACACTAGAGAAAAAACATTTTCGCAAGCGTGCGTTTCAAGTTGTACCAAGAGCCTGCGTTTTTTTCTGTCCTGCGGCAAAGAACGAAGGCTTTGGCATAATCAATTTTTTTGCGCATGCGCAATTTTCCAGAAGTGAAATATATCATGCTTTAAAACAGAGTTTTGTGTTTACTTCCGATAAAATTTAAAATTAAAAATATCGGGAACATTAAAAAAAAATTTTGTCAAGTCTTTGAACCCATGCGCTGTTATACCGGAAGTCCAAGAAATCCTTGTCTCAAATAATGGATTATGCCATAGCCCTACTAGTTCTTCGCCGCAGGCCAGAAGAAACGCAGGCTCTGGGGACGAGATTGAGAATATACGGTTTTCGATTTTGTAAATTACTGCTAAGTTCCTTGATAACAGCTTTTATTTACGCGCTGGTGTGGGGCTTGGGTTGTTGGCGGAGCGATCTGGCGTGATTCCTAATTCGTGAATCACAAACTTTTGCATACAAACTTAGAGCATGCGCAGACGTTTTAAATTCCATGTGGTCTTGCATACCTTCCGTGATTTGCCGTGCGTGGCGTGACTGCACGTGATTTTGACTTAACCATGTTACTTTTATTTTTTAGCGGGTGTAAAACGAAAGATTCGTAAAGCCAGCAATACGAACAAAACGATGATGACGACACGAACTATTATTGGTCGTGGTAAAGAACCACGACAGACAAAAACCCGTCCATCCATGAGCCATCCCGTGACCCGCGGGATGTCACAACAGGTCAGCGTGACAAGTCACTCATCAATGGTCTCTCAACATCATAATAGTCGTTATCCACAGAACTCGCAGCCACTGATAGGAGATAAGCTGGTAATCGCTAAAGGAAGTCAGAGAGCTTTAATCTTGACACATGGGGGAATAAGATGTAATGAATTTATAAGAGAAGTTGAACAAAGTAAAGCTTAATGCTCTAATCTTGACACATGGGGGGATAAGATGTAATGAATTAATAAGAGAAGTTGAACAAAGTAAAGCTTTTATAATGCTCCAATCTTGACACGTGGGGGGATAAGATGTAATGAATTAATAAGAGAAGATGATGGCTAGTGAAACTAGCGTGGACTGCGTCGGTGTTTCTAATGAACAAGTTATCGTAGATTTATAAGTTTAACACCGTAGTGAAAATAGAAAACTGACGTTTCGGACGTTAGTCCTTCGTCGGAGTCAATCAATGACTCCGACGAAGGACTAACGTCCGAAACGTCAGTTTTCTATTTTCACTACGGTGTTAAACTTATAAATCTACGATAACTTGTTAATAAGAGAAGACCTTCTTATCACCTTTTTAAATATCGCTCATTATATTTAAAACATTTGCGTAGTCCCTGATTTGTCGTAAATATTCACAAATACTAAAAAAGCATAAAGATATTTCCAGAAAACCTCTTTAAACGTGTAAAATAGTTATCAGGACTCTGTCTATTTTTCTTTCGTTTTCATTCAGCTAATGCATAATGTCTTCCCATTTCAGACTATGTGTCATTCCCTAGAGTAACATTTCTTTGATTGACGGGTGCACATGAGAAGACACATGAATATGGAAGCAACTCAAACAAAGAATCTTATTCTCAAGAGAATGACATGTGGTCTGAAATGAGGAAACTTTTCTTTTTCAGCAGCACATGATTTAAGCAAATGTTTATTTAATCAAAATGGTTGTCCCGAAAAATTCGTTATCGTCATTGTGTGCCCAAAAATCCATATCAAAACGATAAAAAATGTGTTTACCAAAATTGGATGGATACAACTAGAACAAAGAATCTTTGAAATGGCTGAAATGGGAAATCTCAGTTTTCCTTATTCCGTAGATCCTTAAGTTGGCTTAATGGCAGACTTGCTAGGGCGGGTTTGTCATAAGCAAAAAAATTACCCTGGTAATTACGCCTTCTCAAAAATAAAAAATAAAAAAATTCGATTCAGATACAGTAAAGAAGAAAAAAATGCCGTTAGATTAACAAATAGACATCAGGTTTTTTGTCTCTTTCCTCTTAGGGAGGAGGGCAAAGCAATTGTCATCTCCCGGGACCCGATTTAGGGGGGGGGGGAGGGGTGGTGTTATTCGGTACCCACCACCTGCTGGAAGTGAAATCTTAGATTTTGTCCCCAAATATCTCCAAACCTAAAAGGCAAATTACAGAAATGAATGGACTGTCTGTCTGCATGTGTGCTAAAAACATATTTGTGTATAGGAATTGCCACTACAGCCCCCAGTATCGAGCATTTGAACAGGTCTCTAATGGGGAGGGGGTATGTACCGGTACCCACCACCTTAATTCATATCTCCATACAGGTTCACCTCAAAGTCATCGAGAGAGTTCAAGAATTTAAGTACCTTGGTGTGGTCTTTTCCAGCAATATGTCTTGGTCTGCTCATGTTGAAAAACAGATGACCAAAATCAACAAACACCTTGGTCTCTTGAAGCGAATCAAACATCTTTTGCCTAAATTCGCTAGACTCTTGTACTTCAACAGCTTGGTCCTACCGCTTTTTGATTATGGTGATATTGTTTGGGGAGATAAAGATAATATCACGCTTATGGAATCTCTTCAAACCCCGCACAACAAAGCGGCCAAGATCATCCTGGATCGTCCTCTACACTCATCAGCATCTGATGCTCGGAAAGAACTTAATTGGGTGGAACTCAGTAAGCGCAGATACTACCGTCGATGTTTACATATTTTTAAATGTAAAAACAGATTATTATCATCAAATCTAAAGCTGAATAACCTCAATGAGCATGGCTACAACACGAGGCATAGAAGCGAGTTTCGCTTACCACGTCCCAAAACTAACTGGGGAAAACAAACAATGCAGTATCAAGCCATGAAAGAATGGAACAATCTGAGTGACACACTTAAGCAGTGTTCTAAGATTAGCCATTTTAAATCGAATTTCTTTTAAACCTGTAAACATAAATAATTTGAATTTTTCATCTTTTACATTCTTACATACTAGTAATAATGATGTTGACTTTTCAGTAACGAGCTGGTTTCGATATTCAATCTCCAAATTCTCTTTTTACATATTATTGTCAAAATATTTTATTTATCAGGACCTTCTCGAAAATCACATTTGTGAAGAAGCTTCCTGTTAAAATATGAATGTAAATAAATAAATAACCGGGTCCCTATTTTGGACCATCGTTGTGACCTCGCCCGTTATTGACGATAAATTGCGCTATGACATTGTCAAAGTAGTGTGGATCCAGGAGTGTTGTGAAATTCGTAAAACTTCGGGTACCACGCAGTCCTTCACACTCTTCAGAGGGACGCCTTCTGTCGATGATAGATAGCCTTCACCTTGTTTTTAAGTCATTTTTACTAAAAAAAATATTTGTTAAAAATTTGATTTAACAATGCTAGCGCTATTAGTGGATTTTCCTCTGCTAGATTTTAATTTGACGGACTTGGGTAGACAGGAATAGCTTACTCAAAAATAGAAAAGTTTCACTATTCTATATTATTTTATTTTAAACATTTTAAAAAAAACGGGAAAAGGAGCAAAAGCGTAGGAGTAAGTCTAATGTTTAGGTCACCCATCCATATGCTAACCCTCCTCAGACGAGCTTGACTCAGTATCTTGAACGACAACGATTTATCCACTGGACCACGGATCCAGGTGAAACAGCATAACATTAGCCGTGAAAACAATGACCCGAATAGAATAGACTTTTTAACAGTATTTATTCAACCGATTCCGTGCGTGGCAGAGATGAAAGGGATTAGCCCATATGGTCTGGGGGCCGGCTGGTCCAAAGTCTATACGCCGCCTCAGCTCTGCGGATGTGTCTGGGGTATGGCACAGTATAATCACTATTTTAAATTTCTTTTGGTGGCTTCGAATCCCGTCTTATCCACATAAAACTTTTCTTTTTTTTAATCCACTTTTAATGAGATTTTTCAAAAACTTTAACAATAACGCAATCTTTTAAGTGAAAAAGATGTCTATTCCCATTCAGTTGCTTAGGGACTGTGCAATAATTATCGGGAGGGGGGTTCTAAGATTAAACGGGAGGGGGGGGCAAAAGTGAAATTGGATTGTAGGTTAGGGGGGTTAGAATCTAATTGCTCAAGTATAGAGAAGGGGGCATAAGTAAATTTGGGATTTTGTTCACTATAAACCGAAAAGATGCATATTAACGCACTATTTCAAATAAACATTCCTTGTTATATATATATTTTTCCTGCATAAAGAACCAATTAAATCATACTATTATATTTTATCTCAAACCACTCTGAATGCGTTTCCTTCCTCCTTCCCTTTGCTAAGCAAAGGAGAGGAACGTTCATCAAGTGCCAGTGGCGACTTGCCAATGAAGGCAATGCCCTTGACTTGCTTCGCGCTCAGAAGGAAACACTATGACTCATCATCGTGGCTGAAGAAGTTGCCTTTGTTGGGAAACAAAGACGGGACACGTACTATAGAAATGATCCTAGTAAGTACGGTCTTAGCTAGAAAACGTTATCCAAAATCAACACTATCAATTGATTGCATTAGTTAATGTGGGATCACAACAATCTCACTCATGCGCGTTAATTTAATTGATGAAAATCCTAAAATTAATAGGGAGGGGGGGTCAAAAGCCGGTTAAATTGAAGTGTAGGGAGGGGGGGTTAGTATGGAGAGGGGGGATAAGTCAATTTGGGATTTTGTTCACTATGAAATAAGCCTGAAGCGAGATGACGTTTTACCCCCGTCTCTAGACCATAATCCTTTTCACACTGCTTTTGTTCTTTAATTATGGGTATTGTTCCTGTATTCTCTAAGGAACCAAAAATTTTAATATGAAAGAATTTTAAAAACTATTATGTCTAGAGACGGGGGTAAAACGTCATCTCGCTTCAGGCTTATTCAAAAGATACATATAACATTCATTGTTATATTTTTTACTGTATAAAGAACACAACTTGTCACAGGTGCAACCATATGTAAAACCATATGTGTTGAAACATAATGTATAAACTAAGTATCCTTTGTAATAAAAACATAATAATTCTTCTAGCCTTATGTTCATGATATTTAGTGCTATGTCAAGGATAAAAACAGAAGTTCTGAACAAGCTCCTTGGCTTCCCAACAAAACATTTTGAAGAAACAAGATCCCTCAGGCAGGATTTGTCAGTTTGAGATGTAAATATTATCAATATTATCAAGTTTTCGGGTGCCATATATGTCGCTCAAGGCTGAATTCATTTAATACAGTATTTGCTCCTAAGGGATTAAATACAACACATGCGGATTTGCGTTTTTTAGCTTTTTTCGTTTTTTTATTTTCCTTCCGTGAAACTGATGACTTGTGTTTCGATCCAATCATATACTGGTAGAATAGTACTTTTCCATAGCTTTATCCATGTTATCCAACAAATCTCTAATGTTTCTTTCAATACCAGAAGTAATAAAGTGCAGTGTTGAATTTATGATGACAGCTCAGTCCAGTTTGGAGTTTCCCACTTCTGTTAAAAAACGAGCTGATCATCATGATCGCTTATCTTTGTTTTTGTCGTGGGTTCGAATCCCAGCGAGGTCGGAAATTAATTTTTCCGAATTTAATTCCAAGGGCTTTCGCCCGGAATAACCTCTTTCCCAAGCACTATAACTTACGTTACTTCTATATCTTCAACTATTTGATTAGTGCCAGGCGGTCCATATACTTTCATCTTTGTTTTTATTTGTTCACACTTTTGTAGCATTTCAACTGATGGCCTTATTTTTGCAACTCACAATATTTGCATTGTCGTGATGTATCATGATGTATGGGGGGGAGGGGGGTTGATTGTTATTTCATTTCAAAAGGGGGAGGGGTGTGTAATAAAAAGAGGTTATTACGCAGAAAGTTGTGTAATACGGATGTGTATTTTTACGAGTCATTTTAGTATTTTAACGAGCCCGTAGGGCGAGTCAAAATACAAAATGACGAGTAAAAATGCACACCCGTATTACACAATACTTTCTGTGTAATAAATTATTGATTATGCGACCGAAAATAAAAAAGAAAATAACCTTTATTTAGCTTTTTACAAAGTGTTTCAGGACGAGCGACCTTGTCTAGCTCTCGCGAAAAAAAACAAATGACGATTTCTTAAACCTGATTGGTTCTCGTAAAATGTTCTCTTTTTCTATTGGCTCTCGTGAGAAAAACCCTTCAAATGTTCGGTAGGGAAAAAAGAGTTGTTAGTTTTTGAATTTAGTCAAACAAAAAGTTTAATTATGTTCTCAAAACTTCCATAAAATATGACGAAGCGATTACAAATTGATTGCCTAAACTTTCAAAACTGAAGGGAAATATTCCTAATGGCAAGTGAAAAACGAAAGCGTCGTTCAAAAAGATAAAACAGCCAAAATGAAGCGTAAAGTTTGATTTTTTCTGCCTCGTGGAATCCGGTGCTGGATTCATCACTCTTCATCACGTTTTTGGTCGCTTGAAAGGCTGTTAATCTATTTCTTCTTCTTGTATCATTAATGGATAGTTAAATGTTATTGTACAGTTATTGAACACTGCACCAGAAAGCACTGAAATAGGAGCATTGAGCTACATGGTGGATTAGAACTTTGCAAGGGCAACGGCGGGCGGGTACGCTCGTTTCCTTCACTTCGTTTTCTTTGGTGTTCTTCTGATGCTTCTAAATTCTAAACCGTGTCAGTAATACGGAATTCTAAACCGTGTAATACGGAATTCTAAACCGCGTAATACGGAATTCCAAACCGTGTAATACGGTCTCATATTTGCACTCGTTTTGGCCTTTATTTGCACTGAAAATCGCGCGGTCGTATAATAATATATACTTGTCACGCAACATTAGGTTCTTTTATATAACGAATGTAATATGACTCTCTCTACACACATTGTATCAAGTTAAGCACCAGAATAAGTATACCCAATTATTCGTCATTAAAGCAAGCAATCATAATCAAAGCCTCCACTAAATATCATGACAGGGTGAGAAGTTGTTTTGCGTTTAGCACAGGGGGGGTTTAGCTTCAATTTAAACCCACTGATTTGGGGAATTTTAAACCCCCCCTCCCCCTCCCGATTATTCATATTATATAATTATTGCACAGTCCCTTAAGCCTGTATAAATTCGATCAGACGTTATCAGTCATATAAGCAATATCGATCCGCGTAAAGTAGGCCTATGCTTTCCTATCTTTCCTGACAAAATTTACTGACCAGAACTTTTACTGCACTTTGATCATCATATGCCCGCAAAGGACTAGTGGGTGGTACCGTGGAGACTTCTGGGTACTATTGCACTATTTTGGTGATTCTGACAGAGAACATTGGAATATTTGATCTTATTGCGTCATGACGCAAGATCAAATTCACAAGTAAAGTGATTTGCTTAACACAAAACTGTCCATTTTGTGGCCTAAAAAAAGGGCAGAACCCGCAAATTTTATTTAATATCATGTAGAGAACACCTAAAAGGAAGAAGATCGTCTTAGACATGTAAAAAAAAGTCATTCTTTTCTGTGAACCATCCCATTATCTTTTGACTGACATTGCAACAAGGCCAGTGAACGCTTGTAGAGTGTCTTGTTAATTTATTATTGCTTTAGAGGTCATGATAACGTCAATCCTCCTTTATACAAGCGAATGAAAAAGGCCTAGCAAAAATATTTGTTCTTCTCGGACATAATATAGGCACATTTTTGCTGTTTATGTACTGTTTAATAAACTAGCAGGAGTGTTTTATCAGGTATGAAACACGAGGCGAAGCCGAGTGCTTTTATACCAGATAAAACACGATCTGCGAGTTTATTGAACGGCTTAAAAAACTCATGATGTAAGTTCTCATATTGTACCGAATTCTTTACGAAATGAACCAAGTTTGATAGAGAAAATCCAAGTTAAAGTTTATGCAAATGAAGACGAATCTTTATCAGATATAACACCTCATTCACGCTCATGATTTCTATTGTGTTTCCTTCATGAATTATTAATGAGTTTTTTAATCCTATGTAGTAAAATTACTCCAGGTGATTATTGAAAATCTCGCGCGCTGAATGGCCGAAAAACTCACACTATCACACGGATAATCACCTCCAGCGTTAATCCAAAATGGCGCCCAGCCGCTTTGTCGCTGTTACCGGATAAAAATGTCTTTTATCTTCTTTTTTTTGAAAGAATCACCTGCGTATTTATACTAAAACAATTATTTGCCTCAGGCTCAGTGAATATCGGAGAATATTTATTGGTAAATTTGATAGTTACTTATTGCGTTTGAGGCCAAGACTGTGTAAATCCTCCACAAAACAAAAGCGAATAATGAAAAAAGTCAAGCAAATATATATGTTCTTCTCGAACATTAAAATAGGCCTATTTTTACTGCTCGTAATTCCTATATATGATTATTAGTTATGGCGGAAGGAATAGAGCCGCAGAATATATTTCTTTTCTTGACGGGTATTGACGTATCGTTAGAACCTGATTTGGTCGCGATTACTTTGCAGTAATTACAATGAAAAAATATTCAGACAGCGCTTCCTACAACAGGAATACCTCAAGGGAATTCAAAGACAAAGGTCAGACGTACCCAACATAACGTCAACTATGGTAATTCGGAATTTTAGCGTCCGGAAATCTAACTATGCTTCACTGAGACACTATCAAAATCCCTAATAAGTATCATGAAAGATATAACAGAAGTTCTTTTTACAGTCATACGAAAACAGCACTAACATGACGTGCTTGCTGTGCTGTGTGAAGGCATAAAGCACTTGGGGATTAAGAGAACGATTGAGAGCTGAAAAACTGTTGCAACGGCGATTGGTTCCCTAAATTTGTCCGAGTTGGGACCACGTATCTAAATAAACCCTTCTCAAACATCTGGAAAGTACTACCCAAACACTGTTACTAACATTGTTTAACTGTTATCCTAGATAAATGTTTCAAAAACATTGATTATTTTCAAGATTCTATTAATTGACTCACACCCTGCTATTTTTCAAGTTCACTGTTTGAAATTAGCCCTTGAATTGATGGTTTTCAACCATTTTCAATAGAATTAAATAACAAAGGACACGGCGGCCATGTTGGAGGATATAACAAATGAATTCATTGACAATTCTTTCGTTAAGTTCCTCCAACATGGCCGCCGTGAAACAATCGATAGAGACAATCTATTTTTCAAAGTAATGGGTTCATATCGCATTCCAATCCATGAATTCTCAACTATATTAATGAATTTTCTGAAGCGTTATTAGTTGGCAAAGAAATCCTTTTTGTGGGAATATTACTAGTCATCTAGTCGTCATTATAAATTAATTATTAGCTGAGTAGCGTATCAGAGAATAGAGACACACTCGCGTAAAATCGTTTAAAAATATTTCATAAAAGCAATATAAAACGGCTTGTTGTATCTCTGTACTGTGATATCAACACTGACTCGAAAAGCAAAAAAAGCTGAGCTTGTTCTCTCGTGCTCTACAGCTCCCAGCAATTTATATCACAGTAAAGGAGACATGCGCACGCGTTAGTTTACATTCCTTCGACGAAAATGGCAAAAATAGCCAAAAAATTATTTAAAAACGAAAAAGACTGCCACATTTGTCATTAGAAAGAATACGGTATTCAAAGTACTATTATGAAAATTCAAAATGTTGGTAAATATTTAGGTACCCAAAGGGTGAAATGTAATGTCTTTGTTTCATTCAGTCGCGATTCGATAGATCTTAGAAAATACTTAGCGTAATGGTTATTGGTTCCAAATTTTAGGCGAAAAATTTGGCTGAGAATTTTCTCTTTCTCAGTATTAGCATATTAATTGTTTTTCCTCCACAGTAGATTAAAAAGTCCAAAACATGTCAATAATGCTTATAATATTGATATTACTACTTAAAAGTTAAAACCTAAAAGCTCGCCGCGAGGTAATAGCTATACTTTGTGGACGTAAACAAATTTTAATTGACTCGATAAAAACGAATGTGATACAAAATCCGGTAGATAAAATAAAGCTTCTTGCCGAGCTGTGTTGATGAGGAAAACCTCGACCTGCTTCTATATACAGCATACGAATTAATCTAGTTGTTTTTGAGAGAAAATTCGCAGGAATTCACGCTTTACGACAAAGGAAGCCAACATGTCTGATATGCTAAAATCAGAAATTCATCGCGAAGCAATTCGCATAAAACTTCACCGCTCAAGCCAGGATAAGCTACATGAAGACTCCTTCGAAGTTTGGGGAGATGGAATCAAGAAAGTGAAGCTAGGAGGCGATGCAGAGTTTCTTGTTCGTAGTCCGACGCCTGATCTTCTGTACTTCAGTATCGATGTTTATGATCCTGATCGCAGAGAGCTAGATGTAGGGTTCCAGTGCATGGAGGAAAACACTCACTTGGTCTCGTTTTTTCCGCCAAAAGAAGGTGATTATGTCGTTGACATGAAGTGGGATGGTAAACCAATTATGGGAAGCCCTTTTACCGTGTCCGTCAAAGATGAATAGTGAAGAGACAATAAACAGTTTGACTGTAAAAACTGTATAAGAGGAATCGAAGTCAGGTTAAATAATAGAATCGAAAACTCCAAAAAAGTTATGCTTCTAAACTTGGTTACTCAATTGAAAAAAAGTAGCCTTGGTGTAATTCGTTAATACTTAATCAATGGCTTGAGCATTAACATTTTTGATTCTTGTAAATAACTTTTGAAAATGATTTCTGGTGTTGGCAAAACCTCGATGGAATACTCATTTACATATTAATTGTTTACTTTATTTTAAAATAAAAACAAATTTAAAACCAGAAAACTCTGGGTTTTTTAGATTTCAAAAGGTTTAACTTTCGTAATAATTTAGAAAATAACGAATGAATGAGCGGGAAAATCAGGGGCGCGCGGATCCAAGAATCTGAGAACCGGGAGCTACGCTCCAAAAACGTTTACGTTTGACAATAACTAACACTTCAGTACTGGCTGATAAAGAGATAATAAGAATGTAACTATTATTCTTATTGACCTGAGGTAAAAGCAATCTCATTTGCTTATAACATTGATAAACTATTTTGATTGAAAAAGTTCTAAGTTAGTTATGATGGTCTTTGATTTCTTACCCTTTGCTTACGAGGGCATCATCATATACTAGGGAACACAATTGCCTTTACTCAGTCCTGTCTGGATCCTTCCCAGTTCTTGCTGGAGGTACTTAGATATAGTAGTCTATAGGTAACGCGTGACAAATTGACCGTTTTTTTCGTCGACGCTGATTGGTCTAAATAGCCGTGCATGCGCCTCAAGTAATTAATGCTAAGAGCTGCTTTGTGATTGGAGGGATCTAGTCGATACTCAGAACATTTTAGGTTAAGAACTCTTCACGAGCATAAAGACAGCTGATATGAAAGACATCGCCAGGAAATACTTGAACCTCTCTTCGTTGATATCAAATTCAATTCAATTCAATTCAATTTCAGTTTATTTAAACTGTTTTTTCGATTTTATATAATAGACTTAGAGAATATATATAATTTTTAATATAATTAACAATATAATAGGTGTAAGTGTACGACAGCCAAAGGAGCTAAGCTTTCTAGTTGGCTGTCGTAATTTTCATTTAGGATCAGAAAAAGAAAAAGACTACATACTAAAGACTATAATATTAAATTCAAAGACATTGCCTAGACATTTTTGAACCCATCTTCGTTGATAAAATCCACCTCAAAAAATGATCAGAAAGGACCTTTGCTTGGGAGGGGAATATAACTATCTAAAACCAAGGAGAATTTTGGTTGCCATGTAAAAGTTCGTATATGTTTTCATTTCAATTTGAAGCAACATTAGTATCCTTTTCATTCAATCTCTAAAAAAGAGTGTATTTTCGATCAATTCCAGTTATAGTTATATTGCTACTACGTCACTCTTACGTTTTCGGATCTTAGGTTCGGATCTCCATTGAGGATTTTGTTGTGCGCACGCGTGGGTGTCATTTATTACGCGTTTATATTTGTTTAAAAAACAAATATTTAACCAGTAGTTGTGGTTCAAGCATTCTGGTCATCGGAACATCAAATAAAGGGCTGAAACTTGAAAGTGAAAAGATATAATTTGTTTGTGAAGTCATAAGAAAGTCTCCCTAAAGTCCGGCTGTGCGGATGATAGCCAGTATTTAGTATTACTTTTTATATATAATTATCCATAAAATACCTATATTTCTCCTTTTCCAAAAACTGATATTTTCACGAAAAATAACATGTTATTTTCACATGTATATTAAAGCTATTAGTATATATATAATAACTTTTTAAAATAATTAAACAATAGCAAACAATGGAATTTGCATGAAATTGTGCTAAAAAACATTCGATTAGGTCAACTTTGAAATAAATTGGCCCCCTACTAGTATGGAGAAGTCCTTGTCAATTATTACTAGTGGTTAACAAAGAAATAATCCTCAAGGGAATGACAATTTAAAATGGTAAACAGTGGATTAGGTCAACTTTGAAACAAATTGGCCCCCTACTAGTATGGAGAAGTCCTCGTCAATTATTACTAGTGGTTGACAAAGAAATAATTCTCAAGGGAATGACACAATCTAAAATGGGAAAACAGTGGGTAGCTCAACTTTGTAACAAATTGGCCCCCTACTAGTATGGAGACGTCTTTGTCAATTATTACTAGTGGTTAACAAAGAAATAATTCTCAAGGGAATGACACAATCTAAAATGGGAAAACAGTGGGTTAGCTCAACTTTGTAACGAATTGGCCCCCTACTAGTATGGAGACGTCTTTGTCAATTATTACTAGTGGTTAACAAAGAAATAATTCTCAAGGGAATGACACAATCTAAAATGGGAAAACAGTGGGTTAGCTCAACTTTGTAACGAATTGGCCCCCTACTAGTATGGAGACGTCTTTGTCAATTATTACTAGTGGTTAACAAAGAAATAATTCTCAAGGGAATGACACAATCTAAAATGGGAAAACAGTGGGTAAGCTCAACTTTGTAACGAATTGGCCCCCTACTAGTATGGAGACGTCTTTGTCAATTATTATTAGTGGTTAACAAAGAAATAATCATCAAGGGAATGACACAATCTAAAACTGAAACAGTGTGCGTTTATTACTATGCATTAACATTAGATTGGTTATTATCATAATTATACAGCTTCTCATTGATCCCATATAGGTAACTGTCCAATTATTTTCTTAATTGGACAGGTCTTGTTGATATGAGATTAATTAGGCAGCTATATAATTAATAGGTAATGGGATTCCATGCTCTCCAATCCAGAAATAATTAGACTCGAAAAATTCCTCTGACTGCCAAATTAGACTCGCCCTACGGCCTCATCCAATTTTGGAAGTCCTCGAAATTTTCCTCATCCAATTATTTCTTAATTGGACAGCATGGAGTCCTATTATATATACTAATAATAATGACTTTATTGATAATACGAAAAGCATCAGTTTTCATTGAGGCCATAAGAAAACATATAAAAGATAAATTATGATAAAGTTTGCAATTAAAATTTAAAATAACTGTACAATAGAAGAAAAAAAGTCAGAATGCTCTACTTGGTTTGAAATGATCTAATTTAGAATTCTTAGATAATGTAAAAGTGACAACTTAAAATATTTCAAGTTCAAAAGAGTCTAAATTGTTCCATAATTTGATAGAGCTAACATGAAATGTTCGAAGTCCTAAATATTTGTGTTTCATTATTGGGACTTGAATGTTATTGATAGAAGCGGCGCAAACCTAGTTCTATAGCCATTTGAGTTACTAATATACTTTATGTACTTAGAGAAATATACAGGACATTTTTGATGAACAATTTTAAATAGCATACACAGTTTCTTGATTTGAATAATATCATCTATGGGAATCCATTTGAGTTTTTCAAATAGGCTGGTTGATTTGGAAGTATAGTCTGTGCTTAGGATGACTCCGTGGGGGGAGGGGGGGAAGGGACTCCTCCACGATTTGGGTAGGGGTGTTCTGCTGGGATTCTAAAAGGGGTACCCTGTTTATGACAAGAAGCTCGAAAAACCATACCCTGTTCAGCGGATCACCCCGTATGTCCATATATGAAAGTACCCTCCCCCCGGGGGGATGATTTTGGCACAGCATTTCATAAAGCCATGAAACTCAGGAAGAACTTGGAGCTTGAGTGAAATTTTATACCCTGTTTATGACAAGAAGCTCGAAAAAACCATACCCTGTTCAGCGGATCACCCCGTATGTCCATATATGAAAGTACCCTCCCCCCGGGGGGATGATTCTGGCACAACGTTTCATAAAGCCATGAAACAAAGTGTGCAAAATAGAGTGTAATAATTGGATAAACATAATTGAAAAGCACTTAATAAGCAGAAATGTATTGCAAAGGTTTATAAAAACCAATCTATGATTAGTTCTTATTTTACTATGAGTTATATTCTAAAACTCTACCTTTGCATTGGTTATGTTTGCATTATAATTTTTTCTCCTTTCAGGAATAAAATTTTGATCAGTTTATAGTCAAAACGACTCAACCTTACTCTCATAGATCCATTAATGTTTTCCTTATTTGAATACATCTATTATTCTTTCTGAGAATACGAAGACTCAGGATTCAAAATATTAACTGTTTCAAAAGTCGAATTCTGATTGGATTATGGTGTTCCTTATATGGAATAATAAATGTTAATATTCAAATAATGAAACCAATAATGGAATCAAAATCAACGAAGACTTGTTATACAAGTTTTGCACTTGCAGTCCTGCAAACGAATGTACTCTTCAAGCTTTCCAGCAGCATCATCCCTGCCAATGAACTTCAGTTTTTCCAGAAGATGTCCAATTCTGTGATTTCCTTCATCATTCAAGAGAATTTCAGTTGGTGAACTATGTGGTATTGTAGTCAAGTAATTTATTTCATCACCAGTGTATCCAAAGGCACAAGCAAGAGACTTGATGTCTCCTCCCAAGGGCCTTGGTGGATCAAGCAGGATTTTTAACCTTGTCTTTAGGTTGACTGCATGGGGTGCCTCTCCAATACTTGTTTCCAAGATGCATTTTATTGACTTTGTTGTCTCAGTCTGTGCAGCTAAATATATAATGAGATATTAGAGTCTTTTGGGCTAGAATCAAAATTGACAGTTGTGTTAGTAACCAACCAGGCTTCTAATTAGCTGGGTTGTGTTTTCATGAGTGGCCTGCGCTGCTAAAGCTGCTGTCTCTCGCTGCTGTGTAGTTCACGCTTGAGGTCGAGAGTAAAGTTCACCACTCGTAACAATTATTCAGATGCCTCCATTATTATGATGTCACTGCCATTCTCACTTTGATTCACAAGTACGGTACCTTTCAAGATGGCAGAGGAAACTGTGAAAGGGACTATTGGATTTACTAAGTATAAACAACACAGTGAAGAATAAAGCTTGCAAGATGAAATTTGGGAGAAGCATCTTCGAGCCATCTCTGTGCTACATTATTGGACCGGTGCAATTATATCTCTAGTTATATACTGTACCATATACTGTACAGTAATTTTAATATGATCTATTTATTAATAGATCAGTATACAAACCTGAACGATGGCCAGGAGGACCAACCATTTCAGAGGAACCATCTGCAAATTTGAAAATCCAAAACCTTTCAGATTTTTGGCCCTATTCTTTTCCTCCTATTGGGGCTGAAACTCTGGTTAGATTTATGGGGTCAGATTTCTCCTATGGGTTAGCAAGCAAAACCCACTACCCCCTTCCCCCACAAGTTAATTGTCCATTAACTACACTAATGGTCTTAAACCAAGAAAAATGTGCAGAATGATTGTAATCACATTCTACAATAAATTGAAAAAACTTTGTCAGGTTAAATTATTGAGGCTATTCTGGGCAGCCAATACCCTGGACAGGGTAGGAGGATATAGCAACATGCATAAAACGTAAATTGTGACCAATGTGCACACCAAATTATTATATTCACTTGTGTAAAATTACTGACAGGGTTCGTGCTACTCCTTGAAATCCTTGAAAATCCTTGAATTGAAAACATGTTTTCAAGGGAGCTTGAAAAGCTCTTGAAAATAGGGGAAAACGCCAAAACTCCTGGAATACTCCTTGAGTTTAGTACAAACTGAATGTTATTTCTAGCTTTCCTGTTAAAATAAATAACGATTAAAATTGATTGAAGAGTTTCTGGTTGCTTGTTTACTGGTTGGTTGCGTGTCATGCTTGTTTTTTATTTAAGCTAGTGGCCCCGGCTGAATTAGCTGCACTTTAACATTAAATCAATGTTTTAAACCACGTTCTAATACAAAAAAAATTGACCTTGAAAATCGAATTTTTGTGCTTGAAAAGTGTTTAAAATGTCCTTGAATTTTGCAACGAGAATATAGCAGGAACCCTGTACTAAAGAATAGTTATTAAACTGACCTGTGGTTCTTTCTTGCGTTGCAAATGCTGAGGGAGAAATTATTGTAAACAAAATTAAAAACACATCAATTAGTTCTTCTACTATAGAAGTACTCAATTTTCTTAAATCAAGTGCTATAATTACAAAAAGTTTATATTCTAACTAAAAATGAACTTAACACAAGGATACAATAGACTATTTTCAATTGGTCAAATACCACTCTGTTCCTTGATCACAGACTCTGCATTTACTTAGGGCTAGCCTCATTTAAGTCTCCAAATATTTACAAATACCAACAGTAGCACTACTTAAACAATACAAACACTTTGAAATTCCATGGACCTTGACTGGAATGCAGTAACATTGAAAGTAATTCCATACGAAATTGAGGCTAACCCTGTGTAACAGAGAATTTGAAACTAAAGCATTTGTGTTGGATGTTTTAATGAACACCTCAGTTTACTACAGCAGGCAATTATCCTGATAATTTTCAAGGGAAATAAAAATCGTTCGAGTTATTGGTGGTTAAAATTATCAGGAGATGAGAATAAATGACCAGAGGGGTTATAAAATGGAAGGTACTTCATATTATAACTATATAATAAATATAACCAGGTGGCTTATGACTGGAATTGGGTACATGTGATATATGCATTAGCAGACTAGTGGGCTTATAACCAGGTAGCTTATAACTAGAACTTGGGTACATGTGATATATGCATTAGCAGACTAGTGGGCTTATAACCAGGTGGCTTATAACTAGAACTTGGGTACATGTGATATATGCATTAGCAGACTAGTTGGCTTATAACCAGGTGGCTTATAACTGGAACTTGGGTACATGTGATGTGTGCATTAGCAGACTAGTGGACTTGTATATAACCAAGGGACCGAGTCATAGAAGTCTGAACTAACCTGATAGGTTTGAGTTATTGAGATTGACAGGACTGTCAGTTACTTCATAACCTTCTTCATTCTCACAAGAGGTACCAGTAGTACTATCAGCTAAAATAAGGTTCAGAGTTTTGTTATTGTAATACACTCAACAAAATTACATTTGGAAATTGAATGGGCAGAACTGTGGTGGAATAATGATAGATGTGTTGATCATCACAGTGAATGAGCGATCTAAGCGAACGCTGTAAAGAAAGACTTGAAAAAGTGATTTCAAGCTTCAACGGAAATCGAACCCATGACCTCCGCGATGCCGGTGCGATGCTCTGCCAACTGAGCTATGAAGCCAATCATGTTGGCGAGCGGTCATTTTTGTTGGGTTCTTCTTTCTTTACAGCGTTTGCTTAGATCGCTCATTCACTGTGATGATCAACACATCTATCATTATTCCACCACAGTTCTGCCCATTCAATTTCCACACTTATTATCTATGGGGGCTTGAAGAACCCAACAAAAATGACCGCTCGCCAACATGATTGGCTTCATAGCTCAGTTGGCAGAGCATCGCACCGGCATCGCGGAGGTCATGGGTTCGATTCCCGAGCTTCAAATTTGTATAGGAAATCGCACGATCTTGAGTACAATTTGGAAATTAATAGACACTTATAACCAGGTGGCTTAAAACTGGAATTTGGGTACATGTGATACATGCATTAGCAGACTAAATATATAATTTTTTTTTTCAACTATAAAATATGATATAATGTTCGGGCACTGTGTTCTATATATTTAAAGAAAATACAAGAGGTTCGTAAAATAGTGGATAACAAAAAATTGTTCTATGGAGCTTTAAATCCATGCTCATTCCCCCCACCCCACCCCATAGCTTAGCTTCATCCTTTTATATATATATATATATATATATATATATATAAGGCCCTCCAAAGTCCTGCCAAGAAAAATACCCATCCATATCAATGCACATAGCCCCTACCCTTGGAATTGTAGGATTCTCGGAATCGAGAAACAATAGCCACGACCCCGATACATTTACTGGATAATAATTACCACCACCCGGTTAGCTCAGTTGGTAAGAACGACAGACTTCGACCAATACTCAGGGTCTTACTAAGGAGAAGGTCAGCTGCCTTCATAATAATATCTGACCTTCAAGTCTTAAAGATAATGACTTTAAACCATAGGCCCTGATAGGATCTGAAAACTTTCACGGAGTTTTCCGAATCTTTCAAAATCAGATTCAAGTTTTACAGACGTTGCCAAGTCAAAACACCGGACAAAACGTTTCAAACAAAACCAAGCTTATACACATAAGGCTCTAAGACAAAGTAGTATTTTTTTAAATCGAAAAAACTCCATATTTACCTGTGTTGTTTCTAGAAGCCATATTTTACCTTCTTTCGCTTGGGATGACAGGACAACTTCCGCATCTGCTCCCGTGAATCAATCCGCTGACCTTTAGTATTGCGCAATTAGCACCAAGATTCAATATATCATAGAGGGGAAACGAAATTTTCTAAAACATCGCTAAAATGGCTTGAAATCGCCACTAAAGGACAAGGACGACGTAAGCAACACTTCATGTGAATAAATATTGGCTTATATTTTTTCCCCGTTAAATTACATTCAGTTCTCAAAGCTTGTATGGGCTTCCTGTGTATGGCAGAGTAGGAAAGAATATGAATATTGTACGACGAAAAAAACCCCGAATCTTGCAGTTTCGCAAAATTTACTTGACGAAATTGTATTTAGAAATCGGGATGATATTTACGATAAAGGCTACTAGGGACTGGTCTTCATTTAGAGCGGGAGGGTAGAGTGCATCCGTGAAACACTAATAATTACTAAATAGTGCTAATTAAACAGTAGAAAACAATGGAATTTGCAGAATTGATAAAACTGAAACAATCTTTCTTCACAGTAATAACTACAATCCAAAGTACAAACAATACTCCAGTTTGGAGTTCTCTATTTTTCAGGGTTTACCTTTATTCATGTTTTCCAGTGAACATAATTATATCCGTGGCATATTAGTGGAGTTGGGGCTCTGATGGGCCGACTTGGACAGAGTGTGAGGGTTTCTATATGTAAATATTTCTCTATTTGTTCTTATTTTATGTTTGAAAATTCATTGTAAAGCGTTATAGTGTAATATAAAACACTATGAAAATTCATTAAATAATTATTAACATAATTATAAAGCTTCTCATTAATCCCATATAAGTTAACAGTCCAATTATTTTTTTAATTGGACAGGTCTTGCTGGTATGGGATTAATTAGGCAGCTATATAATTAATAGGTAATGGGATTTCAAGCTCTCCAATCAAGAAATAATTAGACTCAGAAAATTCCTCCGACTGCCAAATTGGACTCAGCCTACAGCCTCTTCCAATTTTCTTTATTTCTTAATTGGACAGCATGGAGTCCTATTACATATACTTATTAGTGACTTTACTTTACCTGTGAAAGAATAGTTAAGGCACAATTTCCATTTGTTTTCTTTTGCATTACATGGACTGTTGTCACAAATTATACAACTTTATTTCACAAGCCAAATAAAATCACTCTAAAGTGTTTGTACTGTAAAGTTGTACATTCTTTACTTTACCAATAGTATTTGTTAATATTTCGACCATGAAATAAGGGTAATTCTAAGTAAATCAGCCATAATCAAGCAGCAATATTGCACAAATTTGTAAATAAATTATTGGGCCAGAATGAATTAGACTTAAAAGAAATCCATATGTAAATGAGTCTAGTTCTTGGGGATACAAAGGTCAAAAAGATATATAGACACATCATTTAAAGCCAGTCCTCAAGACTATTCCTGCATGTTGTTGTACTCTGTCAGCATATCGTCACTGAACTGTCTGTAGGTTACCACTTGCTATGTAGTCTCAAATAACCATTACTACCAGCAATAGTGTAAATTACTCTACTCTGTTATGTACAAATCAAAGTCACTAAACCCGTGAAATAGATGCTAGACTATCGCATTAGTAGACCCAAATACTCCAGTTTTGAGTTCTTTTTGCTCAGTCTTAGTCTCGTGTGTGTGTTATAATATTCAGCTATTCAACCAAAACCTGTGGCATTTTAATAAACTCGTATTGTTCCATAGTGCATAAATTCCTTATTATACAGTGGACCTTAACGAAAGAAAAGAACACATTTGTACAATCGAGGCTAAGACTGGGCAAAGGCGAACTCAAAATGGGAGTATTCCAGTTTTCTCTTGTGTCTATTTGACTATTACACATTGGCCAACATTTTTTATTTCACAGGTTAAATACCTTCACTTTAAACACTAGTAGTGAATACTTACACAAATCAAAAGAAACTTGTGAAATTTACATTAGTTTATTTTCAAGCTATTACAGCATTCATCACAAAATAAACTTCACATAGAAAGGTTTCCCACATAAGAATACCATGCCTTAGAAAACAAATTGGCACATAATCACACCATCATCAATAAGAAACAATTCTACAGGGCAAAGAGGATTAAAAAGGCCATCATAAGACAGAAAAGACCCATAGCCTCAGACAAGGCAAATCCTAGAATGGCATAGGAGAAAAGCTGTTGCTTGAGAGACGGGTTTCTGGCATAGCCAATGATAAGGCTACCAAACACTGTTCCAATACCAGCTCCGCTGCCTAGAGTCAAAAGAAAGAGATAATTAGAAAGAAAATTGAATTTGAAATCTTTCAAATGAGTATCAAGTGAATGTAAGGGAATCAAACGTTCATGCAGTAGACAATTGTGCTAGGTTGCACCTCTAAGAGGATCTAACCCAATAGTCCAGTTTCAAATTCCAAATTACCACTGTGTTTCTCGATTACAGACTCATTTGCACAGGGTTAGCCTCGTATCAGTGTTTAAATATTCACAAATACCAACAATAAATGAAAGAATGCACAACTTCAACAATACAAACACTTTGAAACTCGACGGACCTCCACTGAAACACATGAATATTCTGCACAAACTCGAGGCTAACCCTGTGCAAATGAGTCTGTAATCAAGAAACACAGCAGTAATTTGGAGTTCGAAACAGGTCTATTGGATAAATACAATAGAACGAGAAATCATTTGACCAGTAACATTGAACCAGAAACAAAGTATGACCAGGCTAAAACTAATTTGGCCAGTCAACATGACTGGTCATTATTTTTAACCCTGTTAGATAAAGCCTGTACATACCAGCAACACCAACTGTTGCAGCACCAGCGCCAATAAACTTGGCAGCAGAGTCAACGTCCTGAACTGCAGAAGTTGTCTGGAATCCACGGCTTACCAGAGCTCCTAATGATGTTTGCTAAAGAAGAGATTATAAGAAAGAAGGGTTATAGTAGTTTGTTGTTTGAATGAATATATAATTGCAATGGATAATGCAAAAAGGCAGTTAGGATAAGGAAAACGTACCTGTTTTTGTAGTAAATTATCATTTTGAGCACCTATTGAAAGGTCAAACAATATTAGTGATTTCAAGAAAAAAATTTTTGTTTAGAAATAAATTAACATGTAATACGTTATAATTTGGAGTTATTCCTGTAACGAGTTTATTCACACCAAGTTTGCTACATTACAAAAAATATTTATCAAGATAATACAATGTAATATTTGCATTAGAGCAGTTTTAGTTCACTGTTGAAAATTCCTAGTACAGATAGTGGTGGTCTTCTGATTGGAAGACCAGTGACTTCATGCAAAGTTATCATTTTCAGATATAAATTCTGTGATGCGACTGTGTCATGTGATGTGCAGGGTAATGTGTGAATTGCAAGTTAGGTAGCATTTATACCTGAAATTTGTGATGAGACTATTGCCCTTGATAAACCGACCATGCCCCTGTTGATCAAATGAGTATAAGAAGTTAGACCACCTTAGAAACTTTTAAAGACCTATATCTCATTCTCCTGGTGCTTTTGAAAGAGAAATCTGAACCAAAAGCAAGTATACTTACCTAGCCTGAGTTCCAGACTGAAATAGAAATAAAGAAAAAGTTAATGTTAATATTCCTGCAGTAATTTTTTATAAGTTGGTTGCTCAATCTCTACATATAGTCCAGTAGCAGAGTCCGGAAAATAGGGGTTTCGTTCAAGTCACAGGTTAGAAAAGGTTTGACACTGGATTTTGATAGCACAAGACCTCTTGAATAACCTAGAGCAGTTTTTAATGTTGAAATGTGGTATAGGTTCCGAATTAAGGGGTGTTTTTGTCACGCATTATCGGATATCAGCATGAAATCGAGGCTGGTCATATATTCAGCTTTGCCTTCTCTTTTTAATTGCAAAAATTGTTCAAAATAGGAAATAAAGCAAAGCAACGATGAAGTAGAGACATTAAAGACACTGTTTGTGGTAGGGGATGTCACGTGACCAAACACGTGACCTGTCTTGAGACAAAATTTGGCAAGGGAATAGAGAATTTTCAAGTTTTAAGCATTATTAAAGTTCGAGTTTAATTTCAACAGGTTTTTTTACTATGTCTGACTCTCTTAGCTAATACACATCATTTCAGATACTTAAAATACCCCTTTTAATGTAAAACGGTGCCACGGCTTGGCTTTTATGAGAGTAATAGTGCCAACATGAAAACGAGGCTAATTGACTGGTTGGCGCTTTCTCCTCTATTTCTCAGTATACTTTGACCAAAAAAGTCTTTCAAGTTAGTACTCAAAGACATGAAGTTGTAAAATCTATATCAACTATATTAATAACGATCACTAGGCTGAAGATCACGTGATGTTAGCCTGAAACATTAAATCTATTGAAATATTAAGAGCACCCTCAGAGATTGGTAAAAATGTTTTATATGTAAAAACAAAACACATAAAAAAGAAAAAAAATGCTAAATGTCTGCACATTTGAGGCATGTGATAGTATAAGAAAAGCAGCAGAAATTAAAGAAGATGTGGACATGCTGCACACTCTCCGAAGTATTAATTACGATCTTATAGCAGCCGAAGCGAAGTACCATAAGAACTGCTTTGCTTTGTATATCAGCAAGAAATCCTTAAAGTATCAAGATAGTAAAGGTGATTCGCTTTATAAAACTGCATTCCAGGAGATGGCGAAAGATATTGGAATAGGTATAAATCAAGGTAAAGCATACGACATGGCATCGCTACTTGATAAGTATAAAGGAATCCTTAAGAATAATGGTCTAAACGCAGACAGCTACACCAAGCAACGTCTAAAAGTGCGCTTACGAAAACACTTTGCTGAGAGCATCGTGTTCCATCAGCCAAATGAACGAAATAAACTAGAAATTGTCTACTCTAGCGAAATAAAGGTACAAGATGTACTGAATGCCTGGGCACGATTCCAACAGGCTGAACCAAAAGAAGAAGAACCAGGCGAAGTTAAGAAAGAAGATATTCTTCGTATGGCAAGCTATATCAGATACGAAATAAAAAAATGTAAGGGGATTACCACAAGACCTCTTGACACGAAAGACATAAGTTTAGAGTCAACCAAACACTTGATACCTGACTGTCTTTATTGGCTAATACGGCTGCTCATTACGTCTGAAGGCAAGGGTGACCGGAAAGGCAGATCAAGCACGCGTACCAACATGGTAGAAGAACGACAAGTTTTGAGTATTGCACAAGACATCATCCATTGCCGCACAAACAGTCGTGTAAAGCTGCCAAAGCACGTAAGTCTGGCTATGTGTGTTTACCACTTAACCTCATCAAAACAACTTATAGCACTTTTGAACCGGATGGGCCATTGCTGCTCCTACGATGAGGTACGGGCAGTAGACACAAGACACAAGCAGGTCCTATTGTACAACTCGCCGCTGACAACAATGACCTGAATGAGGAAACTCTAGATGGCAAGAAAACTACACACGCTACCACCATGGTGGTTTATCAACGAAAGACGTTCGGTCCAGTTCCACCGCCAAACCCCCTTGTAGATCACACCAATAGAAGGAGATCCCTGCAGACATGTTTAAACGTTTACGAACTGCAAGATTGTTCTGCACATGGCAAGCGCCCTGCTGTTACAGCGTACATTAATGAGGTCGATCAGGAATGGTATAAAGGAGAGAACACGGCCTTCAGAGAAGCAAGTCGCACCGAAGGTATCTGGAAACTACTAAGACTAAACCCATCAAAGAGAAGTAACAGAAGAGCAGCCTGTTCTAGGATGGAGTGGTTTTAATTCAATTCTATCCCCAGACATGCCAGGAGAAACTAACATTGGCTACTGCCCGATGATAGATGGTGCCTCAACTGAATTTAGTACTATATACACAGTTCTCAAACATGCCCAGATGATAAGCGCAAGCTTGGGCCAAGAAGACACTGTCATCATTTTTGATCTTCTTAACTACAAAACTACTAAAGGCAAAACAAATTCAATGGAGGTTTCCTGATGAATTTTCTGATGTTGTTATTCGCATGGGAGGTTTTCACATCGCGCTGAATTTCTTATCATTGATTGGAAAAAAGTACCTTAACTCAGGACTTGACGATCTCCTTATAGAATCTGGGGTATATGCTGCTGGAGCAACAACTGCTGTTATCATGAAGGGCAAATCTTACAATCGTGGAGTCAGAGCCCACAAGTTGCTACTGGAGGCTTTTTTCCGTCTGATGTGGAGAGCATTTGTTCAGTGGTATAACAACTCCCATGTCGACAGACACATTGAGGAAGAAGACGCCCTAAAGAAGATCACTGATGGCGTCAATGTCGTAAAGAACAAGGGTAACTTATCCCAAAAGATTCAAGACCTAGAAGCTGATCTGAGCAATCTAACATTTTTGTTTAAAGCCTTCATATCAGAAACTAAAGCCAAATCCAGGATGTTTTCCTTTTGGGAGCAGTATGGTTCTACGGTTAACGCACTTCTACAATTTATTAAAGCAGAAAGGACTGGGAACTGGGAGCTACATCTTTCCACTGTCGCAACTTTGACACCTCACTTCTTTGCAATGGACAGACCGAACTATGCCCGCTGGTTGCCCGTTTACCTTGCTGACATGCATCAACTCAAGACAAAGCATCCACGCGTATACCAGGAGTTTTCTACAGGTGGTCATTCTATTAGTCGCTCCGGTCAGCCATTTTCACAAGTATGGACTGATATGGCTCTAGAACAGTCCATCAATGCTGATTCAAAGTCTTTGGGAGGACTTATTGGAATATCCCAAAGTCCAGAGACTAATGAGAAATTAGTCACAGTGAACGCCGACAGGGACCTATTTGGAAGACTACTTATAGCTGCCAATGCCCGTAAGATAAATTTGAAAGAGGTCCTTTGCTACGAGCTTTCACCAATCCCGTGCGCACTTGCATATAATGATGGAAGTTTGAGGAAGACAACTAAGAGTGTCCTGATGACTATCTTGGAAAAAGAAATCAATATCCATCCAAGACTTCCTCCTTCAGTCCTACAGACCACATATATCATTGATGGGATGGCATTAGTGCAAATGACCAAGTCTGGTGGAGCAAGTACATTTGGTGATCTGTCACAAAAGTACTTCAGCATCTTTACAGCACCACTTTACCTTCACAGCTGCAACTGCACAGAGGTCTATATTGTTTTTGACCAATACTTGGAAGTCTCGATAAAAGCCGGAGAACGCTCAAAGAGAGGAGCATCAACTGCCCTTGAGGTACAGATAGGCTGCACTCCCGTATTCAAGCAAAGTACATCACCAACCATTTTATTCCAGTGCACGATCTCTACCAAGCATTGGGCTCATACATCTGTAAAGCACTTCCAGCTCTCCATGCCCTTACAGGCTGTGACTCCAACAGTGCTCTTGTTAGTGTTGGTAAAAAGAAGGCTTTTGATATGCTGAAACAAAGCAATGCTCACCAGGAAAGCCTAAGTCTACTAGGACAAGACCCACTACTCGACGAGACAACTGCTGGAAAGTGCGAGGCATTTATCTGTGACCTATACCCATGTTCGAAAAAGGCTCCAAGCACTGCAGATGAGAGGAGATATTTAATTTTCTGCCAGAAAAAGCAAAAGAATGAGCAGCTTCCCCCGACCTCAGACAATTTGCAACAACACATACAGCGTGCAAACTATCAGGCATGTGTCCGGAGACGCAGTCTTACTGCTATGCAGAGTCTCCCTCAGCCAGAGGGTCATGGGTGGAAAATGGAAGATGGCGTCCTAAGACCCGTTTTAATGATAAAGGAGCCTGCACCAAAATGTCTGCTGGCACTAACCACCTGTCACTGCAAAAAATCAGAATGTCTTACCAATAGTTCTCGCAACAACACTGGTCTTGCTTGCACAGAGGCCTGCGATTGCATGGCAGATGAGTCGACATGCAAAAATCCTAATGGTCTATTTTGCCAATATAGCAGCGACTCAGATAAGAGTGATTCAGATAAAAGTGGCTCAGATGAAAGTGATTCAGATGATAGTGACTCAGAAGAAAGTGATTCAGGTGATAGATACTCAGATGAAAGTGCCTCAGATGAATCTGATTGAACCTCAACAATCTGTACTTTGAATGTGTTTGTAATATTTCAATAGATTTAATGTTTCAGGCTAACATCACGTCATCTTCAGCCTAGTGATCGTTATTAATATAGTTGATATAGATTTTACAACTTCATGTCTTTGAGTACTAACTTGAAAGACTTTTTTGGTCAAAGTATACTGAGAAATAGAGGAGAAAGCGCCAGCCAGTCAATAAGCCTCGTTTTCATGTTGGCACTATTACTCTCATAAAAGCCAAACCGTGGCACCGTTTTACATTAAAAGGGGTATTTTAAGTATCTGAAATGATGTGTATTAGCTAAAATAGTCAGACATAGTAAAAAAACCTGTTGAAATTAAACTCGAACTTTAATAATGCTTAAAACTTGAAAATTCTCTATTCCCTTGCCAAATTTTGTCTCAAGACAGGTCACGTGTTTGGTCACGTGACATCCCCTACCACAAACAGTGTCTTTAATGTCTCTACTTCATCGTTGCTTTGCTTTATTTCCTATTTTGAACAATTTTTGCAATTAAAAAGGGAAGGCAAAGCTGAATATATGACCAGCCTCGATTTCATGCTGATATCCGATAATGCGTGACAAAAACACCCCTTAATTCGGAACCTATACCACATTTCAACATTAAAAACTGCTCTGGGTTATTCAAGAGTACTTGTGCTATCAAAATTTAGTGTCAAACCTTTTCTAACCTGTGACTTGAACGAAACCCCTATTTTCCGGACTCTGCTACTGGACTAATACATGGCATTATATTTTTTTAGAATGTTAAACCAGTATGACGTTTTTAAGCAACTGCAAAAATTTGGCTTGTGATTTTGTTCTATTATGCAAATCTTCTAGGCGAAGAGAATTTGATAAAAAGCACCTTAACTTTCTGGAAAAAAAACTTCACATAAGAACCTAAATTCCAATAATGCAAATAGGCAGTATATTCAATCTTAAATTTGTACAATTTTCTATTTTGTACAATTACTAGAAGCTAGGTTTTTTTCCAGCAAAACTAAGAAACAGAGCTCAATTATGTATTTTCAAAAAAATGATATTTATCTTACAGTATTTTCAAAAATATACAAACTATGTTGGATAAAGTATCTGAGAGTTTTAGTTTTCCATGTTATCTCAACAATAGTCCCTTTTACAGTTAGAAGGTAGCCATGCCTTAGTATCAAAGTGAGATAAACAGTGAGTCTTGCAATAATAGAGATCTTTTTCAACACCTTGGACAATTATTCATATGTCTCTATCATTGCAAGCTCACCTTTCATCTTTCTTGGGTGCAAAGTATGGCTACCTTTCAAGAAAAGATCAGGGAACTGTGAAGGGGAATATTGGATCTTTATAACTTTCACATCAATATGCATGTTTAGATTGGTTCACACTATGTCCAGTACGAGAGCAGCGCACATTGCTGATGTTGCCTGCAGCTTTTGCAAACAAGTGTAAGAAAACAGGAATAATGACCAATCTTCTTCTTACATAGCTTTTGTACTTTTGGCACCTCTTAAATGCTATATTACTGAACACATCATGGAAAAAGCTATTTTATTTGTACATCATAATAACTGCAATGGCTGGAAGCCCTCGCTGCATCTGTACACATTATCATGTGCAAGTTTTTATCCATAAATATTTTTTTTCAAAAATGTTTAACTATTTGTGACAATCAAAATACAAGATAAAATTATAAACCTATTAATTTCATTCGTGTAAACATTTTTATAAAATGTAAAATTTTCCCCTAAGCAAACACACCCCTATCACAGAATGTTTAATAAAATATTTGGTAGCATTCAGATTTGCAGAAATAATTCACAATTGATATATTAGTTAAGTTAAAGTAAGAATTAAGCAGTTTCTTGAGTACGAACGTTGTTTTAGTTGCAAGATACGCTTATAACCGGCTCCAACAAGAAAATGGCCTAGCCATTTTATGTAAGAGCATGAAATCTTTTTATTTAATGCCCAAAATTGAATTTAGAAAAACTCAAAGAATATTAACCAAAATCCAAAATTGAAGGGATTATTATATAAAAGGAGAATTTATTAAAATGATCAAGAAAATTCCACGGAAATCCAACATTTTAATGTGGCTACAATACCGGCATCTCAATTTCGACACGTGCAAAGTACTACCAAAAAATGTAAAATAGTACCTTCGTAATGTAATAAGGACTCTCTCTGCAGCTTAAATCTTTTAAAATGCAATGATAATATTGGGAAAAGAGAAGAAAATTAAGTGAATAAATGCGAAAAAGACCTTCAAACGTACCTTGACCAAAGCTTGTGACTGAGGACGAATGGCGGCAGTCACCAACGTGCGACCACTGCCGACCTGACAAAAACCCACACAAAATCCATCAAACTAAACCCAAAAAAACCTGCAAACAAATCAAAAGCAAGACTTACGAGATTCCTTGTAATGGAAGAGGTAAATTTACTACAGGTGAACATGGTTATCGTGCAAATTCTCAGTCCACAAGCCAAAGACTCCTCGTGAAATATTTCAAGATGGACGGCGAGGAAGGGATCGATGCCAACAAGGCACTATGGGTAATCCGTGGACCGTGATGCATGAGGGGAAGATCGCCTCGTTTTCGATCGAATGAGAAGTATGAGAAGTGTGGAACGCACAATAGAAAAATTAAAAAGGTATTTTGATGGAATTCTGTATTTATTAACACGTCCTTTAGACCCCTTACGGCATGCAGCACAATCTGGGGGACAAAACATTAGGTTTCAATGCTCAGTAGATTAGAATTGTTTTGTTTTGTTCCACAGATCGGGTTCCTTTGACGTCACATGCAAGGGGTCTATGGAGAATATGGAGCTGGTACACCTGCACACTAGTATTTAAAGAATTGCCCTAATTCACTATGACGTCACATCAAAACAATCTTTAGCAATCCATTGTTTAAACGCAAAAGTTCTTGGTCGTCGGACATGGTCAAATCAACGCAAATTCACCGAAAATTAAAGAAAAAATTCGAATGTCGAGCAAGCCGTTGAAACGGGTTGCGTGCGTACTGGCTGACCCTAGCAAGTTAATTGCTGACCCCGCGCAGGGGACTGGGATGTGGGTGAGCGAATGAAAACAAATCACTGCAGTAATCGGATTGTGATTTACGCTTTTTGTTCACTCATTCAGTATTGGAAAACGGGGAAAAACCGGCTTTAACTGCATGACCCGATGCCAAAAGTGCCACCGGTTTAATAATTACCGCCATCGCTTAATTATCGGGACCAAGAAATGCACAGCCAAAGACGCCTGGGTTTGTTGTTTTCGCCTCATCAAAAAGATTCTATAGCTCAGACTAGGAATGTTATTGATGCTAGCCAGTAGCCCATGCATGAATTTGCCCGAGACACGGAATTTATCATCTGCGCATGCGTGAAATCAGTGATGTAAGGTTTTAGAAATAGTAGTAGGGGTTAACTACATGGATCAAATTCTCTTGAAAAATTCTCTTGAGAATAAGATTCTTTGTTTGAGTTCTATCCATATTCATGTGTTTTCTCGTGTGCAACCGTTAAACAAAGAAATAATACTCTAGGGAATGACGCGTAGTCTGGAATGGGAAAGGGATTAGGTCTCCTTCAAATATGAATTGCCAGGCCTTCCGGCGCTTCATGTATTTTATGTCGTAGGCTTTTCGTACAACGTAGTTACCACCCTTTTAAAAAAAAAAAACTTAGGTGGCTTGGCAATGGTTATACTGCTCGCCTCTGATCACTGTGGCCCGTTCGGAATTTTGTTTTCAGATTTTACGTGTTGTTCTCTCTCTTGCCATGAGCGTTTTTATATGTGTTCTCCCGTGGTTTTCTTCCTCCGTAAAAATCAGCTTGTGAGTTGAGTGTTGTATGTCGTAATTAAAGAATGTATTAGTGCAGTGCGTGCAGTACGTAGCGAACCTCACACGGAAGAGTTCCGCTGGGGAGTGATGGTTGTAAAATATATAATTAATTTGCACTATGAGGTACATGAATAAAGTGATTTATTCAATAAAACTAAATAACTCAATTATATTTCAAAATTCCATTAAAACATTCTATTAAAAAATTTATGTGTTTTTATCAATTCAAATAAAGACATAAGTAAATAAAATCCACAAAATTGAGTTATTCAGAATATACATCAAAGTCTTTCGTGCGTTTCCAGCCACGTAACTAAAATTCTGCGTAGTGCTTCGTGGAGCTCAGAAGGTTGTTTTGGATAAAATTTTAACTTCAATATATTGAGTTTCTCACATTGCTTATCTATGTTGAATATCATCATAATGTTTTTTAGTCTCCTTTATAAGTCACATAATTTAAAGTTCCTCTTTTTTTGCATTCTCCGTTGACTTTTCAGCTGTAACAGTACTTTCCATTTCTTCGTCATCAGGTTCTACTTCATCAGTTGTAGTTGTATTTTGACCATTGCTTGCAATTGTATCTGCATCAGAAGGTTTGTTTACACTGCTACCTTCTAATTCCATTGCGTCCTTAGCAAATCCTATATCCATGTCGAGACCGTCAAAAACTTCTTCGCCATATATTTGTTTTAAAACCTGTAAAAAACGAGAATACTTTTCTTCTGGGACCAGATTTTCTATAACATCAGCCAACACTATTTCTCTCTCCGATGCGAAGGCCTTGTCTGTCATGGCTTCCTCAAAAAAAGTTGTCAATGATTTCAATGCTCTTGTCCAAGGTATTGGCTCCCAGTCCAAAAGGACTCGAGCTCGACTGATGTCTACAGGTCCTTTTGTAACTGTTGGATATGTGTACCAAGCTTTATCTTCGTCTGTTAAAAAGTCTATATCCTCAACTTTCAATTGCCTACCAATGTCTGTCAAGAGCGACTTCAAAGTGAAATACTCTTCAAAAGCAAAATTGATTGCTTGATCGTATGCTTTAGGACCAGCCTCGATAATCTTCTGTACTGCTTTTGCTGCATCTTCAACGTGTATCAGGCTAAACTTAGTATCGGAAACGCCTAGGGGAAGATGGACTTTCTCTTTTATACCCTTGTGAGTTTGAATCCATATTTGGTATGTCCAGAATCGGAACGATCCATCGCGTGGTCCAATCACATCAGGAAGTCGAAGAGCCACGTATGGAAAGCCACCCTCTTGACGCTGTTTTCGGAGAACTTCTTCACATGCGAGTTTTTCGTGCCCGTAAGTCTCCGACTTTCTTAACTGCATTCTTTTTTTAGCACTTTTGGGTCTGACTGCGTCTTCCTCTCTTGAGGCAGCAACGTGGTCTTTCTGGCACACTTCGTAAACAGAGTCAGTACTGATGTAAATGTAGAGACCAACTCGATCTCGTAATATGTCGGTAACTTGTTGAATCTGTTTTGAAGTGTACGAACTAAAATCTATGACAATATCGTAGTATCCAGACATTAGCAGCTCAGGGCATTCCAGCTTGAATGCTTTGTCTCGATCGCAAGTAAAGTGGTGATTAACGTAAGGTTGGATTCGTTCTTTGGAGTCAAAATACCAGTTACCGCGATTGACTAGAGTGATGTCATAGCCTTTTTCAATGAGATCTTTGACAACTTCACTACCAATGAAGCCGTTCCCGCCAAAAACAAGAACACGACGTCCTTCTAACAAGTTTTTCTCCTCTGTTGATTCTTGACCATGAATACTTGAAAACACCACCATGAAAAGAAAAAATATGAAAGTTAATAGCGATTCCATTTCTAAATTGATCAACCCGAGTCTGGTATACTCTTGTACGATAGAGTCGCTTCATTTAGTGTTTAATTAATATTGTCGTTCATTTTACTATTCTGTGTTAGTACAGCTTTCTACATATTGTAAAATGATTCAAGATTCGGCCTATCATTTGCTTGCACGCCTAAAGTTTAGCTTTTAGACAAATCATCTATCGTTACGTTAATGAACTCGACGAGCTAGGAACATGCGCAAAAAATAGCCTTTTTCTCTCGAAGACGAATTTATATTTTCAAGTGTGTTGAGGAAGCATTCATCGTTGGGTAGCGTACGTTGGGTGATTTTATTTGAATATTTCATGTACCTTTGATCTGGTTACTGTCTTATTTATATTATATTTCATTTTGAGTTACGGCTTAATTTGATCGCTTGAGTCGCTGCATATGGGTAAATAATTCTGAAGAAAAAAGACTGCGAAAACGTTTATGTAGACACGAAAAGTTGTAACAAAGCACATTTAGGACTATATTATCTACATCTACATATCTATTATCAAGAGAATTTTCTCTTGCTATTATCTATTATCTACATATTCTGGTTGCACATTTAGATTTTGTGTGATTAACTATAAAAATACAAAAAATCTTTATATTTAAGTGTCTAGTTGTTTTAGCGATTTCTCGGCACTCACTGGGGGACACTTTTTCGCTCTTCACCATATAATTTGAATATCAGTCTATGCACAACATGATGATGAACAAAAGAGTGAATTTTTGAGTACACAAAAGCGTAGCCCAATAATAATTTGACGTGGGTGGAGTGTTATATTTGTTTACCAAAAACATCCAAAGTAAAATTTATATGGCATTTCCTGCGCGATTTCCGATAGCCATAGGCATTACTATGAATACAAATGTAGTCCTAGCTTTTTTAGAAGGACTTTGCTAGCCGTTTTTCATCAGAACAACACTAGGTTTTGTTTTTTTTAAAAAGAAAAGAAGAAAAAAGAAACAGCTGTTTGGCATTGCTTCGTATCTGTAACGGTATCTAGACCTCAGGATATCTTGTTTTAAAACCGGCCACATATGATCTTCAATTTTAGCCACAGTCTATAGCTACCACTGAACTTTAAGATATAAATTACCGCTGGTAAGAATTAACTCTAAAAATTACTTCAGTAGGTTTATATCATCGTTAAACGAATACAGACCTTGGGAGAACCCCACGTACCTCATCAGCTCGATAATTTATGCACCGCATTGTTTTTGCAGTTATCGGCGCTCAAACAGCTTGATTGCATCAGCTGTAAAACTCTCCCACTCTTGACACGAAATTTAGGGCACGCCTTATATTTGATGTTTTTTGGAGTTTCGTTTAAGAATTTAAGAACGCTGAATAGAATGTTTTCAGGGATGGATCTTACCATCATAAAATAGTAGAAAAATGAGTTATCTTTCTTTCCTATCCGCGTGTACAGTGTATTGTTCCCGGTCTAAGGCCAAATCTTCAAGTGTGTGCTCACCATTTTTTCTGCATGGTTGTTTTATAGTGTGGGTGAAAATGTCCAATATGAAGAAATTTCATGTCACTGCGATCGCACAACCATATAATAGACGTAACTATTTTTTCACTTTAATCCCTTCTTCTCGCCGCGTAATTCAAAAACCGAATTGTATTTCAGATCACTACAATTAATTTGGATAAAAAGAACAAAGCTGGTTAAAGACAGGTGGTTATACAAGCCACGACACTCGTTCAATCAATCGGTCATTCGGCACAAGCAATTCATCTCTCCCTTAAGCTATTGACTTCAATAATTAATCCCCAAATCTGCTTGAAATATAACTCTCGAGTAGGAATATTTAAAGTTGTATTGTATGTCAGTTGTAAATGTTTATAGTTTTTATCTGCCGAGGTGACCTCTGGTTACTGTTAAGATTTTGGCCTCCTGCGAATTCTCGTTGCCTTTATTTTGAAATTTCCTACCATATAATAATTTTTGATTGCATGCACACTTTGGACCTGTGTATCAAGTCACCTTAGATTCAAATAGTCAAAGATATAGAAGTAAGTTATAGTGCTTGGGAACGAGGTTATTCCGAGCGAAACCCCTTGGAATTAAATTCGGAAAAATTAATTTCCGACCTCGCTGGGATTCGAACCCACGACCTTCGGAATTGTACTACCGATGCTCTTCCAGCTGAGCTAGAGGTCAGACTGAGAGCAGGCCGGGGTGAAATAGATGTTAGGTCGCGGTAAGATTAGATTAGGTTAGATTCAAATAGCCCTTTTTTCTTGGGTGTATTGTTTTTTTTTCCATTTCCGACCACGTGTCATTCCGTTGAGAACACGATTCACTAAGATCCTAAGCAGGTAGGTCCTAATATCGTTTTCCAGCTCTCATCTACACTGTGTAGAACAGTATGAATTAAGACGATGAAATTTTATCTAAAAATTACGATCATCCGGGTGGATGTAATCCTAAGGACTGTTTGGTACGACTGACATTTCGACAACCTGCGCGAATTCATCTTCAGAGTCAAGTGAAGAATAGTCAGATTGGTCATATTTATACTGCCACGATAACAATAGCCTTACCTGGATTTGCGTTATTAGACGTTCCCCGTCTTTGATCAGCTCAGAGGTTGTTTCAGGTTTCGATCTGCATGTGAGTTAGCCATGGCCTGCCTTAGATCAGACCAGAGGTCGTTTCAATTTATCGATAAAGTGTGAAAGTCTTGTTACTGAACAGACGAACACATTCTATAAATTACTGTATTTAACAAAAAAGTTTATTTTTACATGGGACAAACCCTACAAACTTTTTGACACGATATGTACAAGATAAATGTCAATTTTCCTAAACGCCATACAATATATGTACAGAAAGTGAAAGGATGAATAAATGGATGAATGGATGGTTATTTCTAAACTTAAGTATGGATAAGTATAGAAAACGTGAAAGTGTATTCATAATATAATGGTTAATACGATTCGATATTCCAAACAATTCAACCGTCTAAAATTTACATAGCTTGAATCACCTCGTTTTATCAACGACTTGAACGTCTTTAACACTAACGACCAATGCGTATCAAAGCAAAGCTTATCAAAAACCCTTAGGTCTGAATAATAATGAATGAGTATCGGGAATATACATCTACAAACCAAACAGTATAATCTTCAAATGACTGACTATATCAAGACAGTATAAACATTGAATTAAATGATGTGATTAATAACCCTACATAGCTTACTGCTATGTTCAGTATTATGTCAACTCGGTAGAGAAAGTGATTTTATTTAAGAATAGAAAAATGACTATTTAGTTAGTACTAGTACTAAACAACAACAACAACAACAACAACAACAAAACAAAAAACAAAACAAAAAAACACAAGGGTCTACTATTATGCGTACTATTTTTTCACGGATTGAATAAAACCACTCTAGTTGCACGTTGAATTATAGTTTTACGTTGAAATATAGTTTTTCACTGCCGCCAGTCAAAATGTAAAAGGATACGACTGATTACTTTTGTTTGACAAAAGCCAAAAACCAAATTTCAGCGTGCAGCTCGCAGGTACCGAGTTCACATAACATTGAAAACTGCAGTAAAACGCTCGGCAAACTCTTTACAAAAGGGTTTCTAACTTTAGTTATTACAATTTTCTTTTCCTTTTTTTTTCGTTCCTCTTTTTTCATTTTTTCCCCCATAAGGGTCACCTCTTTGCCAACTTAAGGACAATGCCTTTTCTAGGATGATTTGGATCCCCATTGGTTGATTCGTTGTCACTGGTAACCAGTTTCACAGTCCATTCATTCTTTTCGTCATTTTTCTCGTTCATGTCGACGTCACTTGAAGGGCTGGCAAGAGGCGAGCACATTGGACTCATTGACGGTGACATAGGAGCCGGGGAAGCAGGCATTGAAGGCACAGGAGTGGGCATAGGAGTAGGAAGCTTCATATTCTCCACTTCTGTATCGGTCAAAGGAAAGGATCGGAGCGGGAAGGGCGCAATTGTCGGCCAACAATCCATATCAGCTGCCTTGAACAGACTGTCAGTAGACGAAGATCGCCTATGAGACAATTTCTGGTCAATGGATAACGATCGAGAGAACAAACCCCCTGATGTTGGAGTTACAGACCCAGGGACGCCAGTGGGTGAAGGCATCATTCCTGGGGTACCAGGAGGGGTATTCTGAGAGTCTTCAATACTTCCAAGCTCGCTGCTTTGTCGTTGGGACCGTTTACGCTTCTTAGTTAAGAATCCCAGGAATCTTTTCCTTTCGTGTTCTTCGCATATTTCGTGTCTTTCGATGTAAAGCTCGTCATCAAGGACCTCTGTTTCAGACTGGAAAAGAATTCATACGGAAAGTGAGACGGGACAGCTGTAAAAAGCGATTTCTTTTTAAAATAATAAGATGACGCTAATTCTTATGAACTAAAGGAAATAATTAGGGGCTGTCGTTATTTCCTTCGGAATAAATAACTTGTTGGCAAAAGAAAAAAAAAAAAAAAAAAAAGAACAGACACCTTACACCCTAGATAGTCCAAACATCTAATTCTAAAAAGAATGTCCGAGCAATACGACAAAGAATATCAGCAATTGCAGTCATTCCAAGATCTAAGGGAATAAGCTGGCATGACTGGTGTTTCTTATAATTTCTCGTCAAAAACAGAAAAGTTAGTGTTGATGGTGGACGAAACCATTTTGAACACCCTCAATTATTCGTGTTTACATACATACACTGAAATATCTTACGGTCTTGGAATGACCTATGACATATCAAATATATACTGTAACTCAAACAAGCATTCTTGAAATAGGTATATCAACATGCCAATCATATGACGTTGGACCTTAAGCCTCGCGACAATGCCATAAAGTATTAGCCTCATTTTCTAGATATTGTTTTTTTAAAAAGTGAGGGAAGGATGAAAAAGAATGAGAATATAAAAGAGTTAGACGGGTTTCGTGACAGTCAAAATATTTTTGTTTAGCATTTTGAACCCCTTGCACTAAATACCTTGAAAAAATGAAAATATTCATAATACCAAAAAGGAATCAAATCCTCCAGACAGCATAATCTTTTGTTTTGATCCCGAATAAGGAATTACTGCGAGGTGTATGATAATGGTTACATTCGTTAGTAGAAATTATTACCTTTTCCTCAGACTGTTCACCAGTTGAGGTACTCTCAACAACCTCTAACACACGCCAATTTGGAGTTGGGATTTCTTTGTATTGAAGTTTTTCCACCCTTGTTGAAGAAGCCATCGAGTACGGAATAACGATATTATTGATGTCAAATGCATTACTTGTTCTTTTCTTTCGGAGTAGAAGATTGAGTGTTGACGGCGGCATCGAGTTAGAAAGAGGGGTAGGACTTGGTGAAGATGTGGGTGTAGAGGATGAGGACCCAGTTGTTGGCAGAGATAAACTTCTTGCTCGCTTTTGTAGTTGTGCAGCTTTGAGAGAAAATACCAAATGAATATTAGTAGCAGAACACAAATAAGGCACTTGCATTATGGCACCTTCATCTACAACTACCAGGATCCGAGGAAAAGGCCTGCCAAAGACCTCATATACAAATTTGAATAAGAAAGAAAATTTGTAAAGAATTTTGATAGTAGTAAAATGCCACCATAATACAAACAGCACATTGTACCTAGCTTTACATAGTACTACTTTCATTCAGATTGTGTATCATTCCCTTGAGTATTACCCTTTTCAGTTCAAAAAACGGAATGTAAAAAAAAAAAGTTCCAAAAAAATTTATGTACATTTTAAAAAGTGTGAAACTGGAAACAATTAGCTTAGCTAACTGGGCCAATAAAATAGTTGAAAATAAACTGAGTTATATACCATGTCCATAATTACAAGACCAAAGGTTGTAATATATACACTAAAAAGGACCTTAGGGTAGTCTGCTTTGGTCAATAGAGAGTTTCAGATTGACATCCATTCCCCCCCCCCCCCCCCCTCCTTCACAAATGGCAAATGTGCTCACGTTTTCATTGTTAAACTATATTTCACTTTAGTTATTGCAGACTTTCTCAGCACATACAAATATTCTTTTGTTTATCTACTATTTGGAGATTTTTGGATTCCTTTTTACAAATTTTAAAGATTTTTATTCACTGGTCAACTGTTGTTTCACTTTTGCTGCGAATGTAAATATAAAACTCTCTAATAATGACTCCTACTTAGGATATCTGCCTACCAGCACTAATAGCAGCAGCTCTCTTCTTACGTGGAATCTCGGTATGGCAAGAGCGATTTGACTCAGTCTTGATGTTATTTTTAGGTGTGCTTGGGAGACTAGCGAAGCCCCGCTTACGGTCATACTTCTGGTTGCGGAATTCTGTAATTAAATAATTTCTGTCTTAATCAAATAAATTTTATCATTCAAGCTTGAGATGAATTCCAAGTATTCACCTCAAGGACTAGAGGATTGTCTTTATGATTAGAGACCTTCTTCAGCAAGACTTTCTTGCAAGGTACCACAAACTTCAAACTGCAGTTCAATGTCAAGTGTTTGCCGTCAAACTTTTGGCATTTAGAAAAGCATCATAACAATTGTTGCTGGAATGGCTGCCATATTGAATTTATTGGTACCATTTTATTGATGCTAAGTTTTTTTCTGTGTTTGAGAGCATGTTCTGGGCCTGATCCCTTAGCATTTAGTGGTTAACGGTATGTCTTTTGATGTTTCAGTGAAAAATTGTAAAGCTTAATGGACAGGATTCAGTATGATGTAAATAAATAAATAAATAAAAAGAGGCACTTGGATGATAACGCCCCAATTTTTAAGAGTCCGAATAATAGAAGTATATGAGGATAATATGATTCAATTATGATTATGTAAAACAGATTAGTGAACATTTTAGCCTGGGAGCCACTTGCTATTGAGATATTTTGGTTCAAAAGCAGAAAGAACAATAGGGTTGAGTAAATGACTTCATTTACTCCAAATTTAGATGCTGAATAAAACTGATAATTTTTATCCGCTACATTTTACTGTTAAGAAGGTATGTTGCTTGGCTACTATTGGGCCATATAAATACGTTTAACTAAGTTTAAAGTCTTTTCCAATTTTTATCCATTTTTAACCAAGTGCCTCTTTAATTTAGAATGGAATATGTTTGACTACAGCTAAATTGAAAACTCACTTGCTGATGATAGTAGTGAAGCTGCAGCTCCTTTTGCCAGCTGAGCCCTTCTATTTGATGGCTTGGGAATTGGTTTCCTGGTAAAACAGCATTTTGTTTGGTTAATACCTTTCACTTGATTATATAAAGATAAACTCTCATATTGCATTCAGTTGTTATACTAATTGCTGTGACGTAAGTGATTGTAATTACTGTGCCAACCAAAGACGGATTCGTTAATGAAACAAAGCAACTTGGCAAGAGCTAATGTGCTAATGGTTGGTAAATTAACATCACAATGCTAATGTTTGTAAACACCAACTAGTGTTATGGTTGATATTTGTTAGAAAATCTTATTATGACTGTAAATACTTCATGTTATCACCTGAGGAAACTTATCACCTTTGTTGATTTTAAACATTACTTGAAGTGTTCAAAATTTAAAAAAAATTGGAGCTATGTTGATCAAAATAAAAATGTAGAAGATCCAACGAACTTTGGATAAAAAATGTATAGGATGTGAATATCAAAAACTGTCGCTTTTAAAACTATGAATATGAAATGGCAAGAATTTCTGACTGGACATTACTTGGTCAGGTTAACTCATGATAATTTGAGTAATACAGATATTGTTTTCAATAATCACCTACTCTATTTGCACATTAACATATTTATGTTTTGAACATATTATTCTCGGAAATCTGCAAGTAAATGCAGAGATTTCATTAAGGTTTTAAATAATATAAGATCATGAACTAGACAGAGAGAGACCTGGTAGAATGTTCATTAGTGTGTTTTTAAATATTATGGGAACTTGGACATTTCAATGGCTTGCTGTGAAATTGTTTTTTATAGCCACCGGTCATTAATATAAAAGGTACCGACTGATTATTTTTGATAGACAGCAGCCAAAATTCAAATTTCAGTGTGCAGATTGCAATTTCCGAGTTCAAAGAATATCGAAAACCACAGTAAGCTTTAAAATAATAGAGGAGCATGGTAGTTTAGCCAGATGCTTTTGCTCTGTTACCAGATCATTCTCTGGTCTCCAACACTTAGTGTTTTTAAAGAAAACACTAAATCATTCTTATTCCTTATGCAGTCACAAACTGTTTCTTTCTCCTAACTTTCTACTCAAACACCAAGTGATTGTTTAAAATACTATAACATCTAGACATGTGCCATGGAAACCAAAATGTTTAAATCCAGATAAGCAAAAATATTACAAAATAAACCAATTCTTTTTGTTTTGGAAGGTTTTTCAAAACTGATTTGGATTTTAAAACCATAAAGATCTCTTAAACTTTGATACTCTTAGCCATTAATGAGCACATCATCAGCATTAATACAGGATGACATCATCACATTGAAATGTGGTATTATCAAGGCCTTATCACTATGGCAACAAACCAGCTGCACAACCATTAAATATGACGAACTGGAAGCCCATACATGACTTAATCCAAGTCCAATTAACTATAAACTAATATCAAAATTATTAATAGAGAACATTCTAGAGATTACAGGGTTATTATTTAGTATCCCCTGGTTATTAACCCTTAGTTCGTTGTTGAATAGAAACTCAAAATTCAAGCACTGTAACTACATCCTTTAACAGTCAATATTTACTTGAAATAGCCACTTAGAGATCATTAACATAGCTCAAAAAAAGACTTTCATTATTTTGTATCTTTTGGCATATTTTAGAATGTGCAAATATTATCCAAATAGTTTTTGGTGAGAACCAACTTAGAAGCCAGCTTCTTAACTTCTGCCTGTGGAATTTGATTCACCAATATAAATGGCTTAAGTTATTATCTTTGAGAAAATTTGAATGAGATCTGCAAGACCCATATCCCAACTGAGAATCACCCTAGGGGTTTTCACAGGGTTCAATTAATTTATGTTTTTTTATCAGCTCACTGAACATCTTAGGATAAACCTTATTGAACCAACACCTTTTTTATCACCCAAAAAGCATGACCCAGAAATTATTAAATTGATAAAAACTTTATGAAACTCCAAAAAATAAGCCCATTAATAAACGACTCTATTGTTTTTCTATTGTTTTAAGACGAAACATACATGTTGGGCAATTAAAAGCCCAGGGCATATTTTTGAAGGTTTATAATATGGTAGTTGTTGAGAATAATAATGAGTCCCACTCACTTTCTTTCATTCTGTGTGGAAGACTTTGGTGGCTGAGGTTTGGTTCTGGATTCAAAGCCACCTTTCTTCAGGATGGATGCAAAATGAAACTGTAATGGTATTTCTAGAAAACACAAAAATATTTGACCTCATGATACTGAAAACATGATAATTAGAGGAAATCGAGGGAAATCACCAACACAAAATTGCTCCCAATTTAGTCTATGAAATCCAAACTAAATTAAGATCCACTATTAAAATACCATCACACTGGAGGAAAGTGAACCAAAATATCAATATGAGGCAGCGATTACTTTTTCTTAATAAGCAACCAAGTGTCAATGGTCAAATGTCTGGCCAAGGCAAATCATTTACCAGTCAAGTGGTCACTGTAACTGGACATTTGTCCAATGAATGGTGCTCTTGTTTGCAGCCAGGTTTAAAACAAAGTTTTCTCACAGAATTCACATAATTTAAGATTGCTCATTGGCTTTAGCTGGAGTCAATTTCACGATTCTTATTCCCTTTTCAATAATAACCTCGTTTAAATCTCAATACCTGTAGAGAATGACAAGACAGGATGATATGAATGGTCCAAGAGTTTGACACGTTCTGCAATAGGCAGTGCTGGATCAACTACAGTAATAGTTTTGGCCACTTTTGTACAGGAAATGCAAGGTGTTTCTGGTGTTGAGCACTGACAAGATGACTCTCTGTATTTGCAATTTTCTTTTATGGCAGAAAGACGCACCAGAGTACGATTGTGAACAGGGTTTATCCCTCTAGTTCTTGCACACTGTGAAACGAAATCATTTCCTGAAGTCATTCCAGAGATTTTGTTATCTGCCATGTCATTTTTGATACCAGACGTGCGCAACCTTTTGGAAGGGATGTCATTTTTCTCATTCACAGTACTTTGCAGTAATGTTTTCTTTAATCCATTTCTCAGGTGGTTTTGAGGTTCTTTGAAAATGTTCAGTTTTAATTCTGTAGACTCTGACAATGTTAAGTTGTTTTTTGTTGTTGATGTGCCATTTGCAGGAGTTACCAATTTAATGTCGGCCATTGTGACAGGAGCTTGCAATTTCACTGGCTGCTTAGATACTTGAATATTTTTGTGCATGTCTTCATATTTTCTGATCTGTCTTTCAAGATTGATAATTTGTGACTGTAGCCAGGCCCAGCGTGAAGAAATTTCTCCCAACTCTGTTTGATAGGCCTTTCTCAATGATTTTGACCTGGAATATTATTGCAAAAGGAAATGGTTAGAAAGAAAATAAAGTATTTATAAGAACATATTAGTGCAAAAAATTAATATCTTTTGTTATTTAATAAATCATTGAGGTTTAAGATATAGACATGCTTTTCAAAAACAAAACAAAACAAAAAAAAAGTGAATTTTTATTCATTTTGCTTAAAGAATGTTTTTCTACTGTGTACAACCAAATAAAAGCAGCTTTTGAAAAGAAGGGGTTGCATTATCCATGGCACACAAGATTTTTAAGGTTTTTCTCATTGGCCATTCACACACAAGCTCCCACAAACTTTTATTTGTTTTTTAACCTCTCAAACAGTAAGTTAGACTACAACACCAGTTGTATTTGAATATCTTCAGATCTTCAGGGTATCTATGTATTTCTTGATACCAATTATTAAAGCCATAAAGCTTGGACCTATAGGCTTTTTACTTAAATTTAGCAAACATTTATTCTCAGTGATAGAAATGTATGAATAAAATTGCAAACAAAATGATATGCAGATTTATAGTCCAGTTCACCCACACAGCATAATTAATTCATTGGACTGTCTTTGCAACTACAAATTCAAAGCTTCAAAACACGATAAATTTATTTCTATATAACATTTTTAGCAAGCAGTTTTTTTTTTTGAAATCATGAAAATGAAAAATAGAAAATGAAAAGATGTGGGAAAATAAAAGAAAGCAAATGATAATTTGTGAGGATGTAATTTACATTGTGAACAAAAGCTGTTTTCAGTCTTGAAGTTGTTTGCATATATTTGAGCTGTTCTGGAGTTATAAAAAACGAGATGACATATGCATAAGCAATTTCCTTATATTGAATTCGTACAAGAGAAAAATTATAATATTAATCCGGGTGGAATTCAAGACATCCAAGAAATACTGGGAGATAAAGGGAAAAGTAAAACGATCTCCGAGACGTCAAAGACAACATTTTTCACATATACTTGTGCCACAAGATAATATCTTTTTAGGTCGAAAAAGTACTATTAAATTCTTTATACGTAAACCCTCACCCTTCTGGTCAAAGGAACGATAGTTAAATTTTCTTCCCGCCCGCTTTTAGATTCCAAGGCTTGTATTGTTTTGATGCGTGGGAAATTTAAAATGTCATCATGAGGGGAGATACGACTATGAGTTAGAAGAGTAAAGAAAATATTTTGAAGTAATCAACTACATTCAGAGATTTTTATAACCGATACTGGAGATTCTGAATGAAATGAAATCGAAACCGAGAAGGGCATTGTTCGCGTTTGTCACACAAAATATGCTCTCGAAGGGTATACAAGGACTATGTAATTCACGAGAATGAACAACAAAGCCAAACGATCTGTCAGCCAGAGATTTCTTGAAATATACCATTGACAATATAATTGGACCCTTGAATGATTTTTCTTAAGTTTTCTAGTACTTACACATTAGATCGAAGCAAATCTGGTCGATTTTCCTCTTCTTCGCTTTCATCTCCGGAGCTGGCCTCTGTCGCATCCGAATCATACATCGTTTCCAAATGCTCTACATAAGCAGTTAACCCCTCGACTAGACTTTCTGTTTCGAATTTTTGCCTTTCGCCACTCAGGGCATTCCTTATTGCTTTGTTAACACTTTCTGGAGAATATTTGACCACATTTTCGAGCTGACTTTCAGTGGGATTACTGTTCGATGAAGCGTTTCTTGGATCTTTGGCTTGATAAGTAATTGAGCCATTGTCAGTTTCATGTGATCGTAAAGCACTCCTACACAATATTCCTCCTTTCTCAGTATTCAGGTTTGGTTTCGTATCTCCTCCTCCAGGAAGGGAATGTTCCTCTCCTTTCGAAGAATCAAACGATGACTCGGATTTTCCGTTTATTTGATCGACGATCCCGTTCAATTGGCGATGCACATGGGTTTCAATTTGCCGCGTTTGCAGTCTCCGGAGGCGTTTCTCGAGCTTTTTCGCACGGTTTTCTAACCGGGTTTGTCGCTGAACCGATCTTGCATTTCTCTGTGAAATAGCCGCCAGAGATGAATTAAAACTTGCTACAGGATGTTTCTGTAAACGGCTATTTTTCTCGTCTTCCAGTTCAATATTACAAGCACCCGCCGGTGTTAACGTAGTAGCTGTACTTGAAGCACATGCTCGTCTTGAAAGATCACTAGGAATGGCGGGCTTTCGCTTTTGGCTGTCGCTTTGAATATTTGCTGATTTGGTCATGTCAACGACGTTTTCTTGAAAACTAACACAATGTCCGTTTGGCATGTCCTCTTTTTTGTACTCTTCTTCGTTGCGTATTGAACTTTTGGGCGGGGAAGACAAGCACGACGACTGCTCTCCAGTTGTATTCGTAATGTTATTACTACTATCTGAATCGTCGAGCAATCGAACGAGTCCGTTTCGAGAGAGCAGCGTTAAATCGACTCCTTTACTAATAGAGTTTTGTTTTAGATTCTCTGGTATCGTTGACGAACAGTACCGATCCACAGAATTTTTTCTCGGCGACCCGGGAGACGCGTTTGCCTCGGTGAGAGCTGGAGCCATTTGCGCCATCGACTAGAGTCTCCTTCACAATGAACACGAGCGACGAAAATACGTCCACTGTGGACGCATTTTCCAAAGCACTGAGCGGTGGAAAATTTCACCAGGTAAATCTATAACAAGTCTTCTTTAACTCAAAATTGTCTATTTATGAAGTTCACAAACTCGAGGGGAGGAAACAATTTTTTTTCGCGATGAAAAACACGTGACCGCCACGTCTCGACAGAACGTGTTCTAATCCCTCGCTTTAGAACAACCAGGATGCTTGATATATGCAAAACAACCAATTTTTACCAGTCGATTTTCAGCCCGAAAGAGGTCCCAAAACTTCCAAATGGAACTTCCACGCTTGAGATGGATAGGTGTAGAGATGTTTGGCAATATTTTGGGGCAATTTCCAACGAAGAAGAGAGTCCCTCAAGCGAAAATCTAAACACTTTCCCGTTGTTCAATATGGCGGCGTAAGAATCCACAGAGTTCTTGTACAACCAAATCCTCGTGCAAAAATATCCATTGCCGTCACCCAATGTACCAATACTCCTTACCCCCCTATAGCTACCCATTCCTGATTGGCCCAGAACGCAGGAAGCCCATCAGCTGACAGGAACCCATAAGGAGAATGTATTATTTGATCATTAGGGATAAAGTCCATATTTACAAACGATGAATACACGCCTCCAAAACGCTTGAGATGACTATTGATTCCTCTCGATTGAAAAATTCTAGATCTCCAGTGAATCTGAAACAGGAAAAAATTGTATGAAATCGTTAATCCCGGGCAAATGGGAGCTTTTTACTATTATTATTATTGGTTTCTAAAGCACAAGAGAATCTTAAAATTATTTAAACAATGCATTTGAACCCACATGAGGGTTAATCTCGTCATTCCCACGTGGAGCCAATATTCATTTGTTTTTTGAATCGACCCAATCTAAAGAACTGAAAATTTAGGTTCATAATATTAATTTTATTCCAGACTTTTTATACTGCCGTTTGTCAATGATAAAAAAATAAAATAAGATATGAGGAAAGCACTCTATAAATTTTGAATTTAGAATGAAATTGGTTTTGTACAATAAAAGTTTTGATAATCTTATCAAAGTAACTTTTGATAAACAATTAATATGAAGATTTGCTTTGCTGGTCTTCATATAAAATTTAAATCTTATAATAAAAAAATTATTCAGCCATAAAGGCATTAAGAGAATGTTATTGAATCAAACCTTATGAGATCTATTTTTAAATGAAGATAACATTGTAATTTTTTTACAGTTACTTTTTGCAGCTAAAATTGAGAAAGTATTTTAGAAGAGTTGGATTATAATTTAATTTAATTTAATTTTCTGAATTGATATCCTAAGTTTATTCTTTTACAAATATACTTTTATATGTCATATTTGCATGTATTTTGCATCATATAAATAAATCATTGATAAATTTGCATGTTTACAATTATGTTTTGTAGATTTTTTATTTTGAATATTCAAGTACTGTATGGATACACCTATTTCAAAAAACGTTGTCATCACTAAAGGCAAAAGGCAATAGGCAAAAAGTGATAGGAGATAAGTCATTCCAACATCCAAGAATAGCTGGAATGACTTGTGTTTCTGTTTCTTATTCTCGTCAAGAACATGGATCTTAGTGTTGAGACTGATGCAATGTTGTTCATACTTGTCGACACCATTTCCGTCACCATTTTTTTGAATAAGGTGTATAACATGTCTTCGTAGAAATATACTTATTGGCTGGGGGCGGGGGAGGGCAAAAAAGTCAAAATAATAATAATATACCCATAGGTATGACAACAAGGAAAAATGTTTGGTAAATCTGAGAGAAAGCATTGTGCAAAGGAAATTCTGTTTTAGATTTGGAATCTCAGTAATTAGTCAGAGGATAGAAAGGCAGTTAAACTGATAATTACTAACTTACTAAGCTCCCACTAATTCTATTATTATATTTTGTATGTTAGTTATTTTGTATTTCTATAGACCCAGTATATCACTCCAGTGTATGATTATAATTCAAACGAAATGCAGTACAATTTCATAATACTATTAAAGGGTGAATATTCTGTGGTGAACTGTTTTAGCACATTTGAGCACTGTTGGCCAACTGCATATACATTTCTTTGAATAAATTTTCCTAATAAGGCAAAAAAAGCTTATGCCTAAGAATACACAAATACATTTTAAGTGGTCGTTGATTCAAGGATTAAGCTATAACAGAAATATTTAAGTATACAAGGATTGTCCTATGAGGGTAGCAATTATTGATAGCCTTTGACTAACAAATCTGTGGCCCTTATTGCATTGCCTGGAATTTAATAGTTAATTCTTGCAAAGGGAGAAATTATAAGATACATGGAGATACAGATTGTATCTTCAAGTGTTAAGGTGATATCTTATGAGTAGAGCAACGAACGAGTAAGACCGATTCTCATCATGAGAAAGTAAAATCCATATCCCCTTTGGGCCATTTAATATTCTATTTTATATATAATTATAGATGACATACAACTTGAGTGGATTTTCTATCTAATGTGATTTCCTAAAGAATTGTTACCAATGGTGTTATTTTCACATGTGAAGATAACTATTTAGCGATAGAAAAAATAGATATTTTTAAATCAATGATTATCTTTATTTTATTACATTAAAATACAGCAAATGACAGTATTTACTTTGAAAGCTCACATGTTTAATTTACATTGACAAGGATTTCTGTAAATACCAACAATTCTAATAAATGTTTTTAGCTAGAATTATTATTATTACTCAAAGAAACATGCAATCTTCGGTTAAGACTTTATTATTCCTATTACTATTGGTCTCAAAGAATAAAACATATTGGAAGGTCTGAGGCAAAAGTAGGTAATTTATTAATATATTAGAGGAAAAGAAAGTCTGGTTATGTTTTTTGTTTCACTTTCATTAGCAAGGCTGTGTGAGACACCATCTAAGCAACACTTGAATTAATACCTTTTTACATTTTTGAGGTTTTTCTAAAATTAATTTTCAAGAAATCAAATTATGACCAAAATATTCCTAGATTTTCTGTGAAAAAAATTTTTTTTTAAACTTCAAACTATAAAGAATATGATTTCATTTTCAAATTTTGACTTTTTGAGAAAACATTTTATGCTTTTCTTAAAAATATGATAGCATAAATTTAGTGTATTTTTTATGGGATAAAAGTTTTTGCTTTAAAAATATTCACAACTTGTTCACTTCTAAATTTTATATTTTCTCGCTGGGTTTCCTGTGGTACTATAAATATTCATGGCAATGAGCCAAATGTATTGTAATCATTATGCAAACGTTGCAAAAATTTATACTTAATTGTGAAAAAGAACAGAATTAAACTTTTAACCAAACGAAAATCGTTAAAATTAAGAAATGTATATTAATGTGATTCAATATCCACTGAAATCTATTTATCGTAATGGAAGCTCATAAAATTAAAAATAATTAATGGTAATCGATTGGATATCGATTTCAGCAAGCTAGCTTGTTATCAAGTGTTGAATATTTTATACAAAGAAATTTCTGAAAAACTTTTTTGCTACCTCGCTTGAAATTCAAATTTTTTTTGATTTGGTAATGGAAGAGGGTTTTTAGAATGATTACATTGTTTTAAAGAATTTGCATTTTATATTAAAGCAACAGGTAAATTTAAATACGAATCAGACATCTGGACTCAAGCTCAAGAATTTGTCCTACAAGTCCTTACCTCACAAAATGCCATCTTCGTAGATCATTATTTTTCACCTCCGCTGCAGTAGAGTGATTTTGTGAACCTTGTCACATTATCCTTAACCAAACTTTAGCATAGGTAGACCTATGATAAAGTTCCAAGTCTGATGGAAATTTTTTTCCTAGTTTAATGAGAGTAAGGTACCACATATGAGATACTCTCTTTCAAAAAACTTTCCTTCTGCCCCACGAAAAAATCCTTATCGATGAAAAAAGCCATGTTTGTATTGAAAGACCTGAAGGACGACGAAGAAAATACTTATAGACCAACTTAGGACTCTAAGTACTTTCACTATCTTAGTCGCTCAACAACCAAAACTATCTGACTCTTTCTTAGTACCACACTAGTATCCTGGAAACGCTAAATGCAATCAAAAAAAACAAAAGTTTTCCTTACGAAGTAATGTTGCCAAATACTAGCTCGAATGAAACTTAGAGACATTAAAAAAGGCAGATGGAAAGTTTTTACACGAATCACTAAAAAATTTGCCAACCCTTTTCTAAAAATTCTTCTGAAAACAGATTTTTCGGGGGGTATTTTGGTGATACTGCGCAAACTCATATCGATTAAGTCCTTTTACGGAAAACCGGAAGTAAAATTTCATGGAAGAAAAATCACGCACTGACAAAAAAATGCAGCAAAAAAAATCAAAATAACTCTGCAAATATATCGTTTAGGGAAAAAACAAGAATTTATTGTGGAGATAAATTAATAATAGGGAAATTAAAGAGTTTTTCAGGGTGGAATTTTATTCACATCCTCTCTCCAGTCCTTTTCTTTTGGCTCTGTCACAGGGAATCCATTATCTTTTCATAGAGACAAAATAAGACAAATAGATTAATAAAATTCAAAAATTCAATTATAATCTTTATTACACTCATGTAGTTAGTTTTTCTTTGGCGCATTGATAGTTCATATGTCATATATTGGTCAGCCTGTATCATCAGATTATCTGAAACACAGGTGTCAATGGTATACCAATTATCATAATGTCGCTGCTACATTGGCCGGTGGGCCTGCTCCCCCCAAAATACTACAATTATAACGCTACAAGTTAACAATAAAGAACTTAAACACAGTGTAATAAAGGCTGTAACAATACTAATGTTTCAAACATTTAATTATAAGGCCTTGACAGTGAGGAACAAAATTAATTAGAGGAGTATAGTTTTTTGGATTTACTGGGAGTTTATTGGATGACCATGAGGAAACGAAAGAGCATGTCGAGAACAAAGAAAACAAAAGTTATTTATCAAAAAGAAAAGCATCCATTAATTGGACTTTAACCTCCAGGAAGTTTGCAAGTCTTAGGTTTAATTATATAAATGAGTTTAAAATTTCTAATAAGTTTGTTGACTTCTTGAATTTCTTGAATGCCCAACTGGAGAAGAAGAATAAGCCACCCCAAGTTTAAAAAAAGCTGGATCAAGTTGGCATTGCAGTGCATTGTGGGACTGTTATAGGGGATGATATAGACACCATCTTAAAAATATGTCCCCTAAAACTGTCCCACAGTGCATTGCAATCTTTACTGGACCCAGTTTTTTTACCTCCTGATCAACCTCGGAATGTCTGAATTTCAATTTGTCAAGTTACAGTTATCAAATAACTAGAAAAGTAAACATTGATAACCTTACAGTAGTATTTCAAGGGAACGAGAAGGAAGTGGTTTGGTTTGGCAAGCTACGCAGAAGAGTAGCGAAGGGGCAATACCCCCCTAAAATTTTGACTTAAGCCTGTAAATATGGAGGGTAAAAGATGAAATGTTCATTATACGAATGTGTAATGGCAGGAAACTATGGTACACTGCCCTTCCCTCCCCTCCCCCTTCTTCCTGTGGTCAAGACCTCACTATGCTCTTCCTTCCAATCATCCATGGGCTGTGGTAGGGGTAGGACAGGGGTGCTGTAGCATCCACTTCTTCTATTTTCCAATCTTTAATACCCCCCCTCCCCAACTTTTGCCATACTAGACTCAATCCTAGCCCCCTCCCCCACTTCTTAGGTTGCCATTAGGCATTATGGTCTGCAGTATTTTTTAAAATGGTGCAGGATGATACAATGCCTTCTCTCAGACCATTGCACACCATGAAATGTACCACTTTTTTTTTATTATAAACATTTGCCTGAAGGTTCTCGGGTGTACGTATCATGGAAAAGTCAAGTTCCTCTTAGGATACTAAAGCTTCTCACTTTCTGAGCTGCTGCCACCCTCTCCCAATTTTTTAGGGTAGTTTTAAATTTACCAAACACATTTTGCACCTGCCCTTACTTTTCATTTCATTATGCCACCACTGTTCAATGCTACCCATGTACCACCCCAAAAAAGATAACAATTATTACCCATAAAAGAAAAGAAAGAAGGAAAGAGAGAGGGGATGAAAATTAATTTGGAAGAGAAGAGAAATAAAGAAAAAAGAGAAAAAGAGAAGGAAAAAGAGAAGGAAAAAGAGAAAAAGAGAAGGAAAAAGAGAAAAATTAAGAAGGAAAGAAAGAATGAATACAGGTAATTATAATTATAACTTTTTTTAATAAAATAATTTAAGTCTTCAAAATTATAAAATATACAAATGATCTTGAAAAATTTAGGTTCTGATTGGAAATGGTTGTGTAATGCTTGAATGTACATTATTTTTGTGTGTGTGTGTTCAAGACCTGGGATTTGATATCACTTAGAGTACTAGTCTCATAAATCTAAGAGTATCTTCAGAGAATAAGCTGGTACCTTTTAGATTTGTTTGCCAGGTAATAAGATACCAGAAATTCGATGGTGGCCAAACAGTTTTTAAAATTATTAGTTGTCACACCCACCTGAACAGGACCCTGAGGTACTTTTTAGGGGTCATACATTTAAGAACATTCCTACTATCATCTCCACCCTTTCATAAATTGGAGTTTCTCTGAGAGGGGGGGGGGGGGGGATCTTGCCAACATAGTATTATATTAAAAAAATACACTAACATTGCATAAGATTGCAACTGATTCTTGAATAGAAAAGAATGCCTAACATAGGAGGTGGGTCAGAACACATTTCTCAATGAGCCCATGGTTCTTCTGGGCTAACAATGTTTCAAGCAATTAAAAAAGGCTAGTGTAAACTAATTTGTATGCAAGTATATTATAAATAATAGAACAATTATGTCAAGTGCTAGCTGTGAAGGCATTTATTAATTTAATAGGCGCATGATATTCAAACTTTCCTGACGTGCACCCCTTTGTCACACATACTATTCTATCACCTGGACCCAGTTTTACGAAGCCTGGATAGCACTATCCGAGGGATAAATCTTATCCAGTGGATAAATTTATTGGATACAGCATTGACTTATCAACTGGATAAGGATTTATCTGCCGGATAACGCTTTTCAGGCTTCGTACAACCAGGCCCTGGACTTCAAGGTGCTTGCTCTAGCTTTTTTTCAAGTAACACTGCATACGACACGATGAAGAAAATATGTTTGTACCCAAGCTAAACCACAATGCACCATGTTCAAGCTGAAAAGGCCTATGGGCCTTAGCCCCCTACATAGTAGGGATTTTCAATTGCTTTCAAATACAAGTTTTAGAATAGCCAATGCTGATTATAATACTCCAGTCCCTTATTCTGTGTAATGTATTGGGATACCTTCGTTAAACTCTATTTGTAAATATAATGACCAGTTCCTTTGTCTGTGTAATTTATTGGGATACCTGTGTTATAATGACGTCCATTCCCTTTGTCTGTGTAGAGTGTTGGGATTCCTGTGTTGAACTATCAATGTGGCTAAGTCAAAATCGAGGCAATGCATGCTGCTTAGCAGTATTCCCAATAATGTGTGGGAGGGATCCAGGGCAATCTCAGGGTTTTACTTGATGTGTTTGCAGTGCTGGTTGATTTGCACGGTTGGTTTTTCTCCCACCCTCCCTCCTCTGCTAATAGGTTCTCTACAGGTGAGTATACACTCCACATAATCTCAATGTGACAGGTACCGGTGGTGAGCTGTGGCCTGGTTGCCATGATTACCTTCCAGCACGAGCTCCTCCTGATTCCTAACCCCAACTCATTTGTCGATGAGTTTAAAGACATATGAAAAGAGCGAGCATAGCTTATATTAAATACAAAACATGAGTGAATTTCTACTGAGTTAAATTTGGTGCATCTTGTGTAATCGTTTAGTGTCTACAACAATAGGCACTACAGTCTGCACCACAAATAAGGCTATGCTAAACTGGGCAAGAATTGATTGGAGCAGGTGCATGTATAGGCAATTAAAACCATCCATTTAGATAACCAATTTTTATGTCAGTGACAATTGTCAGGGGGCATTAAATATAAGTTCGGAATACATGCAGAATATATCAAAATGACAAATAACACCAAGATTAAAGGAACAGATGGTATGGATTTGAAGGTTTCTACGGATCTAAATCGAAAACATTACCCTAAGGTAACCACATTAACCAAATAAAAAAAATATTAATAGGTTTCGAAAAATTTAGAATTAAATCTATATACAATGTTGCATGAAAAATGCTGGCCCCCGATATTAATTCATATGAAGGGCCTCCCCGGTATAAAGCTGTTTTTCTATAAAAGTTAACTTTCATGAATGAACCAAAGTTTGAGGGGCGAGAACACTTTTTGGCGCGAAAATTACCGCCAAAGCCACAGGTAGCCCAACATATAGATTTGTTTAGGTACCTGAATGTTACATTGATCAAAGGCATTCAAAAAAAGTGTTCAGAACTAAGATCTAAAATAACTAAAAAGGTAATCTAGTTTTGTCCCCTTCTCGCTACGCTCTGAAATGATGCAGGGTAGACAAAGTCGGAACACAGACGACCGGAAAGGCAGACAGAAGGACGGACAGACGGACAGACGAATGGACGGTTCTGGGCATCTTCCATATAGAGTGCCGCGGATATTCTGCCTTCTAGCTTTACCAGGAAACTGTCAATATCTGTCAAATACTGGATTTACATATCGAACTAAGATAGACCGCTTTTCGTTGATTGGAATTGAAAGTTATAATATTTTCTTCTGCTGATTCACGTCTATTCTATCCTATATTTAAAGCCTTTTATCCCTTTCGGCTCACGTTTCTGTCTTCTAGCATTTCTTCTCCTCGGTTTCTCCGGTGATCGACATGACCTTGAGTCGTTTCTTCTACTGAAGCACTCAAAAAAATAATCCGATATAAGAAGATTTTCTACGTTGGAGGCATGAATTATAGAGGGTCACGACATATAATAAGGGGGTAATCTAGAGCTGTTTTTCTTTGATGTTTTTGCGTATCAAAAATTACATTTGTCATGCGTATTGGGCTCTGCAATATGCATAGTTTTTGACTCGGTCATACTTAATGAACAATATCTTGTTTTACTATGTGCTCAACCCCAGTAAAGTCTGATTCGCTGAGTACGAATGCTGGGGTCTTTTTAGCCAAGCATGGGATGTAACTATGTCGGTGGGCTTCAAATTAGTCTAAGACTTGATTCAGACTCGTATCCAGTCGCTTCTCGCTTCTCTTATTGATCTCACAATGTGGTTGATGGGAAGCCTAGTGAGTTTGTGGTACATGCATCAAGGGAAGGAAGGAAGAGAAAAGCGAAGCCTTCCCAAATTCCGTCGCGCGCGCATTAAAAAAGCGCGGTTGACGACTGGGTACGAGTCTCATGATCATGATCAGTTTTTCCGAGCATATTTTTTCATCATTTTAAATGCAAAGATTCGCATAGGCCGGTTAGCAGCGAAGCATGATGGCGCTAACACTCCAAGACTTTCTAGGATAAGCGGCGTTTCGGAATCGTCGTGACATAATTATTAATCTGCTGAGCTATTCTATTTAGTTATTAGCAATTATTTACTAAAATCGACCCACCTCTGCTATTTTCCTCAGCAGCAGCCAAATAATCTAACTTCTGTATAATTATACGTTTTCGCAATCAGCCAGGGCATGTGTGACATATTTAGTCTGCTTTTTATTTAGTGCATGTTACCCTAGACCATGCACTTCTCTGTGTGATATCATACTTAAGTTAGCCTGGGTGGGCGATTTTTTTTCGCGGGAAAATGCCGGATCGAGCCTCTCTGTATTAAACTAAAAAGTAACCTACCTCGAAGCTGAATGTGAATTCCCTCTTCTTATACATAACTGATGCATCCAATTCCTCTATTTCTGCGTACTTCTGCACCATCGATCGCGTGCCCACGCCCATAATATAGCTTGGGTTGCCTGTGGTTAGATGGCAGAACAATAAATTCCAACTGGTTATTCTATCTCCACGTACTTCGGTATTCGTGTCGAGAGAATAGAATATATCAGTGGAGTTTAAGACCACGTGCCATTCCCACTTGATACAAAAGAAATAGAGGTTTTGCACCATCACATGCCAGCGCCCATAATACAGCTTGGGCTGCCTGTGGTTAGATGGCAGAACAATAAATTGCCATTACTCCGTGAGATTTGAATTATTTCTTATGTAAAACGATTTCATTGTTCCTGACATCTAACATGGCTGCAGTCACGTGATGGTGCCCAACCTCTCTTATGATATTCCTCTTATATGGCGTCAACCATGTTTATTATTATTTAAGCGTTAACGCTGGATAGGATGTTTTGATGGCAGTATGTGTTTTTAGTAGGGTCCCCTCTCCTCCTTCCTTCTCTATAAATGGTATCGCAGACCACAAAGCAACTCAGACTACGCCTTAGCAAAGGAAGAGCACTACAGGAAGCGATTAACATGATAATTACTGTTAAACTGGCTTTACTCAATCAACTTTATCTCAACTTGTCATACTATCTTCTCACTCGCCATCCTAATTATAAAAATACTTTACATCAAACTATTGGTTATCAGATAACCCAAAGACCCTGACAATTTTGAGTTCAAGATGTCGGACATGGACTAGAATTATAAATGGGAAATGGATAAGCAATAGTCCCATACACAGTTCACTGCGCCATCTTGAAAGGGTAGCCGCGCCTTTGCATCGGAGCGAGACGAACGGTGAGCTTGCAATTTAACACCTTGGACGACTCTATCATTGCAAGCTCACCGCTCGATCGCTTCGATGCAGAGTCACGGCTACCTTTCAAGATGGCTCAGGGAACTGTGTATGGGACTATTGAAGTCTTGAGAATATCAGTAGAGTTTGACCTCAACCCTCTTGTCTTTTCTCTATTTGTATCGGTTAATCTGAAACTTTTATCAGTTGCTAGTGGTGAATACAATTGCTGAATGATGACTTCAGTTTTGTTATGAAAAATTATCCCAAGCGCGGAGCCAGCCAAAGTTATAAGGGGTTGGGGGGGGCTTGACCGAATTTTGAGAATGACGCTAACAGATCTTTAAAATATGCTTTCTATTTAACCCCAAGACACACACCCAAGAGGCACTGAAGGAACTTCAAAATTGATTTTAAAATCCGCTGCACATATAGTTAATTCATAAGGATCCATAAAGCTTTAGCATTTAGGTTAAAAGAGGTTACTACAGAAATTCTCCATCATGTTGTCAACAACCTTGTTGATTTGTGCTGTCCTGTATCCGTAGAGAAAGTTAATTATTATGTCTAGACTTCTATAAAATTTTGACGTGTCTTGACCATATCCAACAGCGTTATCACCCGCGTCTCAAGTTAGACGAAGCACTCAACGTTCCTCTTGCACCGTTGGAAAAAACTAACCATAGATTTGCAAATGGTGGTTTGATAAACATCAGAAAATTCAATTAGCTTTTAGAGACGCTGTATTCGCAGCACGTGCACCGACGGCTCTTGCCACTAATCTTGAGGCGATTTTCGCGCGGATCATCACTATCCGTTATGGAATTGGTCAGCACCGTAAAAACAATCTCGTGATTTTGATTGATAAAAATCAAGCAGATCGCCGAGAAGAAAATCGAATCTATCTAGATTATCTTTCGTTTTGGTCCTCTAAAAGGGCTGGAGAGTTTGCTGCTAGACTTGGTGGACAGCCGATAAATATTTTAATGGTATGATTTTCAACAGTAATCCGGGTGTAAATTTGTTTATTATCATATCAACACTCCAGTTTTACTGCTTATTTTCAAGCTGTGAGGAACAAGACGGCATCAACGGTGGAGCCGATAAACAAGCCGTCGAACAAACACCGGTCAATTTAGATAAAAACCTCGTAGCTTCTTCCTCTCTGCTTGTCAAAGATGAACGATATCTCACATATGGAGTGAGCGCCACAGAAGGATTTAATTTGCGACTTGACGTCTTTATTCGAGTGGCGCACTTGGTAAAACTGCTTCCTAAAGTACAAAACTGGACGCTAGTCCTCCCTCCATGGGAACATCTCAATCATTGGACATCTCCGGTGAAGCAAGAAGGGTTTTCCTGGACAATGTTTTTTGATGTGAAAAATTTAAAATCGTATCTATCAGTGCTAGAAATGAAAGAATTTGCAGGGCATGACCAGAAGAAAGTTGACGAAGTTTTTGTGTTGCAAAGTGACGAGAGGGAGTTTCTGTGGAATGCAGAAAAGCTAAATGAAACAGCATGTTTGGTAGACCCCGGATATTATAGAGATGTGGATGGTTTGTATAAAGGACTTCTGAGAGGTGCCAATATTTGCTCCGCAGGATACAAGTGTCTGTCTGTCCAAGGAACTGCGAAAGTATTGGTGGAAAAACTCTCTAAATCAACAGCAAAGTAAGTTGAATTTTTTAATAGTTCCGTCGACCCTTAAATGGCTTTCGAATTCAAAGCAGTATGATTGGCTGGTGTGCTTTTCTCTTTCGTTGATTGGTTTAGAGCGCAAGCCATTTTACAGACACATCCCCATTGCTTCCTTTTCCCGCTAATCAGACCACATCGTACAACATATATATATATATACACAGAACAAAATTGTTCATAATTGTATCTGGTACCAAAGGCACATGTTATGGCGATTATAATTGGATTTCGAGTATTCGACTTCCCCTGACTGACCTTCAAGGTTTTGTATATCATTGTTGAAAGCATTAAACAGGCGTAGTGAAAGCAAAGTTCTATAGTCGTTTAGTTGGTCGTGAGCTGACCTCGCGACTTGAAATAAGACAGCCTGTCTCGCTTATCGTATCGGAATTATTCTCCGACATAGATCCCCATTACTGGTCATTACTGCTTTTTATTACACATTCAGGGTCAATATTCGAGTGATAAAGCCGTAAATATAAACCATATGAATGAAGTGATACCGATATCACTTCAAATAAAAATGGAAACTTTAATTTTTGTCATTTCAAAAATGTGTAATATTTTTCTCTCTCAAAGTCAAAACCAGAGTTCTCATTCTATCGAACCAAGAGAAAATGAAATAGTTCATATTCTCTTGATCGAACTCTAAAACATTCTCTGGATTGATCTTAGTTAGGGCATAGAGATTCCTTTTTGGAGGGAGGAAAACTGGAGAACTAGCGAAAAAAATCCCTCACCAAGAAGGTAGACACCAAACGAACTTGTAAACTCTGCTCATGGAATGCTGAGTGTAGAAAACAAGCGCGAGTCCTCTAAGCGATGGAAGATGAATAAGGCAACATCATTTTACCGTTAGCGTAGTTAAGCATAACTTGTAGAAAAGTTTCTCTCTAGTTTAGTCGTACAGTTTTATTTGTCTTGACCCACCCCAAAAAGGTGTCCAGCTTTTTCAATGTGAGCCGCCCCCCTGGAGATATGCCCAGAGGACAGGTCATCTCCCACGTATTGAATTGTGGTTTAATTGGGATTCCAAAACCGTTAGCCATTTACTTGTCGTTACCGAGGCATATCTTCAGTAAAATAATTTTCGACTCACGAGCCTCAGAGTATATATAACTTAGCTGCGCATTGGTATATACGAAGTGTATTGCAGTTTGCTTTGTTTGATTACTTTCACCTACCCTATTCCCCCTCCCACTTTTCATTTTGTTCTGCCTTCACTGTGGTACCTTGTCAATGTTGACCAGAGCCTTTAAAGTGGTTGTATCACTGACTCTGAAAGAATTCAGACAGTTGTGATGCAAAAGAATTTCATCATCGGGTCTTGAGGGCTAATAGACTTTTTTATAACTTGGGCGCTTTGAAATTCTTCCCCATAAACCACGTGTCAATCCTTAGGGTATCATTTCTTTCGCTTGCGCATGAGAAGACACGTGAATATGTATACGAGTTTAGTCAGGGGCGTAAAGTGGTCTGGGGGGAGGGGGGGGGGGGCACAATTTTCCCGCCAAATTCACACAAGTCGCTGTGCCGAGAGCAAACTTCTTTTGAGAGGGGGGAGGGGGGGGGGGGCGTGTGCGCTAGTGACTCGAGTACTCCAAAGAATCTAATTCTCAAGAGAATTACACGTGTGGTCTAAAATGGAAAAAACATTATAATATATATCATAAATATTTGCCACAAGTTCCGGCACCCTCTGTAGTCACCCGCTGATACATGTTTTATGTCAAACTGGCGGACTTTGATGAAGTCTTCCCATGTGCACAACCTTATAAAATCAAATAACGGAACAAGTTTTCACACCCCTTGTAAAAAAACAATGTTAGTAGTATTGGCTAGTTTTTTTTCATATTTATTTCTGGCATAAATTTAAATATATTTAGAAACGAAGCTGGAACTGAATATTGAGCTTTAGAGAGCGTCTGTTTTACCATTTTAGTAAGCTGATAGACGCCATGCGTTTGATTCGCAATTTTATTTAGCCCAATAGTTCCTGTAAATAGATAATATAAAAAATCAGTGGCTGCTAAGAACAGTGTCAAGATGTTGTAAAATTTAGTAGGACTTGTAGTTTATAACAGTTGTACATAAAGTACAAAGAAAGGAGGAATAAAGCGAGAGGAATAAAGCTTCAATAAATCCGTGAAAAAAGGCCGAGAAAATAGGCATTTTAAAAACCTTTGACTTATCATTAATAAAATATAGCTCACTTAATGATTTTTTTTACTCATAAATGAGAATATAAATTCAAACTGGTTTTTTCTAGTTCAAATTTAAAGGTGGCTTTTGTTATTTGCGCCGTTTTGGCAAGAACAAGCAGTGTGGCGCTATTTATCATCATTCTTGCACCAGTCGGTAAAAACTGGTTCCCCTATTCAAAGAGTGACTTGTTAATCTAACATTTATCATTTCATATTGGTTTATTTATACACTACAGCGGCCCTGTCGTTTGTCGGAAGTGTAAACGTGGCTGGTATGATTAAACTTGGTGACAAACCTTCACATTTTATAACAAACAAAAGCAAAACTTCCGTAAAAAAAACTGCAAACAAATTTAAGTTTCCAAAAGCTTACAGTTAAAAAAAGAAGCATAAAGAATCATAGTTAATATTGGCTATGAAAAAAATTACTTTGCAAAAAAGTACCCCTCCTCCTTGACTCTCATATTTCGTGGTTACGGTTGATTGGATAATTTATTTTCGTATCGACCAATGAGAGGAGCAGAAATCATGTCTTTGTCAGGGAAGCCATTTGTAAACGTTCCCGCGCTCAACTAAAATCACAGAACATCCTTCAACTCTTCCAGAATGGACCGTATTTTTGCTTCTATTCTTCTTATTTTTTCACTGATTTATTTATTCTTAAATGTAATACTTGCTGATGAAGTTGATGATCAAATAGCATTCGATACTTCGAGTCAATATGGATTAAATGTAGGTATTGCAGAACAAAATATGACGGGAAAAAGATATCTGATATACGATGTGAACCCAGGAGAAGGATTCAATTTACGCCGAGATGTTTATCTAAGAGTTGCTAACCTCGTGAAAGTACTACCAATGGAACAGAACTGGGTATTAGTTCTTCCCCCTTGGAGAAGGTTGTACCATTGGAGATCTCCGATCCACCAATCTGGAATTCCATGGAAGACATTTTTTGATTTGAAGAACTTGAATTTCTACGTTCCAGTCATGGACTTTGAGGATTTCGTCAGAGAAACTGGTAGTTCTGGTATAGATGAAATAATATATCTACAGCGATATGCAGAGGGATGGAAGGATGGAGTATTTGAGGAAAAGATAGATGATCGACCTTGCATTGATAATCCTGTTTATCACAAAGGAGAAGATGGGCTGTATCGAGGATACTTTTGGGATATGTCTGAGGTTTTCGCGCGAAAGTTTAAATGCATCTCTGTACAAGGAACTTCGGCTATTCTAAAAGACGTCCTAGTAAAAAGCAAATCTAGGTAATTATTTTTGAAAACCTGGCTAAAACGTGAATCAGCTGGCTGTTTTTGTAGACTTTTTGACATCATAATTAATTCTCATACATGTATATGGAGCATTGTCATGGAAACCCCAAAATTTTTATATAAAAAAAAACCAATATTTAAAAAAATATTTGTTTTGGTATTAATCTCAAATATGCGAATATTTTGTACACTATATAGGAATAACAATGAAAGAATAGCTCCAAAAACCATAATATAGGATAAAACGACTTACTATTTATGAAATTTTATCATAAGCTAGGAAGGAAGTAAAGGAAGTGTAAAATAATAAATATTATAACTAGCTGAAAGGAGAACTCTGAAAAGGAAAACAAAGCAAAAAAAAACCCTGTATCTCACGGGTTTGAGCATCTGACCAGCATCCAGAAGGTCACAGGTCTGATTCCTACAGTATCAGGACTTGCATTCCCCTTGCTAGTACTAAAATAATCTAAATTATTCTATAACAGAGCTATTCGTTCTTTGAGAACAGTGCAGTTGTTTCAGCATAACTAACATCTCATTAAATATTTTACAAAATTTGACTGTTACTTTTTGAAAAAAAAGGTCTTTAGTTTGTATACTAGTATAATTTTCATTTGTTGATCACCCATTTTCTAAATTAAAAGCCAATGATAGGATTTATGTTGATATATTGGTCTATTAACAGTTGACATGTCTTTTATCTTGTAGGTCAGTATTTATAGACAGATTTGAAGAGGTCTTACATATTGTTTATGGACAGAAAGATTATTGGGAGGTTAGTAAACACAGATATAAAAATATAATTATTTTTATAGAATGTATTGATAAGAAAATTGAAAATGTCTTTGTTCACAAAATCCATTTTGTAAACTTCTTCAAGAATTTATCTTATTTTGTTTTTTACTTTTTTATTTTACATTTGGATATCAAATAAGGTATTTTCAACATTGCCTGATTAGCGTTCTGCACAATAATTGTGTTTTGTTTCTCTGCTAACCCCCCAAATTAAGGCCACAAAGTATTGAGTATGGAAGTAAGTAGAGAATAGATTGACTGAAGTTGTGTCATCTCCCTGCTGTGTTGTAATAATAATTAAAGTAGAGAGTATTGTAATTCATATAGCCTAAGTTGCTCAATTTAATCAAAATTGGTATATTATTAGCTTCTTAAAAATACTTAATTTGAGCTATATCTAGTTCTGTTTTATGTTGTTAATGCTAAAAGACACACGATTAGGTCTGTGTATGATAGGACTCCATGGTCATTTAGTCACTCTTCCTTTCATGTTTATCTAGGTTAGCGTTAGCAGTGTTTTCACTATTAGTCTTATTTTGCCCACTTCCCGTGGGTTGTAGTTTATTTTGAGGCTAGGGTTTTGTCCTGTTTTAGTGTTCGTTTCTTTGCAGTACCCAAAGTAAACTTCCTTCCGTCATTTTGTTGTTTTTCCTATATTTTAGCGTAGAATTTCATAAATACTTGTGCATCTTTCCCAATAAGCCTGAAGCAAGATGACGTTTTACCCCCAACTCTATACCATAATAGCTTTTAAAATTCTTTTATATTAGATTTTTTGATTTGTTGGAGAATACAGGAACAATGCCCATAATTAAAGAACAAAAGCAATGTGAAAAGGATTATGGTCTAGAGACAGGGGTAAATCAACATCTCGCTTCAGGCTTATAGGATGGCAACTTTGGCATTCATTTTATAGCATTCTAATTAAACAAATTCAATTTTCTTTACTCCAGGCCAGGAGAAGTTTGGTCTTTGCCAAACATCTGCGTGATGAGGGAGATGAGTTCCGTCAGAAACATCTGCAGTCAAATGACAAAGACGACAAGACAGAAATGGAGGATGACTGGAGAAAAAACCACAAGAAGGAAGGTTCTGCTACAGGTGGTCCATATTTGGCTGTTCACTTGAGGAGGGCTGATTTTCTTTATGCTCATCCAGAAAAAGTACCATCTCTTGATAGTGTTGTAAAACAAATAAAGAAACTGTTGAAGAAACATAAGCTGAAGAAGGTGTTCTTGTCAACAGATGCTGATAGGGAGGGTAAGAATGATATTACCTATCTGTGTGAGAAAAATATAATGCATGCATGCTGCTCAACTGTGCATTGTAGGAACTGGTGAGCATGTAAGGAGCAGGTTTATAGTAACATCACCAGTAGATAGAGTGAACAATGTAAAGGAACGAACGAACACAAGACATAGCTCAATGTTTTTCTTGCTATTTCTGGGGACCATGCAGGAGTGCATGTTTTTAGCAAATAAATGATTTTCTTTTTAATGAGTTTTCTAATGCCTTGGCACAAGTTTAATGCTATAGATATTGCAATTTTCTCTCAAGCACTGGAAATTGTATTTCTGAGAGTCTTGATTGTAGAAATTAAAGGGGAATGGAGGCATTTTCCTGGACAACTCAGATTGTAATTAGGTAATTACTTAAAGCAATGCTCCAACAAGGCTCCTACAGTCTCTATAACAGTCTAAAACATGAGTGGGCAATTAATATTTCATTCACTATTTCATAGTTAAAAGGTATGTTGGCGAGTTAACTATGGTCCTGAATTTTGGGGACACATCTAATTACTGGGGTGGGGGAATTACTGGGGGCTGGGGGGGGGGGGGGGGGGGGTTGGGTTGGACCAAATAAATCACTGGCTTAGTCTCTCCCTGTGATTTACTGAAATACATTTACTTCTATATCATCATGAAAAAACTTGAAACTTGACCTCCCTTTACCCTCTATCAAATTGGAAGTAGGTTATGGTGATGATGGGGAAATAACTCAGATAATAATAATAATAATAATAATAATAATATTCTTAATAATAATAATAATATTTTTACAATTCCAGATGTAAAATACCTGAAATCTAAGCTTCCGTTGTTCAAGTATACACCATTGAAATCAATACTGGAGAAGTATGGTGATGGCGGTGTGGCTATTATAGATCAGTGGATTTGTGCTCATGCAAGATATTTCATTGGAACATGTGAATCAACATTTTCGTTTAGAATTCATGAAGAGAGAGACATACTTGGCTTCCATGCTGACAATACATTTAACTGTTTATGTGGTGATAAAGAAGAAGGAAAATGTGAGCAGCCTACAAGATGGAGAATTGTTTATGATTAATGAAAATATTAATTTCGAAATAGTGCTAGTCATAAAGAACTTTTTTTGTGTATATACTGTGCAGGGTTAGATGGGTCGACTCAGGAACGACATATCAATAGCAGTCCTCATCTGACCTGTTTGATTTGTTCTTGAGATAAAAATCCAAATCTATTTGAATATGTTGAATGTGAAAAAAAAAAGGCAAAATGTTGCTGGATTTAGGATTTTTGGGGAAAAAAAACGCATGGTTGGGATTCGGACTCCCCTTCCAGAACCTGTCTTCAGTTTCAAGAAAACGAGAGTTGATGTAGTAGTAGGGATGTACTTGCTTTTCATGTCAATCTTCTCAAGTTTGACTCCTGGACATGACAACGAGTCAGCAGAATTTTTTAAATTCTATTCCAACTAGGGTTTTAGGTTTTTAAAAAGAGTTTACAGTACTAGTATAATAGTAATAGGAAGTATAGCTGTACTAATTGAAGTATAAAAAGTTTATAGTGATTGTACGTTATGCCCTTAATTTTGGTTTTGGAAAAGACCGTTGGGGAAAAATAGGTTCGTCCTTCACGAATTTGCGAGATGTGATCTTATTGGAGGGTGCGCATGTGTAAAAAAATAGAAAAGAATGACCTTTCCCCAACCTCGCCCCTAAACCTAACCAATCACAGGGTACGTTGCAAATTCGTGAAGCCCAACCCGGGTGAAAAATAACTAACCCTTATCAAGAGGTTATTCTCTTGCTTTTATATGACACCAATGTGTAATAAATAAAACCTTAAATTTTGAAATCAAATAAGTGTTCTTTATACAATGGGTGATGCTAGAATAAGTAAACATGTCATATTCATTTGTCGGATCTGTGTCATTTATTTGACAGTAGTAAGGACAGAAGGCTAGGGTTGGGCAAGAAGTATCCCCCAAGCATATCAAAATTACAAAGGATAGATTCTAGCCTGATGCAAAGGCTCTTTGGAATAAAAAGTTCAAAATTCCATCATACCTTGATTATAGATTCAATTGTGACATTTCTGAGCCGACTAACTTTTCTACCAAAATTTTCTTATTGGTGAAAGGTAGGAACTTCATGTATTGTGCATTATTTTATTTCTACCAATAAATGTATATGGTAGTCCACGTGTTCCTAGAATACTTAGATCTTATTAACCGAGCGGGAGGTCTGTATGGGATAATCTTGACCGAGGTCGGAAAGTACAGACCGAGCACAGCGAGGTCTGTACCCGACTGAGCTCAAGATTATCCCGTACAGACCGACAAAGCTCGGTTGATAAGAGTTTTATTATATGACCAATGTATCGATTTGGGGAAAAAAGGGTTCACCGTAAGATTAATATGCGATCGGACCGGTTAATACCGGAGAATCTAGACCAGTCCGTGATGCGATCTATCCAATCAGATTGCTCGATTTGCTAGTGTCCAGGCTCTAAGATTCACAGTCATATAATAAAAGTACCATACGATTAATCAAGTCTGAATTTTAAAGGGCACTTGAATGAAAATTAGAAATGACTTGAAACTTGGCTAGACTTATTTTTATGGCCCCAATGGTAGCTATAAGCAACATATTATTTTCTTCTTATCAAATATTTTTTCGCACCCAACTTGTGATTAAATGACGTCATTTACTCAACCCTATTGTTCTTAATTTCTCTTTTAACCCAAAATTTCTCAACTGCAAGTGGCTCCCAGGCTAAAATTTTCACTAAACAGGTTTTCATAATCATAATTGAAACTTTATTCTCAAATACTTCAATTATTCAGACTTTCAAAGATTGGGATGACATTTTTATACGAGTGCCCCTTTTAGATAATTAAGATAAATATATGGGATTTAGTGGTGGCATTTCGACAGAATGGCTCTTTATACACTAATTCCAATTGGAATTTAGAAGTTGATTTTCGCTGAGGGAGGTATAAACCAGCGAGAACCCAGAAAGCACAGGAGAGAACCAAAAAACAATTTTACTCACCCCTCCATGCCATGCCCACCAGGACTCGAAACTGGTCTCATTTATGAGAGGTGAGCACTCTCTGCTACCCCATCCACACTTTCCAAAGATATTGAATGTGGCTTATTGTGTGGTTTGTCTCCAGTCTTGGTTTTAACAAACAAAGACTACTAACAACAAAGTAACACTCTCTTGAACTTTATGATTTTTAATTATCACATTCACCAAAAATATGTTTTAATATTAAGACCCAAAGGAAAACATATACATATATATATAAATTATATAAATGGCTTTGATGATGAGGGCATATCTTTTGCTGACTAACGGACAGTCCTTTTCAAATTTTACAAATTAGAGTGCAAAGCTTTAATAGAGACCTTAAGCTCCAGTACGGCAATAACGACGACGACGGCACAATAGCACTAATTGTGCTATTCAATAGATACTCGTTGGAATGTACGAAATACTGTGCATCATTGCAGTCTTATGCTGAAAGTAAGATCTAAAATGTCCTATTTTTATGTAATAAAGAGAACAGCTACACCAAAAGCTTATCTTTGCTGATTTTCGTTATAGTAAAAGCGCTCCCAAAAGGACAACATTTCACTCTAAAACGGTGATACTTACTGAGTGAAATACTAGGTGAACACGAAATAATAATACAATAGAAGGTTAAAGTGCTTCAATTTCGTTGACATTGTCGCCCACATTGCTGTTCTGCAGCTTAAGGTCCCTATTATGTGAAACAGTACTACAGTATGTAACTGGCACTAATTTGGACTGAATAGCACTGATAAAACGATGCATACAACATCACTGTGAAAACTAACAAACAAAATTGTACAAATTAGTGCAATGTTTTGTAGGTCTACGGTCTACTGAGGTCTACTGAACTTAGACTTAATAGAAATCGTACAGTGAATACCATATATCAGTGAAAAAGTTAACTAACAAAAGTGTACAAATTAATGCAAAGTATTGTAGGTCTACGGTCAACTGAGGTCTACTGAACTTACAACTGAACTTAGACTTAATAGAAATCTTAGAGTGCATACCATATATCAGTGAAAAAGTTAACTTACAAAATTATAAAATTAGTGCAAAGTTTTGTAGGTCTACGGTCAACTGAGGTCTACTGAACTTAGACTTAATAGAAATCTTAGAGTGAATACCATATATCAGTGAAAAAGTTAACTAACAAAATTGTACAAATTAGTGCAAAGTTTTGTAGGACTACAGTCTACAGAGGGCTACCATAGTTAATGGAGTGGAATGGTTTGGAAACATATTTTTGTTTGACTTAATCCATTGTTATGACATTGACCCTGCACAGAGAAGGGAAAGTTGCTGGGTTTGTTCACAGTATTAGGAATATAGAAGTTTCTTTACCTAAAAAAATTGTCTTGGGATAGTTAATGATTTTTCTCATTGGTTTATTTTGTCTTGTTCTTATTATATAAACACTCCTTTCTACCACCTCTTTCTCTTGTACTCTGACGAAGGACTTGTGTACGAAATATCACTTTCAAAATTAACCCTTTTATCATTACTGTCCCATACGATCAAGATTAATATTGTTTATTAGAAAGGAGATTGTTCTTTTTCTTAGGTTGTGGTCATCAAAAAAAGATTTCACTTACGAAATGTCTATACCTGAAAATAATAAGGAAACCAGTATTTTTCGGCATATTTGCTTTGGTTCACCATGCACCTCAAACACAATAAAAAAATTTTTTTATGGAGTTTCCAAATCATTCCACTTTATAAACTATGAGCCTACTGAACTTACTAATTTGTGCAAAATTATGCAATTTCCTACAAAGTTTTTCATGGACATATGCATGGTAATATGCACTCTATTGCACCATTTTGTACTATTTAGTGCAAAAACATTTAGTACTGTTTCATTAAGTGTGTGCACTCTACGCTTTACAGTACATATTTAGAAGCTAAGCTGCCTTATTGGGTTAAGATACTAAAGTTAGCAGAAAAGGTCATTACCACATTTCGAAATGGAATTGAAAATAGAAAAATCTACAGTAAACCCAGGCAGGTTTTTGACAAGAAAATAGCATTTTTGGAGTCAAATTTCACGTTTTTGTTCTCCATTTTGCACTATAAAATTCTTTATGAGCAAGAATGGACATGCATTGATATGTGAAAATGTGGGGCATGAAATAACAGCTGACCACATTTTTTATAATTTTATTTCTAATCATTGGGAATCTACTGTGCTAATATATCTTTTCAGAGATAGTAAACATGGTACATCGTGGAATCTAGACCACAATGTATCTGTTTATTGAGCTCCGAAATGGCCTATGGTTGGCCAGATAATGTGCCAACACCCTGGTTGTTCTTGGGTGTGGTTGCAGGCAAAGACTCTGACACAGATGAAGTGGATACATTAGCAGTAGCAGTTGTCATCACAGTCATATTTTGGTCTGCCACAGCATTTAAAACCTTTGCAGCGTTGGTAACACTGATTGTTGCTGCTTCTTTTCCCAGTCAGTCTCCACTGAATCAGTATTTGCTGTATCGGAATTTGTCCCCAGAGAATCAATCTTCACACTGCTAGCTTCAGACTTGCTAGTGTTCAGTGTCATACTTGTGTAATCAGCTTCACTAATATTTGACACTGTGGTTGCAATAGTACTTGTAATACTGCTTGATTTAGTGTTTGGCACTGTGCTGGAAATGCTACTTCCTTGGGACTTGCTATTACTAGAAACAGTGGTGTCAATCAATGACTTTTCTGATACAGAATCAACTTTACTTTTAACATCACCAGATGTTGGTTTTGAATCACTTTTGGTAGGAACTGCTGCATCCAAAGAACTAATAGAATCTTTAAGAGTCTTACTCTCACTAGGAGTCAAGGACACCAATCCACTGGGTGCTGAAGTACTAAAAGTTGATGGATCATTCGTAGCACTTGAAGTAGAAATGGTTGAAGTACATGATGTTGTTGTACTAGATGCAACAGCTGTTATCGAAGCACTAACATTACCCGCTAGCGGAATTTTAGAATCAGTATAGATAGAAACGGCAGGATCACTTGCTGAGGATGTTGTGGCTAGAGGCGATGTAACTGTTGCAATGGGAGCATCACTACACACAGCTGCTAAACTTGCTGCAAGGAGAGTAGGTGAAATGTTCTGGACACCAGCAGGCGAGTCGGCTGACGCAGGGCTCAAGACTTCCATTGGAGTAGAATCCGAAGAGGCTCTGCTTTTTGGTAATGATCCCTCTAAACCCAAGGAATCATCCACCATTTTCTCTATCCTTAAAGTGGATGGTTTTGGGTGCAACAGAGCTTCTGAAGATACCTTAATTGTTGGGAGTGTTTCATGGGAACTGGTTGTTTCCTTGATTACTGTTGCTAGAGGTGGAATCAGAGCACTGGATTTTTGCTGAAGTGCTTTGGGCATTGGCAAGTGTTTTTCTGTCACTTGGTGTAATGGAGGAACGGTGTCAATTACAACAGATGCAACTGCTTTCCTTCTCTTTTCTTCTTCTGATGCATCTTTTTCTCTGAAATAATTCAAAACCAAACATCAAATTAGCTATTATCAGGCATTTTAAAATAAGTAAAACGGAAGAAGAATTATCATAATATAATGAAAAGAGCATGTTACAGTGCGAATCGAAAGACCTTGGGCACCTAGAAATATTTCTAGGACCTACAATAGCTAATCAGAAGCATTATTGTTATCTTTCGATAATCTTGTGGTTAGAAAGTCAATAGACCCATTTACCTTCGTATGCAAATTGCCCATTTCAGACCATGTGACATTCGCTTGAGAGTTGTTCTTTTATGACCAAATGTTAAAATATTTACACATGAAAGTAACAACTCCTAAGAGTGGCATCACATGGTGACATTTGCAAACAAAGCAATCACATGGCATTCCCTTGAGAGTTGTTCTTTAATAACCAACATGTTAAGATATTTACACATGAAATGATCAACTCCCAAGAGTGGCAACACATGGTCACATTTGCAAACAAAGCTTAAAATGACTACATTTCTGAAAAAGAAACATTTCTTTACTTCATAAAATGCTCTTGAATTCTTAAAAAAACCCTTGAATTCATACATTCATAAACGTTTCGGCAAATTGTAATTTAACAAGGCAGCTTGGTTTGGAAGGGAGGAAGGAACTTCTATGAAAAACACTTACTTGTCTCTTTTTTTTGCTTCATCTAAATCCTTCTTGACGTCCGTTCTGCTTGCTTCAGCTGGGAGTGTAATGTGTAATTGACACATAGAGAATGGGTAAATCTTTGGGACCATATTATTACATGTCTTCTGGTCTCCTGTCTTGAATGAACAGCTCTGGAATAATATCTGATTTGGGTCATGACTGATATCTGTGTCCAAGGTAAAGGAATATATCCTCATTTCGTGATTGAATTGGAATTTAGGAGTTGATGTTTGGGGAGGGAGGAAAACCATAGAACCCGAAAAATACTCAAAGCACAGGAGAGAACCAGCAAACAACTCTTTTCATATACAACACCCAACCTGCCGGGATTTGAACTCGGGTCGCATTTCTGAGAGGCAAGTATCCACACCGCTATGACGCCCGTGCTTCCCAATTCTCTATTACATTAAGTAATAATAATAAAAATAATTAAGGTCCAGTTTAGACATCGACTCCCGCAAGCTCCAAACCTAGTTTGTCCTTCTGCACTAGACCCAGCAAGCACAAAATTCCAGGCAGCTATCCTGGTGGCATTGACACTTTCCTTATGTCTTTATGATCAGCGGTTATTTTACATCATACCCTCTGATATTGGTTTATGCGATGAAGAAGTGCGAAGAGACGGACGACCGCCATTTAGTGGTCATCTGAGTCACTTCAAAGTCTAACCATTCGTAGAATATGCAATTACAAAGACAGCAGTTTCTCTTTAGTTATTTGACTTTGAGTGTTGGTCTGGCTGGAAATCCAGCTCAATGCTTTACCTACTAAGCGTCTCTAACTTCATACTATGATATTCTTCATCACACGAAACCCAACACACCACACTGTAATATTCATAAGAACTCAAAATGCAATGCAAATAAGAATTCAAAAAGGATACGATGTATGCAATATTTTGTTAGTGGGAGGATTCTGTTTGGGCATCTCACACCATCACCAACATGAGTACACCTCTGATGTGATGTGCTTTGATGTCTGGCACTCCCTCCATGACGTTTTTCTTTTGCTTGTCTGTGAAGAATAGCTTCTACTCCATGTCTCTTGCGATGAGCAGGGGAACTTAGAACCTCTGATGGACTGAGATGACTTGCAACTGATGAACAAATTATGATTTTGTTTTCCAGGCCCTGTTACACATGGTCTGGAAGGGTATTCATGGGAGTAAGGAAACGGATAAAGTATAGCATGGGATCCAGGAAACTTGAAAAAATCTTATGTGATTTGGGATATTGGCAACGACAGTGACTCCAGAATTGGCCTTATCTTTGTTACAGTCTCTACTGAACTTTGCTTGACCATAGGACAGTATTTTTGTGTTACATTTGGTTGTTTATGAGCAGAAGGGACTTATGATGAGAAGAAAAGGTACTTTAAAATGCTACATATGGATGAGAACTTTTTTAAGTGGAATGAAAATATTCTGTTGAAAAAAATATCCAGGAAAAAATAATTAATGTGAATGGGGCCTTAAGTACTTACTAGATTCATTTTCTTGTTCTGCTTGAATAACTTGCAAATACTTTCTTCTTTTCTCTTTCATCACATGAAAGAGTCTTTTATATTGTGTGACATATAGAGATTTCAACCTGATCATCTTTTCATAGCACATTTTTGAGGCTTCATCTAGTGTCCACACTCCAGCATGTCTGGTAATTAGGAAGTATTAATGTGAAAAGCTCATGGTATGAACATTGGTCAGGAGGTGTTCATAATATAGAAGTATCTGTAATATAGAGGTGTCCGTAATATAGAGGTGTTCGTAATATAGAGGTGTCTGTAATATAGGGGTGTCTGTAATATAGAGGTGTCTGTAATATAGAGGTGTTCATAATATAGAGGTGTGCGTAATATAGAGGTGTCTGTAATATAGAGGTGTCTGTAATATAGAGGTGTTTGTAATATAGAGGTGTCCGTAATATAGAGTTTTTGAGTCCCCTAAAAAATCAAAATTTAAAACATTTTGCATCCCCCCCGAATTATCTAAAAAACATATTCAAATCCTCCCCCCCCCTATTTTACTGGTAAGAATTTTTCCAATCCCTCCTAAATTTCACCTGCCCCCCTGCCTTACATTATAAAAGCAGCCTAAGGAGAGGTTCCACTAAATTTAAAAACAGAATTTCAAAGCACTTACCTAAGAGCATCTTCTTCTTCACTGTCTACTGATTCAGCATCACTATCAACATCACCATGCCAAGCACTGTCTACTTTCAAGGACCCACCAATACCCAGATCCATGCTCAGCTCCTCATCTACGGAAAACATAAACAACGTATAGTACGGTAGTTGAGCACTATTTAGTGTAAATGATAGATGTGCCTATACCACCTAATTAATAGTGTTTTAATTTTAGTTGTCATTCAAACTAAAAAGTGTTTTGAAGTCTGCTTCTAAACCAACCATTTTCAGTATTGATTCTACATAAAGTGAATATCTGAATGGTAAAAAATTTCACATGGTTTGAGTGATGCATCTTGAAGATATCAAGGTTTATACTTCTAATATGTTGATGAGTGTGACGTCATGAAAAGTGAGAGGCTTTTTATAGGCCATTCGCATGATAGTGTCATTTTACTACCACTACCAGAATGCTTTGTGAATTTTCTTTCTTATTTAAATTTGTAATCCCTCATGAGAATAGTAAGACAATTGGTGCAAATTAACTGAACAAAAGAAAGTGTGCAAGGGAGTCTGGTAGTGGTAGTAGTGAATGACAATAATGGAAGTGACCCATTGTTCAGTTAATTTTCTAATTTGTTTGATTTCTTTCTATGATGCAAAAATCTCAACTGACAGATGAAAGTGTCCCTCACAATTGCGTTATAATGCAAGGCATTTCTATGACTCTGGAAATTCTGATGCAGTATAAGACTCATGAGTCTACAATGTAAAAATCTAAATGTTTGACTAAATGGTTAACTTTGTAAAAATGGTGCTGGTTAGTTTGCCAGCAATGTTACTCTGTAACATTAGAGTGAAAGCTGCACCTGAGGAATGGCATTCTTCATCTTTGTGTGAGTCATCAACACTTTTTTGAGAAGCAGTACTTGATGTTCTCTTTCTCTTCATTGCTGTGCTTTCATCTTCATCCTCTTCTACAGTAGTGCTATCTCTTGCTCGCTTCTTTCTACGCTTTTCTACTGCCCTGCGAAGCTCGGCTTTTCTTGTGTGAATTATGCAGTAACTAAAGAAAAATTCAAATAAAAGATTTTAGAATGTCTTTTAAGGTTTCTGCATCTTACACAGCTTCCAGAGTTGGAGCAAAGCAACGGGGCAACCATCCCACAAAAGTGTGACTAAAATTATTAATTTTCTTTCCCCCCTTGTTTTGTTGGACTGCCTTGTGGATTTGATGGGAGTTTTTGCACCAAAATGTGTGTGCATGCTGCTCCATCATCTTCATCATCATTGTTGTCATCATCATCACGATCATCATGTGTTATCATCATAATCATCCCCATCATAAAAATTTCAATGATCATGGTTGACATCATGGTTGTCATCATCACCACCACCATCATCATCATCTCCATCATTGTCATCATGGTTGTCATTATCATCACCACCATCATCATCATCATTACCACTGCCACACCACTAACCTCTTTTCTTTATCATACAGTTTTGGTGCAGGATTCATACATCGTCTGTCATTAGACTTGGCATAGAAATCACATGGTTTGAATGGGCTGGCTTTGTCTTCTAAGATATGCTTGTGACAAAAGTCAAATCCTTTGAGTTTTTCTAAGTTGCACACTCGTTGAGAGTAACAACACAGATTGCTTGCTTGTGAAAGGTTCTTTTGACCAGCAGTGTCTCTTGACTCCTCTGTTTTACCTGGTATTTTGAGTAAAAAGCACTTTTATTTCTGTTCATCAAATGTTCAATATAAATATTATACAGCAAAGTGAAACCAAAAGAAGCTTCATAAGCCTCTTCATTATGGCCCTGCTACATTGATATTTTACCACACTCTTTTGTAACAGAGAGAAAATCAAAGAAACCTAGAAGTGTTGCACAAAAAATGGCTTGCAATGGCTTGAAATCTTAAGGATTGGGTTTAAAAGATAACAAAATCTCAGGAAAATGTAAGAAATAAAAGAAAATAAGAATGCTGAAGTCTGGAAAGTGCCCACTACCACAAGCGTTGAAGAAAACATGTGCATGTGTAGTTATGAAGCATGCGGGGTTTGCAGAACATGAGAGAAGCACAACATGTAGAGTGCTTCTCAACACTTTTTGAGTCTTCTGCCAACTACTAACTGTTTTATGACTACACACAGAACAACAAGCAAGTTTTTTATTTCTTTTATAAAACACAATTAACAATAAAGCACATGCTCCCAACAAAACAGACGCAAGATCTCAGTTATTTTATAATGCAAGTTTATATCTCTGAAAATTAGTCTGAAAACCTAAACCCCAACATATATATATATATATTTTAAATTTAGAATTTTAAAGACACAGACACATGGTGGAATTTTTCAGCTAGTGTTGAATGCAATGTCGTGAGAATTAGAGGTCGTATTAAGTGACCACCCTTGCCACAATGCAACAGCTCTGGTGACGTAGCAAAGAGTATGTAATTCTAATAATAACATTTATCAGAAAAAATACACAGGTGATTATTGAAAATCTCGCGCACTGATTAGTTGAGAAACTCACGCTATCACACGATAATCCCCTTCAGCGATAATCCAAAATGGCGGCCAGCTGCTTTGTTGCTCTTACTTGAAAAAATGTCTTTTATCTTCTTTTTTTTTTGAAAGAATCACCTGTGTATTTATACTAAAAGAATTATTTGCCTCAGCCTCAGTGAATATTGGAGAATATTTACCTCGCCACTTGAAGACTCAAGTCTGGGTAAATATTTCCTGATATCCACTTCGCCTTCGACAAATAAATTGTTAATAACTATTTGGTGCTGTTTAAGTTTGTTAGCTTTCACTGTTAATAACTATTTGGTGCTGTTTAAGTTTATTAGCTTTCACTTTTTGAAATTATTTGAAGTATGGAAGTATTTTTACATTACAAATTGACAGGAATGTTGCTATGTCTATTTAAGCAAATTTATAGCAGCAGAGCCCTGTACATTGCACATCTTACACTATTTTGACCTACGACTTTTGCTTTTGAAAGGGAATCTGGACAATATTTCAAGAAAGCTTACATCAAATTTTATTTGATTAATTTGGGTTTCGCTTTGACAGCATATAATTCAATATAAATTTGAAATATAAATATAAAACTTTAAAACTCAGCTGCTTTACAGAAATATAATTGAATGGAGAATTTGTTGTTCTTACGGTAAAGAAAATGAAAGAGACTGATTGAGGAGCACAGGCAGAAATATTCAAGTGTTCATTCTCGAACGACAGATAAAATTATTATTGACAGATTTATAGTGCGATCTATTACAAGTTGAGGCAAAGATCATATTTTTAAGACCAGTTTTCCAGCTTTGTTCAATAAACTGTATGACTGAATTTAGCAAGCCAGAAAAAGAGCGTTATTGAGGCATTTTAATGCGTAATAAATGATGCAAACATGGTATGAAACACGTGCAAAGATAATACTTTATCACCCCGAAGCGTCGAGACAGGATTTCTTTCCCATTACAGCTAAGAGACACTTCCTACTGACATCGTAAGAAATCTAAGGGGTCGTTTTTTTCCCCGCTGGAAACGACTGTTTGTTGAATTAAAGCGATGTAAAGATAAAATTAATATTTTTGTGACAAGGCTGTACTCACCTGCCGCCATCTTGTTCCTTGTCGACGCCAACAACCACAGGAAACCCGCGCAACGAAGCTAACTTGGCGTGAGATGCAAGAAAATGATGATTGTGTTCACAGTTGAAAATGAATTAAAGAAATGGAATTCTTCGGTAACCCTCTGGTGCACAAACAGCAGAACACATTTTCATTTGAAATATAATAAATCAATATTTGAAATGGGAAGGGCAGAGTACTGGTCCTTTACTGAACCTTGATTAAAGAGACAGAAAGAGGAACGGATAAGGGATGGTGGGAGAAAGGAAGAAATGCATGATGTAAAAGACAAAAAAAAAATTATCCAAATAATTATCAAAAAAAAAATTTTGTTTGTTGATGGAGAAACGGCAAAAAAAAAAAAAAAAAAAAAAAAAAGAGAAACTATCCAAATAATAATTATCAAAAAAGAAAATTGTTTGTTGATGGAGAAATGGCCCAAAAAATGAAGGAGAAAAATGACAAAAGAATAGGTAGAGAAGATATCGAAATTTCTGTTGCTAATTTCTACTGATAAGAACCTAAAATAAAAAATTACCACCCTTTTCATTGTGTTGATTGAGACAACAGTGGCAACAGGGAAACCAAGCAAAAGACTGCTGTCAATCAAATGTATTGTTTTGAATATTTACATTTTCTCTAATACTCCCTATTTCGAGTTTGCCTTATCTCTGAGTCTTATACCCTCAATAAGCCTGAAGCGAGATGACGTTTTACCCCCGTCTCTAGGCCATTATAGTTTTTAAAAAATTCTTTCATATTAAAATTTTTGATTCCTTAGAGGATACAGGAACAATAGTCATAATTAAAGAACAAAAGCAATGTGAAAAGGATTATGGTCTAGAGACGGGGGTAAAACGTCATCTCGCTTCAGGCTTATTGCATACAAATGTTTTTTTCTTTTATTAAGGTCCATTGTATACTGTACAAAATGTACGTACTACATAAAAATATGAAGTGGTTAAAATGTAATGGATTTTGGTTGAATAGTTGAGCATTTAATATAATACTGAACCCAGCTGACTAATGCTGATCAAAGAGAACTTGAAACTAGAAGTCAGTCTCCCTTCTAACCACATTTCCTTGCATTTCCCTTCTCTTCTTTCCAGGGTAGTTATTTATCAAAAGAAAGAGAATTTACAATAAAAGTAAATACAGCATAGTTTATTTTTTAAAGTAATAAATTGAAATACATTATTCAAGTCGAATGGAATGCATATTTGAAACATTAAAGCAAAAAGAAAACTTTTTTGTGGTTTTGTAGACTTTATATTTTGTTAAATCATTTAAGTAGAATGCAAACATAATATCTGTGAAACAGTAATACTAACTTACACTATTTTACGCTAGTTCTACTGTTTTCTATTGTTTAACTAGCACTATTTGACATTCCTTTTATCTCTTAGGGCTGGTTAATACACCATCCAACATAGCCCCTTTCAAAAGACTTTGAGCATCTTCAAGGGGTATTTTTGAACAATTCTGACAAGCATACCCAATACTTTTACCCCAGAGCTAGTCCACCAAGGGCACCAGTCTCCTCAACAATTGGGGTAGTACCGACACTGATTCTCATCAAATAAAATTTAATTTTATGTTCACATCAGTACTATCAGTAACAAGATTAATATTGATGCACTTTATTTGATCCAGAGTTATTTGTTTTCATTATATTTTTAATCAATTTATAAATTGTTAATAAACTGTAAGAGACATACAGTGTACGAATTATACATACATATTATTATCATCACAAGTCATCATATATACTAACTTTAATAAATCAAACGAAATTGAGTTTTTGACTATACAATTTCTTTATGAAACATTCAATGGAAATTATTATTCAGCGGGGTTACAAAGAAGAGAGGGAGAAAGGTGAAAGGCCTCTCTTTCTCCTTCTCTTCTTTGCAGCACTACAGGTCGCTACCATGAGGTGTATGTGTTCTTTTGCTCGGACGTCGAGTGCTTCTCACTTGTTAAAATAATTACCTTATTTACCACTCTTTTCACTGCTCAATACACTGCCGCCAATCAGAGAATATAAAGGTGCCAACCAATTTCATTGACAGAAGCGTATTGTCTAATTTTCCTGTCGCAACTGTTGTCTCGATCAGCATGTAGCAATGAAAAGAGTGTTAGCAGCCTGATACTTGGAATAGAACTGGAACTTATTAGGGTTAGGTCAACTCCAAACTTCACAAGAGCCAAACTTAATCGTAAGAATGGATAATAAGCTGGTCTTCTTTGATGTAATTAGGTTAACCTCATGTAAAGATGGAGGTTAGACATGAGTCTTAGAGACCTTTAGCATCTGGTTTACTGCTAACTCCTGGTGAACAGGCCCAGAAACATGCCTGCCAACACAGAGAAACACTCACCATCAATGAATTCAATACACCGTTCTCATAATGGCTGACAAGCGCACCAAAGCAAGGCTGCTCATACAAAATAAAGGTGGATAGCATGAATTCAGGACAAAAAGTCAATTTCTATACTTTTCTTTACTTTCCTGCTATAAACGCATTACATAAGTGCTCTTATTTCTTCTATTGTAAACTAATGATTGGTTGTCCTCGTTTTTGTGCACTTGTCAGCCATTATGAGAATGGTGTATATGGTGGCTCTTCTAGCAACACCTTCGTTTTGACACCTTGCTAAGATGTTGAAGGTTTGAGGTACCTAGCAAGAATGTTGTGCTAAAGGTCTCTATTATCTATCTTTAGTTTGTTTTCCCCCAAAAAGACAAAAATAGCAATTCAATGTACAGCAATGGAAACAAGTCCAAGTGAATGAGAAGCTACTAAACTGACTTCTGTTGTTGAAATATGAGTCTTAGTTTAAGAACAATGGTCATAATTATAGAAAACATCTTGTAGTGTATATACAAAATTATAAATACAACTACATAAACCTTTTACTTGAAGTGAAGTAACTGGATGTTATCATTACTAACTATGATGAACCAAGTTATCGTAGAATTATAAGTTGAACACCGTAGTGAAAATAGAAACTGACGTTTCGGACGCTAGTCCTTCGTCGGAGTCAGTTGATTGACTCCGACGAAGGACTAACGTCCGAAACATCAGTTTCTATTTTCACTACGGTGTTCAACTTATAATTCTACGATAACTTGTTTCATTAGAAACACCGACACAGTCCACGCTAGTGTTCACTAGCCATCATCTACAACTATGATGAACTATAATTTCATGAATGCATTATGTCAGTTTAAAAAACAACTTAAAAGTTGTGAACAATTATAAACAAGACATTTAAACACAATTTAATTTGGAAGCAGATTTTTTACAATATTTGTACAAGGAAGCAAGTCTGTTAACAAACTTGTTGAGTGCACAAATACGTTTTTCAGTAATGAAGTATTTGAATTTCACAGATTATTAATGTCACTGCTAACTACTAAATGAAGCTTAACTTGTATAAATGAGCCTGTGTTTAGTAATAATACTGGCGATATGCATTAAAGAGAAAGAGAACTATTTGACCTATCATCATCTACCCCACCTACCCACTCTTCATCATCATATGAGCTTTGATATTTTAATATTTTGTTAACCCTCCTATGTATTATTAAATCCAAAATTCAAATAAATGTTTCTGTTCAGTTAAACATAAATATTTATGTCCTCAGAACTGATGGCAGTTGAATAGAACAAAATGTAACAGTTACTATACTATGAATGAAGTTAGTCTTGGCAAGTAAGTAGTAGTTGTGCCTTCAAATATCCATTCCTACACCCCCTCCCCCCCCCCCCAAGTAGGATCATCTGATAAGGATTTATTCCAGGGCCCAGTTGTACAAAAGGTAGATAAATCCATGGGTTTTTTCACAATGATTTGAAATATTTTTAATATGCAGTAATCATGCTGTCACTATATGTTTTTTTTCCAAAATATTAAATAAAACAAAGTTGTCATAAGATATTACAATCTTCTTTTTTATCTTCTGGTCCATTTTGATGCTTTTCTATCTCATACAGCATGGTATTGAAAATTTCCTGGACACACTAAACACATCAAACATCAATAAAATACTTTAAAGTTTGTGAGAATTTTTTCATGACTTACACATGTGTGATATTCATAAAAATATGACACAGCACAAATCACAAAGTCTAGCTCAAACCTAGTGGGGGTGGGTGGGGAGTTATAACTGGGAGGGAGGCTTATTATGATAGTTCCAGAAAATATCCATACCTCATCATAAAAGGGAATTTGTAAGAGTATCCCTTACCCCCAGGAACTTCCCATTTTCCTCCAATCCGGGGGAGGAGGGGGGTACTCTTGCCCATTTAGGGTAGGGATGTGCTGCTGAGCTCTCTGAACCCTGACCCAGTTCCAGAGTAAAATGCCTGAAATTCATACCCTGTTCCAGAGAAAGATTGGTGAAAACCATAGCCTTTTCCGGTAGTGAGAAAATAGATACCCTGTTCCAGATTGAAGAGAGTGTGATTTCATGTACCCTGTCCCAGAGCAAGCGCAGTACCCTGTTCTGGAGTAGAATTGCTGAAAACCATACTCTGGTTGGCGGCAATGTACCCCTATAGCGAATATAGGAGAGTGCTTAAACTTTGTTTTTGTAATTTTGTTCGTTCTCTGACCCCCCTCCCCTCCAGAATTTCCAATTTTTTCTTTGGTGGGTTATAGATATTTTCTGGAACTACACATCGCTGGGGGAGGGGATAATTATAATCAGGGTTATAATCAGGATTTTAACAGTAAATCTTGTACTTACACTATTTTCCTTGGCAGAAGCTTCGAAAAAAGCTGCCTTCCAAGAATTAGCTACCACTTTCCCTGATTCTGTACTAACAACTCTGAAAATTCAACGATGAACTAACTGTTACTTAAAAGAGAGAAAGGACAGTTTAAAAAAAAATTCAATTTACAGTTTTTAGGCATTGTTACAGGGTCCCAAGATCATATTGGTAGGGTAGGTCAGTCATTCCACCAAATTGCTCAGGAAACCTTGTAACTGGGAGTTTCATTGCCCCTTGGAATGATGTAGGATTTCATTCATAGAATGGAGTGAAAATCTTGGTTTTTAGTTATTTATGAATTTCAAAATAAGCAATAATATGTACTTATTGACTGAGTGGGAGGGCCGTACGGGAAAATATTTGGCTCGAGGTCATGTCGTATGGACCGAGCGCAGCGAGGTCCATACAAATGACCGAGAGCCAAATATTTTCCCTTACGGCCCGACCTAACTCAGTCAATAAGCATTTTATCATATGAGCCTCACGAAAATAAAAATAACTAAGAAAAAGAAAGCGCGCGTATTCGAGCAGGGCCGGACGGGTTTTTCCGGCCCGCTTACGTCAACCCGTCCGGCCCCCATCACGTGACTTTTTCCAATGATTTTATTAGAGCGCGCGAGCAGGGCCGTACGGGTCATATGATAAACCAAATTCATCTTGTTGCAATGTTTTCCCATTTCATTTCAAACCACATATTGTTCCCAAGAGTTTTTGTTTAATTGTTGAACTTAAGAATGCACATGAATATGGATGAAACCATATGATACCATTATGATAAAAAGGTAAATTATACACCATATACATCTTTTTGCGGTGTATAATTGATCTTTTTATCATTATGGATACAACTCATTAGATAATCATTCTCAAGAGTATCATTTCTTCGTTTAACGGTTGAACACAACTAGAACAAACATGAATATGGATATAACTCATTAAAGAATCTTATTCTCTAGAAAATGACATGCACATTGTACCACAATGATTTAGGTCTATTGGGTAGTTCTTGTAAGTTTGAATGGAAGTAGACTTTACCTTTCCATGTGTAAATCAGTCTTGTTTCCAACAAGTACCAGTGGAACACTAAAAGAAGATGACAATAATTCTATTTAGCAGTAAATCACAATACCCTGTCTACAGTGTAATAATATTTTACTGTCAACTGATCTACCAACACCCTATTGCTAATCTACTGGATATACTGGATCTGCACCTACACAATAATATTACTTAAAAAGGTATAACTAGCTAAAACTAGTGTGAGCTGCGTCGGTGTTTCTAATGAAACAGTAATGATGAAAAGGTAAATTATACACCGTGAAAAGATGAAAAAACTTACTGATGTTTCGGACGCTAGTCCTTCGTCGGAGTAAAAGAGAAAGAAGTGGTAGAAAGGAGTGTATATATGATAGAATAAGACAAAAGAAACCAATGAGAGCAAGGTAGGCAAGGAAACAAAAACAAACAATCAAAAGACAAAAGGAAAGGTTAGTTGAAAATAAAGCGTTCATTAATCCCGTTGGGACTAAGAGTGCCCAATAGGTGAATAAGCCGCATTTCTTTGGTCTTGCGACAATCATTGTTGCCGTTAAGCAAAGAAAGACCGAAAACAATGAAGTCAGAAAGAGAATGGTTAGTTAGATTAAAATGGCGGGAAACTGGTTTGGTGGGATCGTTATTGCGAATATCATAAAGATGATTGCAAATGCGATCACCAAGACGGCGGCCAGTCTCACCCACATATAAAAGATTACAGCGGGTACATTTAAAACAATATACAACATTAGAAGTGGTACAAACAAAATGGTCAGTGATTTTAACAGTAGATTTAGGGCCGACAACAGAAGTGTGAGAGGCTATGTGAGGACAAGTATAACAATGTTTACGAGAACAGCGAAAAGTACAAGGTTCTTTGTTAGAGGGAAGAACTCCCTTGACCAAGAAAGAACAGAGATTACGATCACGCTTATAGGAAAAGAGAGGGCGGTTGTTGAAAATAGCAGAAGTGCGGGTATCAGAGTCAAGCAGAGAAAAGTTGCGGTTAACAATGGGCTTAATGGAAATGTTAATAGGATGATACGTAAGAGTGAAAGGAATGCGGTCATTAGAGGGACGAGTGTGAGATGTGAGAGCGGTGGTACGATCAATAGTAGAAACTTTACGAATAGCGCGATCAATAACATGAGCAGGATAATTACGCTTAAGGAAGAAGGAACGCATCTCAGAACATTTAACAGAAAAATCGAGATTATCACTACACAGACGACGAAGACGAAGAAATTGCGAGAACGGAATAGCGTTAAGAGTGTGCTTAGGATGAGAAGACGAGTAGAGTAAATAAGAATGAGAGTCAGTAGGTTTGTAATGGACACTAGTGCTAAGACGGTCGTCATTAACACTAAGCAAGATGTCAAGGAAAGTGACTGATGTTTCACTAACCTCCCACGTGAAGTCTAAGGCAGGGTGAAAAGAGTTAACAAAAGAGATGAAAGAATCTAAATCATTACGCGAACAAGAAGTAGCACCAATACAATCATCAATATACCGTCCAAAAAACTCAGGTTTAGGTCCAGTATATTGTTGAAAAACAAGGTTTTCGATATAACCAACAAACAAATTGGCATAACTAGGGCCCATCTTAGTACCCATAGCAACACCGTTTACTTGCCGATAATACCGATCACCGAAAGAAAAACAATTAAGAGTAAGAACAAGTTCAGCTAAGCGTAACAAAGTGGGAGTGCTGGGCTCGAGGACAGGACAAAGATCGAAAAAAATGCTGAAGAGCACGAAGGCCATCATCATTAGGAATAACAGTATACAAAGATTTGACATCCATAGTAAACAAAAGCTTAGAAGAGTTATCAGGAAAGCGAAAATCATTAAAAATACTAAGAGCGTGATTAGTATCCTTAATATAAGTAGGTAAAGACTGAACAATAGGCAACATGAGAGAATCTAGATAGCTAGAGATGAGTTCGGTAGGACAACTACAAGCAGAAACAATAGGACGACCAGGGTTGTTAGCTTTGTGAATCTTAGGAAGAAAATAGACGTGAGAAGTACGAGGAGTAATAACAAAGAGGTTTTTAGCAGTGGAAGGTAAAGAGCCATCAGAAATGAAAGAGTTAACAGTGTCTTTAACTAATTTTTGATTGTCAGGGGTAAGATCCTTATCCACTTCACAATAAAAATTAGTATCAGAGAGTTGACGTAAAGCTTCCTGTTCATACAGGTCAGAACGCCAGACAACAACTGCACCGCCTTTGTCAGCGGGCTTAATAACAATGTCAGAACGATTGCGTAATTGACGTAAAGCCAACCACTTGTCCTTAGAAAGATTAGAGTAACTGATAATATTACTTACTAGTTTTGTCCAGTCATATCTAAAAGTTTTTCATGGATGACTTTCGCAACCTCAAAACTATGAAACAAAAAAAGTAGAAAAACAAAGTTTTGAGAAAAGAAGATAAATGAATAAAAATGCAAAACTTGATTTTAGCATAAATCGTGAGATCTTAAGTAGAATCTCCAGAATCAATTAATTAAAATTTGCTTTAATATCAGCCTTATTTATCCTTTTCAATTGAAATTACAGGTGTTTCTTAAGTGATTCTTTTATGTTTGAATTATAGTAGAAACTATTTTAAATTGAGCTGCTCCTCGCAGTATACAAAGCAACTTGAAAACTGTATTATGCAGCCACCCTTAGGGATTGTCAAGTGGCTGTTAAAAAAAGAGGTTGGTTCATGGTTGGTAGAGCTATAAATATGTTACACGCAGTTAGCCTCAACTTTGTGCAGAATATTCATGTGTTCCATTCAAAGTCCATGGAATTTCAAAGTGTTTGTAAGTAAAAAGAGGTTGGTCACTAAATGGAAGTTAACCACTTAAAAATTGGCCGCTTAATAGAAGTTCTGCTGTACATAGTTTTTACTCTATTCCTAAGCCAAATCGATCATAAAATTATCATAAGATGTATGAAGTAATGAAGATTCCAATTTCCTTTTTCCCTTTCAGTCTCATTAAAGACAAACTTTTTTTGTAACACCTGTAACAGAATTGGAACAATGCATATACAAAGCAATGATCTGGAAAATATCTTTAAAATCTAGTTTTGAAAACCATGGACTACTGAAAGATTTGTGAAGTTTTCTAATAATTTACCAAAAAATTGCTCAAACCCAACTTTTTTTTATAACACCAGTCCACATGTATTGATGTAATGTTTCAAAGCCGACAATGAGGACTGGACAAGATTTCAAAGTCCGCGCAATTAGTTCCAGTCCAAGGCGTAGCCGAGGACTGGAACCAATTGCAAGGACTTCGAACTCTTGTCCAGTCCAATTTGGAGGCTTTGAAATGACTTCTCATCTCATTAATTATTCGACTTAGAGTAACTGGAACAAAATTAATTCAGTCCTAGGACTGAATTAATTTTGTTCCAGTTACTAGGACTGAATTAATTTTGTTCCAGTTACTCCAGACTGAATGCATTCCTTTCACAGCACTTTACCAGGTTTCAAGTAACATCATGTTGCCCAAAAATAGCCCATTGATTGGATGGTTTACTCGTGAATTATTAATGAGTATGAGAATGTTTGTGACAATATTATTTTATGGATTTTTTATTTATTATATTAACAAACCTTTTTGCAGAAGTAACAGTATATACTATAATATACCCATGGATGCCCATGGAATAAGACTGCGGAAATATGGAATATTCATCCTATAAAGAAAGAAGTTTAGAATTAATTGGATGAGCTTTCATCTGGAATTTTTAAATCAGTAAAGAATACAAAACAATTAACACTCCTGGGGAAAAAATATGTTAAAAATAATTATTATTAGGAAAACTGCAAGTTTGAAGTAAGCAAGTTCAATGAACCTGGGAAGATAATATTTTTTTTGAAGACAGTGTGAATTTTTTAAGAAAACCTTTGGTGGTACTAGGCATTACCAACAAATGTTTTTATACAAAACTTTGATTTTTTGAAAACTGTTATCGTTGTGATTTTGGAATTTCTTGGAACAATGAAGGCTACATGCAGCTGTAAGTTGTAAGTAAATAGCAAAAACAACAAGGTGGGTAAACTAACAGCATTGCCTTTAAAGTGAAAGTGAAAACTGACAGCAGATATAAGAATGAACACGAAAAACTATAAGTAAGTAAGTAAGTAAGGAAGGAAGGAAGGAAGGAAGGAAGGAAGGAAGGAAGGAAGGAAGGAAGGAAGTAAGGAAAGAAAGAAAGAAAGAGAGAGAGAGAGAGAAAGAGGAGTTATTCTTCCCTTCCCAAAATCAGTGATATTGATTGTGGGGAGGGGAGAAGTGATGGATTGAAGAAGTGGTGGAAGTGAATTGGATTAGAGTGGTAAGGAAGAGACATGATTAGTGAGAAGAAAGTGGATTGGAAGTCGAATGAAAGATTGTGGAGTGTAATAAAGCAGAGACAAAATGCAGAGAGCATGTATTATATACCTAAGAGGCATGGAGAATAGATCCCAGGGGGGTGGGGGGGGGAACTCTTGTCTGTTTAGGGTAGGGATGTGCCACTGAGCCCTCTGAACCCTGTTCCAGAGTAAAATTGCTGAAATTCATAGCCTGTTCCAGAGCAAGATCGCTGAAAACCATAACCTTTTCCGGTAGTGAGAAAATAGATTACCTGTTCCAGAGCTCTTTAGAAGAGAGTGATTTCATATACCCTGTCCCAGAGCGAGCGCGATTTTATATACCCTGTTCCAGAGTAAAATCGCTGAAAACCATACCCTGTTTGGCGGCACGTACCCATATAGCGAATATAGGGAAGTACACCCCCCCCAACGGAATAGATGCATTAGATATTATGTAAAGATTTGATTACTAAATTACAGAAGAACACTTCAAAATATATCAAGCACACACAAAAATTACAAAACTGCCTATGACTAACACGCAGAAAGAAAAAAAAACTTACGACTTATTTGAACCTTCAGCTCAGTGCAGAAACTACCTAAGTGTTTTAGTGTCTCAGATTCAGGGTCAATGATTAATACTATGAGATTATTAATAACTGTTGAAGTCAAATATCTGGAATGCTGCGCGATTCCCTTACCTGACCAGCAGTATCGATCAGCTCTAATAGAAATTCTTGTCCTTTGTATTTTACGCTTTTTGTAAAAGCTAAAATAAAAACAAGGGGTTTAAAGCAAAGAGGTAAGATTTTGATGAAAATAAACTTGCTAAATTAACAAGACGAAATAATTTGAAATAAACTGCTTTACTGTTTTCAATTGTCGGGTCATACGAGTCTACAAACTGTCCCTCTACGTACTGAATCGTTAAAGAAGACTTTCCTGTTATGAAAAAGAGCAAAAAACGATAAAACAAAAGACTTTTTCCAAGATCGAATCATCATCATGTTTATCGCTGTTAATTTTGAAGTCCAAGAGAAGTTAATACTTACCGACTGAACGGAATCCCATCACCGCAATCTTACGACTTTTTGGAGGAGCCATTATTAATTGAGTCAATTATATAATCTTTTTTAAAAATATATATTCCTTTTGAATTTATTTTTGAAGTCAAAATAGATGGAACACTACATTTTTTACATGCTTTGGACCAAAGAAGCTCAGCGCATTCCCAGGGTTCAAAGCGTACGGAAAAGTGCACACCACAGGAAGCCCAGTCGACGAATACGCAATATTGTTTGTGTCGCGTTGCTCTAAGGAGAGGGGGAGGGGGGGGGGGGGAGCTGTCGCGTTGCTCTGAGGAGAGAAAGAGGGGGCTAGCCAAGATGAATGGAGCTCTACATTTTGTGTTTGAAAAAAAAAATTCGGAGTATTCCCAGAGTTCGGAAAAGAGCACACCACAGGAAGCCCAGTCGATGATAATGTTGCTTTTTTGTCTGCTGGTGCCTGTTCATCGCGGCAGGTGGTGGTGTGGCGGAAGGTGGGGGTTAGAGGAGTCTTTGAGAGATTTTGAATTGGTGAGGGAGAGGGAGATTAACAAACACCTTGAACGGTCTTGGATAGACTGAGGGTAAAAGAAACATACAGCTAGTTTGGATAAAATCATATTTAATTTCGGGTTCTGATCATTGTTCAACTTTTATTTAAATGAAACAACCTCTGGGCAGTCAGGACATGGCTACCTCACAGATCGAACCCTGAAGCAACCTCTGGGCTTAAAGTCGGAGCACGGCTACCTACCGAAACTATTCACTGAAGGTAAGGGGAGCGTTGATTTTCGAAATAATTGCGCGCTAAACATATCCCAGTGATGGTGCCTCTTAAAAAATTCCAAACAAATTCTTTGCTTGGACTTTATTGAATACAGTTTTTTAACACGAAAAAATGCTCATGCAGAAAGGGCACCACGTAGCTGCAGAAAAAAGTTCCATCTAACAGGCATGTAAGACTGACATGACAGGAACGAACTATCGCGTTCGGCTTGATTCGTATGGTTTTTATGGATAAGATTCAACACCATGACAACAGTCCTTTTAAGTCTTTAATTGGAAATTTAACTTAGTTCGCATTGTGAGTTAAATTCCCAATTAACGCTTCTTTTGTCTTGGAACTGGAAAGGAGAAAAGGGGGTTTTATTACTTAGAATAAATAAAAAACCCTTTTCTCCTTTCCAGTTACGAGACAAAAGAAAAAGCATTAATTGGGAATTTAACTCACAATGCGAACTAAGTTAAATCCCCAATTAAAGATTTTTATTAAGTGCTTCCCATTTAAACCAATCCGTTCGGTTGGGAATTTATTCACTAGTGGTAAGAAAAGAGTGGGAAACTTTGACTTTCGAAAATGGCGTATACACGCCGGCTACCGAAAGAACCGAAAACCGGAATTTCCGGTTTTTCGTGAATATATTGTAAGCACCCCAGTACCGTACAGGTAAAAGCAGGTATCATCTGAGAATATTCAATCGAAGATTTTTTAGCGATTATCCACAAAAACGAGAGCAATATGGGGAATGTGAGAATGGCGAATAATATAATGTTCACATGTCTAACAAAGCCATCTCAAAAACATGAGCCAAAAGCCTTTTTGCCAAACATGTCCCATTTCAGACCACGTTTCATTCCTAGACTATCCACATGAGAAGACACATAAATATGGATACCACTCCAACACGAGAATCTAATTCTCAAGTCTCAATTGGGACAACATTACGCCCAAGCCGAGGAGGTCAATTGCTTTTTGATTTAAATTGAATAATGGAATTACCTAAGGCTGGAAGGAATAGCGATGCATATGTATGATATGGTTCGTTTATTTATCGAAGGGGTGCGCGTACAGGTTCACGAAAGAAAGAGACGTTTCTTTACTTTAAACAAAAATCTCAGCAATCAATCTTGCCAAATCTGCAAGCGCGTGTAGTCTGCGCTGCGCATGCGTCGCCTAATATTGTGTGCGTTCTCATATGAACAGCGGTTGATTGTTGGTGTCTTCGGCTGGCGTTTCTTCCTGTAAAAACAAACCTCTAAATTCCATATAATTAATGGAAAAAAGGTTCACTGCTGGCTATTACGTGCCACGCCAGAAAAAAAACATTCTGGAACATAAGTAGTACTCATTAAGTGCTTTTAGATACAATAATGGTAAAATGCCAGTATCGATAGACAATTTTTTTCATGGCATCTGTTTAAAGAGAAAATCTCCAATGATAAATACACGACCTCGAGCGAAATAGGATATGCAATTCAAGTGGATTAGATTTATCTGCGACATGATATTATTATTAAATGGTTCCATTAGTTTTAGAGCCACACCCCTCAGAATTAAATAATAATAATCTTAACTTTAAAAGGGCGGCATAATGTGAGTCATGGCTATACGACACTTTTTGCCTTTGGTGTGATTCATTGAAATTAATTGAACAGATGAATGAGGCTTCTTTGAAAAATGGGTGGGTCATCATGATTTTTAAAAGGGAATCGACTAAATAATATGAAAAGGAGTCGTCAAAGAGGGCGACTTCGGATGACGTGACCCTCTGACCCACTCCGGCATTACTAGCCTCTCCCTGACTTGACTGCCATATATGCAGTCAATGCGTACGTCTATCGTAGCTAAACTTTGGCAATAAAATTCCAATAGCGGGCGTTGCGACTCTCTGAACCACATTCACTCCCTCGATATCCGTCCCTTAAAAATAAGGTAAAGTAAGATGGAATCATTATAGCGGTTGCCGTACGGTACTGTCTTAAACTGCACGTACACGATACGACGTGCCGTAAGATTCTAAAATTCTTCCAACAAGTAACCTTACTCATACAGTTACCGCTGATATGTACCTCCTACGGGCTCATTTTACTGACGTCACATATTGTTCCTAAATAAATGGAGCCGCAGTGACCCGCGAACTACATATTTAAGATGTCCGACGAGTTCTTGTTCGAAGAAGGCCTTTCTTAAATCAAAAACCGAAAAAACAATTACTCTTGTCCAACAGCTTGGACCACAGATGGTCGTGACTTGAAAATTCGTGCCATTTAGGGTTGTTTAGCTTGGCGTCTTCGGCTTAGTTCGCCAGGTCGAGGTGAGTCAAATCGCGCGTGAAAATTTTCGTCTACTCCTAATTTAAAATATTATATTTTAAAATACACATTCTTCAAGCTCTAAACAGGGTTGCTAGTGTGTGAAGTCAGGTTTAATTCTCCACGTTCCGCTACTAAATATTTTAGTGTTTTTCTCGTATCTTGGATCATAATTAGCTACCGTTTGAATACAACTTGTCCAACATGTCTGCAAATACAACACGGTATTTACTTTCGGACACTTTGAAAACTTGGAAAGTCATTTTTATTATTCCTTTTAACCTTCATACTTTTAATAGAATATACTGGTTTAATGCTGGAACAAATTGTTTTTGATTAAGCTAGATCTGAGCAAATTTGTGGCTTCCATTGGAAGTTATTTTAGTCAACTTTTCAAATAAACATATATAACTTCGTGATCAATGACAGCAAAACGAAGGCTGATTTGGCGTTTGATTTTTAAGCGTTTGTTTTATGTAGTATTTGCATAATTTTCCAAAAACAGAACATACTAATTGATTGTCAATATGATATATGCTAACTCGTGGACTTGAGTTTAATTTTCCATAACTTATTCTCTTATCTTTTTGAACTGAAATATGTAATCATTTAATACCTAACAACGTAAAGTTTGATCGTTGAATATATATTCATAGAGGTTGGAATCATAAATATGTTTGAACCATCTTTGAAGTGATCTGTAATTATTACCATTAATATTTATTCAAAACATTAGTTCTATATAAGTCATTTCAATATTCACAAATGTCTGAATTTTGTTTAAATGAAAATATTTGCCATTGTTTTGACATCATCTCAAAAAAATTGTCCTCTAGACAATAATGCCTTTAGCACTGACTTTCATATTTAAGTTGGCTGTGTTTGTGTAATTGTACTCTTTTAAAAAGGCTAAGTTCCTGGGCTTGCCAAGTAATAATCAAAGCATGAAAAGGTAGATTACTTGTCTTACAGTGTATGTACTAACATGCACTAAGTATGTATACTTGTTAAGTCATGCTTGTATTCTTTAGTTAGACTGTACTCCAAAGAGAAAATCTAATAGTTTATTAATAAGTGCTATTCAAATTAGTTTTGTTTTAAAGTTAGTTTTCTTTGTTGATAATAAATTTGAGATCCAAACTATGGTTCACAACAGCTTGCTTATGCATCTAGACTGAACTCCCAGGAAGAATCTATAAAATAAATTTCTAAATCATGAGGGTTTGATATTTTACAATCATCTAAGGTTTGTGAGTAACTTGGTTTATTTTTTGATCTCATAGATTGACGTTTCACTGAAAGGTCAACTTCCATTGATGAAATCTAAACCATTTCCCTAGCCATATCTGACATTTATATTCACCATGTTTTTGTCCATTTTAGGTCAAGTTTATGACTAAATATGGTAATCCAGCTAAATTTATGGGCTATTCACCACATCTCTGTGTCTTTAGTCATCAACAACATATCTAAAAGTGTGTTGCTTTGTGTGTATCCGATATTCTTGTGGTGTTAGTCAATACCTGTATGTCTGATATACAGTCACTGCCATATCTCATTCCTTGTATTGTCTGTGCTCTGTAGATTACAGCCACTCCCATTGGGCTAGTTCTAGCTTTTATCATAAATGATATTACGAAATGTGATTAACATAAGAACAAAACTACAGAAACATTGAGTATTCAGTAATCTTAGTAAAAGAAGCAACTGACAGTATTATTAATGATCTCATCACTAATTCAAAATCTTTCAAATCTAAATTAAACCTTTAAAAAAAAAAATTAAATATATAGTTTTTAGTTCAATTCCACTATTGTAACTTGAAAAAAAAATTCTTATAAAAAATTTACCACAAAATTCTTTTGACCGTAGGAGGAAATATCTTAAATTTTCATATCCAGTCAATATATTAGCATAAATACATGTATATCACATCACATTATTACTTTGTTGTTGGCTAGTCATGTATAAACAATGATAATGTTCTTCTAAATAACATAATTTTAGAATTTTGTAATGGTACAAAATCAGGGCTACGAGAACCAATATTCTTACCTAAAAAAAAGCATTTTTATTAACACAATGAATATTGTTTTTGATGTATACCATTAGATTATTACTAGTTAATATTACATTTTAATTATTTGATCAAATATTTTATAAATGTCATTAATATTCATTGACATGTCAATGCCTTTATAGGTATGTAGTAACTGTGAGTCACTAATTTGTTAAGGTACTTTTAGGAATACAATTTAATATAACAAATAGTTGTATTTTGTGTTTTAAAAATTCTTGTTTGAATGCTTTAAAAAATTCCCTGTGTATTAAGATATTAATAATAAAACCTGTTGTTTTTTTTGTCTGTGACTTTGCGAGAACTTTTTTGTAATCCACTGGCTCAAAAATTACTTAGGTGGCCCAGACTGTGGTAAATTTACCATAATGGATCAAAATCAAAAATATATTGTTTCTGGTTGCTGCCTAGTTATATCAAATGGTATAATTAAACATATATTACAAACACTTTTTAAGTGCATGAATATAAGAATGTTAACATGGATAGTTCTTAAGCTACTCTTAAGTGGATAATAGCTTTTGTTATCAGACAAACAGTTTTGCCTTGATGGAATCCAATATTATATTGAGATCAGGTTAGTGTTCATTGATCATTAGGAGCATTATGTAAATTATGTATACTAGTTTGTAATTACACTTATTCAGAATGTAGAAATATGTTTTCCAAAAAATTAGTTCCAATGATTTTTCCATCTTAGTTTGTGGTTCTCTTCAGCTTATGAACTATTAGCTTATTTTAACAATAAATTCATCATTATATTACGGTATAAAATTATAAATGATGTCATGTTAATATTGAAATTTTGAGCTCATTTTATTGCTAGTTTTAATAATAAATGTTTACCTAAAATAATTTCAAAATAATATTAATTAATAAAATTAAAATTTGATTAATATTAAAACCGATAACTTTATATTATTTCTGAAGCTGCTAGAAAAGAATGGCTTTTATTTTAAAAGCACAATTAACAGGTCATTGAAGTGCATAATTATCGTTATTATTTTTACACAAGTGAGCATAATCCAGCGAGCTCATTGTTTAAATTTTAAGTCATTTACTGCTGTATTGTATATACAGGTTGATTCCTTTGTTTATTTTTGCTGCTTGCAGAGATTGATAAAAATTGAAAAACTCTCTCCATTATTTAATATATCCACTTGTGTTAAAAATACATACTAAAGCAATAGTATTCACCTCAGGCTTAGTAAATATCAGGAAATATTTACCTCGCCACTCAAAGACTCCCATCTCGGTTATTTGTCAATAATGTAAACACATACCAACCAATGCTCTCAATTCGTAGAGCCAATATAGGTAAGATCAAGTAGGAGCTAATAACAATGTTCAATTTAGAAAATGCCTATTGTTTTTTTTTGACATCTGGACAATGCATTCAGTAAAATTAAACAATTTATTTTGCCACAAGCAATAAAACATTCCTTACTCATCAAAATAATATTAAAAAAATATTTTTTAAATATTTGGCCTGTGCAAGTGTTACCTATGCTATTCAGGGATCAAAATAGGGACCTGCCAATGGCCAAATGCCAGGCCAATGTAAAGTTTGGCAGGCAAAACTAAATATGAACTGCCAAAAATGCTGGCCAAATTAACTGGGCAACATCTTTCACTGTTTCTTTATCTGGTGATTGTTCCTATTCACAAATGAATTGCCTTAACAATTAATCGCCGAATCTGAGTTTCTCGACCAATTAGCACGTGAGATTTTCAATAATCACTATACTAATAATAAATGTTAAAAGAGAGTCCCTCCACTTAAGCTCTCAGTGGTAAAACTCTACGTTTAGTTTGCGGACGAATAAACATAATGTACTATTGTCACTTTTTTGATTTTAATACTCTGACAGAATAAATGTCTGATCAGAATATTTATCCAAGAGTCTGAAAATCATGTAATTTTATTTTCTTAGAAATCTTGTTTACTTTATATAGCATGCCATTAGCAAATAAATGGAAGGGCATTATTTGTTTCATATAGGTCAAAAATTTAAAAAACAGTCGCAGGCCAAATGTTTTTCCTATTTCAAGCCCTTGTCATTATATGAGAGGTCTGATAAATACATCTCTTATTAATAATTATTAGATACATACAGTAAGAGAGTAATAAATTATGAATGTGTGTAAAACTTGTATTGCATTACAATATACTGTATATTAGTTGAAAGAATTACTCTTGACATGACCAAAATGATAAAACAATTAACAGATATTAGTTGTTCAAATAATTAAGATATTTATTTAATAACAAATATTAATTTTTATTTAATTACTAATACATGAAGATATAGAAATATAGATAAGTTATAAGTTATATTTTGTTGTGAAATTCTTAGTCAAACTATTTATTCAAAATTATAATACTTTTAGTAAATAGAATAGTAGCATGTATATTAATATATATTTAGATATTAGGCCAGTTATCAATATGTAAAGCCATTCCAAAGATATTTAAGGTCTGGTTGAAAGTATTCTTATTAGGTAAACATAAGAACATTACGTTGTGTCATGTGTTGTTTCATTTTGTCACTCTGTTATACCTCTTTTGATGGTTTTATTCAAAAAGCATCAAATCATGTTAGAATATCATATTTCTGCTCTGAATATATTTGTCTATTGTTATATCAACAGATAATATTTCACTAGTAACTTCATCATACATCTACCTTTTGCCCCCTCAAAAATATAATTATAGTTAAAGCCATTACTTTTTTACAGGATTTCCTGTATTGATATTTTTTTGTCAATTGAAGATGACACGTTAATCTTTATTACAAACTGCCAGGTGAACTGACAAATTAAATATTAATCTTGACTCTTTAAATTAGAATCTTGAAAATCTACATTTTTTTTCATCTACATTTTATTGAGTTGATAAAATCGGTAAGATATCACATCAACTATAAAACAAAATAGCTACATATAAATATAAAAAATACTATGAATATATAAAATAAGAAAACCCCCAAATAACCACGCGAATAATTAGTTTTGCATAAAGTTAAGATATAAATATCTGCAAATCATGAAAAAAATCATGATAAATGATATAAAAAATATATTCAATATTATAAGATCCTTATACTACCTATTTTAGGTAGGTCTCTAATTTAGACTTATAGAGCTAGTGTCATCGAGTTTACGGTTTCTGCGGGTAGATAATTCCTTTCTGAAATTGATCTAGGAAAGAAAGAAAACTTAAAACTTCTCTCCATTAACCAAAAATTTTCTTGGAGTATTAAAAATATATAACTTATGTCTGTGTTTGGGAATAATATTCTGTGAATAAATAATGAAATTTTTCATTGAGAGGAAAAACTAAGAGATTGGATAAAATGTTGAACTCAGTTATCACCGATTATCTTGTCTTCATTTATATTTAAATTTATGCTAAAATGCATGGGTTTGGCACTAGGCAATAGATTTAAAATGTTTTTAAGATTGAGCATTTCTAGTTTTTTCTGTTTTTTACAATTTCATTTAATACTAAACATGTGATGAGTCATTTTTACTGGAAATCCTCGAAGATGCAGCGATATCCTAAGTTTATTCAACCGTATCATCCAAATGTAAGTTAATATTTTAACTAAGAAGCAGCTCTGTCTGAAGTCCTAGTGTGTTCATTGATAACTGACCATGTAAATAACAAAATGGCTTACCAATACTCTAGGAGATGGAACAATCAGCCAAAAAGCTAGCATCACCTAGGAGAACATCTCCAAGAAAGATACCAGCTCCTACATGTAAATATGCTTCATGGAGTGAAGAGAAACGTAAGGGTTTGTGAACCAAATAAATGTCTAATATATTCAGTAGAGGCATGGTTTGTACCTTAAAGATCACCAAGTTTTTATTCCTTCACTAAAAGAAAAAAAACACATTTGGTCTATTCAATATTATTTGTAAAATGATCTGAAGATTTGAGTAATTTTTATTCCCAGTAAGGTGCAAGAACTAATGTTCAATAGTGTTTTTTTTATTTCTGGTATGTAAAACATTTAATTAAGCACTTCACATTTTTTAATTCTCATTGTCTATTTAATTTTATCCTTTTCATAATTTTAAATTTATAAAAAATTAATTTAAATGTTGATCTGTGTTTCTCACAATTTTAATTCAAGGATAGTTAACTAAATTTAGGTCATTTTTTCAGCATGGCATGTAAACTAAAGGCATGAGTTTTTTTATATACGTTGTAATATTTTATATACGTTGTAATGCTTGGAAAAGAAATATCTTGCTAACTGGTTTTGTCAAAGTCCCACATATTTGTTTGTTTTCATATTAATATGGTAATTGAATTGTATAAATGACAGCTGGAATAATTTTCAAGTTTTATAGTTATTAACGACTGCAGAAATTTTGCTACTCTTACAACTGAATGCTCTTTGTAGTTATTTATATATTTTTTCTTTCTGTTTTTCTTCCTTTTTGCTGTTTTTTTATTTCTTTCGTTTATTTTCTTCCTTTGCTGGATCTTCATTCCTTCGTTTCTGCCTTTCTCCTTTTTTTTTCTTTTTTCTTTCATTTATCTTATTCCTTTGTGCCTTCGTTTGTTCCTTCTCTCCTTCATTCATTGGTTGGTTAGTTTGTTCATTTGTTTCTTTCCTTCCTTCCCTCCTTTCTTCCTTTGTTCCTTCATTTCTTTGTCCGTTTGTTTGTTCGTATCTCCCTTTCTTCCTCCTTTCATTCATTCATTCCTTCCTTCTGTCCCTTCGTCCTTTCTTTGTTTTCTTGCTTACTGTCCTTACTTCTTTGCTTTTTAAAAATTCATCCTTCTTCTTTTAGTATGTTTTCTATTTGCCCTTTTTATTTAACATTTTTTATATTATTTATTTTAATTTTCTTGGATTCACAGGCCATTTTAAACATTAATTCATTAAAGTTAATTAATTCATTTGATACTATCAATAGACACTTAAATTTAATTCTCTTTTAATCCATTTTGATCTGGGCATCACCATGAATATATATATATATATATATATATATATATATATATATATAACTGCATATATATATCACATACCATATTAATTTCCTCTATAATTAAAGCCCCAGCTGCTACTAAGCCCCTACCCCTAAGAGTGAAATTGCTGAAGCTTGTGGTCCTTTTACCTTGACAGCCTTTTATAAGTCATCTCACCTGTTGAGACTATGAATAAAAATAAATATGAATTTCCAAAGATCAGGAAAAGAAATTAAGCCCCCAGTCCCTAATAAGCCCTTCTAATAAGTAAGCCACAGTCCAAAAGCTCCAAATAGAGAATAAGCCCCCAGGCAGCTTAATAGAGAAAAAATAGTAAGTCGTTAAAATTCAAATCAGTATAAGTAGAGTATACCTTATTATTTATGCAAAGTAAGAAAATAAATTCTCAGAGAATTAAAAAATAAGCTCCAGTACCAAGATACTGTTCTTCAAAGCTGCATCGGTCTTTTACGCTTCCTCCATTACTTGGTTTATAAATTTATATTTTTGGCTTCAAAAAGTCCAAAATTTAATGACCTCAACCTGGCATTGTTACTACCATTATTTTTGAAGTGCTGCTCAAAAAGTGTGACGTCTCGTTCGCTGATTTTCCATTCAGTGAGCATCAATCAAAGGACTTCAATAAAAAAGCAAGACCTCCATTGAGATTTGAGCTGAATTAAAGGTTTTAGAGGATCAGAGTATAAAATCTTTGATTTAATGTAAAATTTCCTTTATATGCTATTTTTTTATAGGTAGTTCTTTGATTTATGGGTTTTTAAAATGCTAGTCGGCAAACAAGACTAGCATTCTTGGGTCACACTTCAACAATTATAATGGTTATAATTTGTTGGATGAAAGTCAAAACTTGAGAAAAAGTTGTCTGGTTTGCAGAAACAGGAAACATTAATTTGCCGCACTTAAAAAAGGCCTGCATGTGTGCAAGTGGCTGGCTGTGCATGATATTCACTTTTTGTGGAAAACGCATGGTGTTTTTTAAATGATATAACCTGCACTGATAAGTATTGAATGTAAATATCTAGGTATATATAGTTATATTAAATTGCTAGCAGAATTGTTGTTGAGTTTCAAAATGATAAAATAATAGAAGCCAGAGCTGGAGATGACAAAATTGGATAATAGTCCTGAGAGAGGTTTTGCACCTTCACATGTCCACACTCATAATACTGCTTGGGCTGCCTGTGGTTAGATGGCTGAACAATAAAGCCCCTTTGCGCTTGGGAATTGAATTCTTTCTTACGGAAAACGATTGTATTGTTCCTGCCATCTGGCTGCCCTCACATGATGATGCAAAACTCTTATCGTTGTGGTGCAATGTTTACTAATTTCAGGTCACATGTCATTCCCAAGAATGTCATTTTGTTATTGAATGACTGCATTAGTAAACACATGAATTTTTACCATAACCTGGAAATTTTTTTTGCGCTAAATGGCTTAGAACCATTTTCGATTAAAGGCTAGACCTGCTTGTGCTTATGACATCTTTCACGCGCGCACTGAGCAACCGGATGAAACAGCTTTTTCAAACTATTTCCTTGTCTTTTTGTTCTTTTTTTCAACAATGTTATCGTTAAAAACAAAGTCAAAATCAAAGTCAGTTTTGTCATTGTCTCGCTGTGCTTATGGTTCCACTTGAGATTGGATCATTTTTGACATCATTTCATGTTCGATTACAGTACAGACCCCTAGAAAACTGACTTCGATTTGTGAAAAGGAATCAACTCAAGCAATGAAAGTGATTCTCTAGGGAACAAATGACTTGTGGTCTTTAATGGGAAAACATTGCACTACAAGAAATAAGGTCCATTAATAATACCTATCTACAGCCTGAATCACATGGGCCGCTTGCGGTCGTCAATCGTCTTTAGCCCCTCCATACTCCACCTGTAATGACATAACATCACGGCTTAAAATAGCGGTCAGACATCAGACAATCTCCACCCAGAATTGGAATTTGTGGAGTCAAATCTTTGCCTTGCCATTTTGACCAGTAACGATGAGCCAGAAACTAAAAGGTGACCGACCATCATGCCCACTTACTGGCCATTGTTGTAAGCCCTGAAAATTTTGTGAAAGAAAGTGATTTCTAAAGCTTTCCACAATTACCTGTGACTAACAGTCCACTAGTTTACTAAGTTTGTAGCAAAGTAACTTTTGTATTTGTTTCTCCTCATCATTTTGTTGCATTGTTATATCATTTTGATCTCAACAACAACTTAATATTAATTTTAGCGCTGTAGAGGTTTTACACTACATTGATGTATATCGTGATGGCAGTATTGATTCACAACGATATTGATTCTGGTTTCATCTGATTTACATTAGAAACAATTCAGTTTCCCAGGGGAGAAAGACTCTATTGTTGTGCCTCCTGTCATGGCTGCCATCACGTGATGGTGCAAAGCCTTTGTGGAAGTTATTGTATTAACTTGTTGTACCTCTTGTCCAATCCTTCAGCCATGACATCAACAGAGGATGCCCCTGTAGGGGGTGGGCGGAGCATCCTGGACAATATGGTAGGAGTAGGAGATATGGTGCTGCTCGAGCCATTAACAGAAGATGCTGTGATGGAGAATCTGTGGGAAAGATATAATTCCAAAGATATTTATGTAAGTAACTAATTTCGTTTTTTAGGCTTCATTTTAGTGAGTAATTTTTCCGGTTCCAAGCAATATTATCAAGATCATCATCAGGATGTTTTGTCATTATTATGACCATGAATCATCATCATTATGTATCATCAACATCATTCTTGACATCATTATATGTATATATATATAATATTCATTTGTACTGCTGTAATAATGTATCTAATTGCGCTGATCTGCACAGGATATAAGCAACTTATGCAGCTGCTAATTATAAAAATCAGAAAAAATCCTGAGTCTTGAATGGAATTTGAACCAGTGCCCTTATTATTGCCATCATCATCATTATCGTTATCATCTTTATCATCATCATCATCATCATTATTATGATTATTGTGACATTATTTTATAATTATTTTATCTTTTATTACCCAGACATATATAGGAAGTGTTGTTGTGTCCATCAATCCCTACCGAAAATTCCCTCTTTACACACGTGAAGTCATTGCTGAGTACAGATCTAGAAACATCTATGAACTACCTCCACACATGTGAGTATTTGAATGAATAACAGAAGAGAGAACAGATTAAAATAACAGCCAGCAGGTACAAGCACAGTTCTCTACCACAATGCATGATGAGAAACTGAGTAATTGTGCTTTTTTGGCTCCTCTAACCATTCTGCATGAAACCAAAAGCGTCTATTGACACTTAGTAAGTAATGTTAATAACTATTGTGTTAAGATGAGTTAATAATGTTTCAATTGTCTTTCATGTTTAGATATGCTATTGCTGATGATGCTTACCGATCAATGAGAGATCACAACAAGGATCAATGTATTCTGATAACAGGAGAAAGTGGATCTGGCAAAACAGGTAAATGATGACATTGGTATTAGAAACAATTATGACCTCAAAATAAGAAGTGACAGGTTGTTAATGGTGTTGGTGGTTTATTGGTACTGTAGGACCATCAAAAGATAGATGGTTTTGATTGGTTGTTGGTAAGGTGTCAATAGATTGATACTGTATTTGGGTTGTTGGTAGGGTGTCAGTAGGTGAATGGTGTTGGTGGTTTATTGGTACTGTAGGACCATCAAAAGATAGATGGTTTTGATTAGTTGTTGGTAGGGTGTCAGTAGATTGATACTGTAAGTGGGTTGTTGGTAGGGTGTCAGTAGATTGATACTGTAAGTGGGTTGTTGGTAGGGTGTCAGTAGATTGATGGTGTTGGTAGGTTGTTGGTAGGGTGTCAGTAGATAGATGGTGTTGGTGGGTTGTTGGTAGCGTGTCAATAGATTGATACTGTAAGTGGGTTGTTGTTAGGGTGTCAGTAGATTGATGGTTTTGGTGGGTTGTTGGTAGCATGTCAATAGATTGATACTGTAAGTGGGTTGTTGGTAGGGTGTCAGTAGATTGATGGATTGGTGGGTTGTTGATAGGGTGTCAGTAGATAGATGGTGTTGGTGGGTTGTTGGTAGCGTGTCAATAGATTGATACTGTAAGTGGGTTGTTGTTAGGGTGTCAGTAGATTGATGGTTTTGGTGGGTTGTTGGTAGCATGTCAATAGATTGATACTGTAAGTGGGTTGTTGGTAGGGTGTCAGTAGATTGATGGTTTTGGTGGGTTGTTGATAGGGTGTCAGTAGATAGATGGTGTTGGTGGGTTGTTGGTAGCGTGTCAATAGATTGATACTGTAAGTGGGTTGTTGTTAGGGTGTCAGTAGATTGATGGTTTTGGTGGGTTGTTGGTAGCATGTCAATAGATTGATACTGTAAGTGGGTTGTTGTTAGGGTGTCAGTAGATTGATGGTTTTGGTGGGTTGTTGGTAGCATGTCAATAGATTGATACTGTAAGTGGGTTGTTGGTAGGGTGTCAGTAGATTGATGGATTGGTGGGTTGTTGATGGCGTGTCAATAGATTGATACTGTAAGTGGGTTGTTGGTAGGGTGTCAGTAGATTGATGGATTGGTGGGTTGTTGATAGGGTGTCAGTAGATAGATGGTGTTGGTGGGTTGTTGGTAGCGTGTCAATAGATTGATACTGTAAGTGGGTTGTTGTTAGGGTGTCAGTAGATTGATGGATTGGTGGGTTGTTGATGGCGTGTCAGTAGATTGATACTGTAAGTGGGTTGTTGGTAGGGTGTCAGTAGATTGATGGATTGGTGGGTTGTTGGTAGCATGTCAATAGATTGATACTGTAAGTGGGTTGTTGATAGGGTGTCAGTAGATAGATGGTGTTGGTGTGTCGTTGGTAGCGTGTCAATAGATTGATACTGTAAGTGGGTTGTTGTTAGGGTGTCAGTAGATAGATGGTGTTGGTGGGTTGTTGGTAGCGTGTCAATAGATTGATACTGTAAGTGGGTTGTTGGTAAGGTGTCAGTAGATTGATGGTGTTGGTGTGTCGTTGATGGCGTGTCAATAGATTGATACTGTAAGTGGGTTGTTGTTAGGGTGTCAGTAGATAGATGGTGTTGGTGGGTTGTTGGTAGCGTGTCAATAGATTGATACTGTAAGTGGGTTGTTGGTAAGGTGTCAGTAGATTGATGGTGTTGGTGTGTCGTTGATGGCGTGTCAATAGATTGATACTGTAAGTGGGTTGTTGGTAAGGTGTCAGTAGATTGATGGTGTTGGTGTGTCGTTGATGGCGTGTCAGTAGATTGATACTGTAAGTGGGTTGTTGGTAGGGTGTCAGTAGATTGATGGATTGGTGGGTTGTTGATAGGGTGTCAGTAGATTGATGGATTGGTGGGTTGTTGATAGGGTGTCAGTAGGTGAATGGAATTGGTAGAATGTGTGTAGTGTAGTTTTGGTTTTCTATTACTAATTGATTATTATATTATTATTTTGTTTGTATGAGTAGAAGCATCCAAAATCATCATGCAGTATGTAGCGGCAGTATGTGGAAGAGGCAAGGAAGTGGACAGAGTAAAAGAACAGCTTTTACAATCCAACCCTGTTTTAGAAGGTAAGTTTTCAACTCCACTGAATAATTGTGATGTCAGATGCTAAATTGAAATAATAAAAGATTTGTTTATCCATGTAATTATAGTGGATGAACAAATTCAGGCCACTTGCACACACTGTAAACTTATATTATTACAACCACCACTCTCCATATGGGGCTCTTCTGTGAGGTTCCCTCCACACGCACTACCACTGAATTCTATATTTACAACATACAACACTCAACTCATTTTGCTTTTTATGGAGGAAGGAAACCGGAGATCCCAGAGAAAACCCTTGTGGCATACAAGAGAATAAGACATCAAACAAACTCAACTTACATATGATTCCACCCATGCTACATGCACATAATCATAAGTTGACCATGTTCTTTCGTGTGTCATATTTTATAAATTGCCCTTTAAACCATAGGGACTCAGCTGACAATACTGCTTAAAACATTTTTATTGAGTTGTGGAATTTTGCAATATTTCTCAGCTATAACCCTGTCACATTCAACTGATGGGTTAACTTGCAAAAGGATGAAAACTGAAGAACCCTTTTTGCTCAAGGCAAAAGGGGAGAACAATCCATTTATTATTTTGTTAATTTTTTAGCATTTGGAAATGCCAAGACATTGAGGAATGACAACTCATCTCGTTTTGTAAGTAAAGAAGGCAAAACCTGCCTAACAATTATTAAATGTATTTTTAGTGATGAGAGAAATGATGAGAGGAATGATGGTAGGTGGTGGTGTTTGTGGGTAGTTATGCTGGTCGGGGCAGCGATGATGCTATTTGTATTATTAGTAACTAATGGTAATGGTGACAGAAGCTAAAAGTAAGAAAGAATGGTGGTCATACTGATGATAGTGAGGACAATGATGATGGTAGGGGGTGGTGTTTGTGGGTGGTTGTGCTGGTCGGGGCAGCAATGATGCTATTTTTATTATCAGTTTTAACTAATGATAATGGTGTCAGAAGCTAATAATAAGAAAGATTGGTGGTCATACTGATGATAGTGAGGACAATGATGATAGTAGGGGGTGGTGTTTTTGGGTGGTTGTGCTGGTGGTGATGGCAGCAGAGATGATCCTATCAGTGTTATGAGTAATGGTAAGCTAATGGAGACAATAATAAGAAGCTAATAATAAGAAAGAAGGGTGATTATACTGATGAAAGTGATGGTGATGTTTGATATGATTGATGTTGCTTAAGCAATGATGATGACAGTGATGAAAATAATGTTAAGGATAATCATAGCAATTTGGAGGGCTGATTATGATTCCTATGATTAGTAGTAATGATAAAAGAACATATCTATAACCCAAATGATGATATATGATCCCTATGGTATTACAAAGATTTAAAATTAAAAAAAACTGGTGTTGAAGCAATACTCAAAGAAAAGGAACTCAAAAAAAGAAAAATTGTTCCAGATGGGTAGTAAAAACTAAACCATCCATTCATTTATCTACAGGGCAAATACATGGATATAGAATTTGATTTCAAGGGTGATCCTGTTGGGGGAGTCATCACTAAGTGTAAGTCTTCTAACAGCAGTCTTCTAATATTAAGCGATAATTGGAAGAGGAAAATTCAGAGGACTGACAAAATTGGATGAGGCCATAGGTTGAGTCCACAGTCAAAGGAATTTTTTGAGTCTAATTATTCCTTGATTGAGGAGCATGAAATCCCATTACCTATTAAATATATAGCTGCCTAATTAATCCCATATCAACAAGACCTGTACAATTCAGAAAACAATTCGGACAGTTACCTATATGGGATTAATGAGAAGCTATATAATTATGATAATAACCATCAAAGTAGTAAAAAAATGACCCCTAAAACAAGTGATTCACAATGTTTCTTCTTTCTTCTAAACTATTTCATCTATTGTTTTCATTTTCAGACTTACTAGAAAAGGTATGATATAAAGTGCTGTTGCCCTGTAGAAAGCAAAGATTACATTACAAGCATTACTGGGCTTTTCCATATTCTGTGAACTAGGTAGTTGCAACCTGCACACTGAAATTTGTTTCTCTGCTGCCATCAATCAAAAATAATCAGACGGTACCTTTTATGTTCTTGACTGGCGGCAGTGATAAACCAATTTCACAAATAAGCAGTCGAAATGTCGGGGTTCACAGAATATTGAAAACCGCAGTGATGCCTTAATACAGCTTTCTAAGATCAGTAAAAAATGACACTGATTACTAAAACAGTAGGTTTGCTTGAAGTTAAGGTCAGTTACAACAATCATTCCTGATTTCCACTCCCCCTAGTTACTGTTGCTCTGTCACACAAACTCCAAACGTTTTATCTTGTACTCTAATCCTTCTAGTACCTTTTAAAAACAAATAAATGTCAGTTGCTTGTGGGGCAGTATTTTTATTCCACTGGGAAAAACTGATGCGATGGTTATTAATTCGCTGTTTTCCGAGCTGGAACCATGAATTAGACTGAGATGCGAGTTAATTAGTCAGTGTTAGAGAACCAGATTAACTAATAATCATATAATAATAGTCAACTATATTTAAAGAAAGTGATGACTTGAACTGATAAACTTGCGGCCCCCTTATAACAGTAAATGATTGCAGATAAATGATTACTGATTTAATAACTAAAGACAATGATCTAATATTCTTTTCCTTGATTTAGTCACGTGTTGTTTACCAAACGAAAGGAGAAAGGAATTTTCATATTTTCTATCACTTGCTGGCTGGAGCCTCAGACGATATGTTAGGTAGGTGTGATAACAATATTGTAATAGCACATCCCTCTGCATGGGTTTGCTTCATACTCACTACCAACTGCATTCAATACACAGTACAACACAATTGCTCAAATGACATGTTGATTTCTATGGAAGTAGGAAAATCAGAGTAATTTGAGCAAAAAAACCTCATCGTGAGGGAGAGAACAACAAATCAAACACACTCAACTCATATAGACCCTTTGCAGCACTTTGGAATTCAGCTCAATCTGGAGGACAAAACAGTAGATTCTTTTGGTTTGTCCCACAGATCAAGCTGCTTTGAATTCACATGCAAAGGGTCTATATCGTTGGGTCGAGAATCAAACCAATGACTCCATGCCTTGAACTATGAAGAAGTGAGTCATGGTACAGTAACAGCACATGCCACTCATACCGTTCAAACACTTTGAAAATAGATTTATTTTTAAATAGATAAAAGATTTAATTTTTATAAAGTTCAGCTTTAATGGGTATTTAAGGGTAACTGGTCATGACACCCGCTTGTCATGACGCCCCTAGCCATGACGCCCCCGCGTATACCATGACGTCCCTCTCCAGTCTGTCTTTCAGCATTCGCCAAAAAAGACAGTTTCCTTGAATAAAGATTTCTTTAAGGCATCTGCTTACGAAAAAAGGTTTTGAAATTATGAACGGAAAGTTAAATGAAAAAATTATACAGTGAGTTGAGGAATTCTTTTCGTTTTTTTTGTCTTTCTTGGATTTATACTATGAAATATTGTTAAACTTCTTATTAGATAAGTGTTAATAGAGACTAGGGGCGTCATGGTTTACGCTGGGGGTGTCATGGTATACCTATAGACCTAGACCATAAACCTATTTAACAAAGCCTCTCCCTTTAATTGACCAGCTTCAACAACTAATATCAGTAATACTGACCAATCAATACTGTTTTTTCTTTCTTACTCTGACAGGGTTGATACATCTAAAGCGTGATTGTGAAAAGTACCGATATCTCAACCAAAGTGGATGTACATCGTTAGATTCCAAAAATGACAGGGAGGATTTTGCAGTTGTTGAGGTCTGTATAATTTGGAATAATTTTTTCTTTAATTTATCTTTAATGTGTAGCACACACAAAACTCTCTTTCTGATGTGTATATTAGGGTCACCATGAAACTACCATGAAACTGTAGCTATAACCCCCCCCCCCCCAACACTTTTCCCATACTTTAGTCTCTTATGTTAGTTTTTTTTAGCTCTAATTTCTTGCAAATACCAACCATAAAGTAAAGAATGCACAAGTTCAACAATACAAACACTTTGAAACTTGACGGACCCTGGCTGGAAAACAAGAATATTTTTCACAAAATCGAGGCTTAGTCTGAGCAAATGAGTCTGTAATTAAGAAACAAAGTGGTAATTTGGAGCTCGAACAAGGGTCTATTCTAGCTCTCCATTTTCCCCCATGCTAGTCTCATATTTTTCAATCTTGCCCCCCCCCCCCCTCCCTCTCCCACTATTTTTAGTGGTCTGCTGTCTTCTGTTTAGTGTTTCTGTAAATTTTTTTTACTAATTCACTGACAAATTCCTTTTCATTGTTTTCCAGAAAGCAATGGATATAGTAGGTTTTAGTAAAGAAGAAGTCATTGCAATTTATCAACTGCTGTCTGCAATACTAAATCTGGGCAATGTCGAAGTCACAGAGGTCACTACGAGTGATGGAACAGAAGCAGCAACCTTCACTAATGATCATGGTAAGCCACATAACATATAGGTAACGGTACATTAACTATCCTATCATTGTTAATTTATAGATATGTCATGCCTAGCCATAAACATGATAGTAATGTCCTCTTCATTCTTAATTGCAGTTCTTGAATATGCATGCGACCTGCTTCAATGTGAGGTAGAAGAACTCAAGAATGCCATGCAAGAGAGAACAGTAGAAACAAAACAAGAAAAAGTCCGAACTCCTCTAAATGAAGCTCAGGTAGAACTAGTTAGCAACTTTGAGCCAGAATGGGCAATTGACTCATTAAAAAAGAATTTAAATTATAGTTAGATTTTAATGTTTTGGTTTTCAAAGCTGTCACTTGTCGATTGAGTGCATAGCCTAGTAGTAGCTCATCCAATCAGAACCCAGCATTGACAATAGACGTCAATTGATGTCAATTTGATGTTAATTTGAATATGCGAAAGTCATGGTAAATATATATTATATATTATTAATATATATTGATATTATACTTTTCATTAACATATATTTCATGAATTTGCAGGCAAATTATGCAAGAGATGCATTATCCAAAGCCATTTATCAAAGACTGTTTCACTGGATAGTAAAGCGAATTAATGACAGCATAAAGGTATGACAATTCAACTAATGAATATCTATATATTGTTTATAAATAGTATTATTAATTCCAAGAGATAGAGAGTAGTACATGAGTGCAGTGAGTATATTCCCAAAGAAATGAGTGACGGAAATCAGTGTCCAGTGGTATACTGTTCAGTCACTGTCAAAGACAAATCCTCTCAAGAACACTTCTATAGTTTGTGCTGCCAAGCTTATCTTTGCATATATAGTCTATATTTGATGCACTTGGTCTACAGGGGTGTGGGCAGGGGTAGGGTGGGGTGGGCAAAGGGGGGTGGGGTGGGCAAAAAAATGGTGGCTTTTTTATGATTGATGTTATTTTCAATTTTTCAATTATTATTTTTTTGTTTTTGTAAAAATGAAATGCAAAACGTAATACCAGTTTTTTAATGCCTTTTTTGGTTCGGCGGTGTGTTGACTCAAACAAAATAACAGTTTCTTTAATTTATCCCCATCCCATTGTGATGAAATATCAAAAATGAGCTATTGCTTTCACTTTATAATTTAAAATATATCATTTTAATTTAATTGTGGTTAAAATTATTATTTTAGGTAAAACATGGTGGTAGAAGAAAAGTGATTGGAGTACTAGACATTTATGGATTTGAAATATTCCAGGTACTATCATGTAATTATATGAAATAGAAAACAGTTTTCTGTGTTAGATAGTCTGGTCTAAACACATGGGATGGTGAGAGCTCTTCTGAAATACCAAGCACACATATTAACAGAAGTACTGTTTTTTTGTTATTACAAGGGTAGCACTTGATAGGCAGCAGCTAATTAGCTTGTGGCCTCTTTCCATTATCAAATTGGAAGCATTTCTACTCATACATAACACCAGGAATCAAATCTCATTTCCAATACAATCTACAGAATAGGCTCTATCTACTTTAGCAGTGCAGGGCGTCGGACAATGTTAGGGCAGAATTGAGGCGTGTTTGGTCAAATTTTTGCCTTGCTGGTAACTTTGAGTCATGCAGTAATGAAGCATGACCAGGCTAAAACTAAATTGGTCATTCTTCATGACTGACCAAGTTAGTTCAAGTCCTGGCATTTTCGACACTAGTGAAAAGCGTCTGGCACATGCTCTCAATTCGTATGCAAACTAGTCAAAACATAAGTAAATTTGACTTTCAAAAATGCCTGATAAATTGGACTTCACAAAATGCCAAAACTTAGTCTCTAAGGCTAATTCTTTCATATTGTGTTTGTAAGACAGTATCTTGATCGGACAAAAGTATACCCTCAAGCTTTTTTGTATACTTTGAGATACAAAAAACATTTATTTTCTCACTCAAACTCTTCAAAATTCGTAGAAAACGTGCTGAAATGCACGCATGCACAAACGTTTTTCTCTAATGTCGGCATTGTCATTTTATAGCCTTCACGTATATAAAAACAATCTCTATATTTTTTGACAGGACAATAGTTTTGAGCAATTTATAATCAATTACTGCAATGAAAAACTGCAGCAAATCTTCATTGAACTGACTCTGCAATCTGAACAAGATGAGTATGTTAGAGAAGTAAGTATTCATCAAGCTTGCTAATAATCAGATCAATGGTCATTCCCTTGAGTATTATTTCTTTGTTCCAATTCGAATAACTTCATCAGATACATCATAATATGGTTGCAACTCAAACGAAGAATCTTTCTCTCAAAGGGATGACAATTGTCTGAAATGGGAAAACATATGGATTGAATTCCTTCCCTTGAGTATCATTTCTTTGTTCAAATTCAAGTAACTCCGTCAGATATATTTAAATATGAATGTGACTCAAACAAAGAATTTTACTCTGGAGAGAATTACAGTTGGTCTGAAATGGGAAAACAATACGCCTGTATGGATTGAGTCTATTAGTAATTTTACATCTGTCTGTTCAAGCGACACAGCTCTTGAATAAATGTAGTTTTGTCTAATATCTGAAAGGAAATGTTATAATTTCCTTTAAAAAACACTTGCTATATCTTAATATAATTTTTTTCCCATCTAAGGGGATTGAATGGACTCATATAGATTACTTCAACAATGCTGTCATTTGTGAGTTAATAGAAAAGGTATGTAAACAAATACTGCATTTGGATCTTTACTTTATAATCACTACGAAAGAACCAACTATAATATTAATCCATAGTGTAGTACCATATGACTAAAGCATTGAGTAAGTCTAAATAGGCCATTTGCAACAAAACAGTCTCTGCTGATATATGACTTTGACAACGAATCAATTCAGCTCAAGGTCCCTTGGGAAAGGCTCTGTTGAATGGCAAAAACAAATTGAAATTGCTTCGTATCTTGAAATCAAAAGTATCTCGTGGAAAAAAAGCATTTTGGAAAAGGTCTTGGATAAGACATTGGTATTCCAGTCATTGAATAAAGGAAGTTTGAAAGTTTTGCCATAAAGTAACAGTCATGTTATTATTTCTTGCAAATGGCCTATTGTACGATATCAAACGTGGCTTAAAAGAACAACCTTTCACTCTCCAGACAAATTAGTTTTTGCTCGGACATTCCTGGTTTCTGGCTCAACATTACTTGTCAAAATGACCAGACAATTATCAACTCTTGTAGGACATTGTTCGATGACCAGCTGTTATTTTAAGCCCTGTTATTGTGAGGAAATATTTTGTATTGTTTAAAATCTCGTTTCTTCAGAACCATTCTGGGATCCTTGCATCACTAGATGAGGAATGCCTGAGGCCAGGAGATGTAAGTATTTTTTTATCTTTCTTGGCGTACATGTAGCAATAATAATTTGGGGAATGACACTTGGTCTGAAATGGGAAAACAACATAACACCCAAGGTAAAGTGGTCTTTTGCGATTGAATATTGTGTAGTACAACAATCTTACTCTACCTACATTTAATATGATCTTTATACTTTATTTTTTTAGGTTAGTGACATCACGTTTTTACACAAGCTTGACAGACAATGGATTGGTCATGAACATTACGAAAGCCGAGCAGACAAGCGGTTCTTGTCTGATAACACCCTTGCACGTGACTGCTTTAGATTAAAGCACTATGCTGGAAAGGTTAGAACAAAATATGATGCTAAAGATTGTTGTTATTGTACCTTAACCTCTGGGCTGATCTAAGTCAGGGCACGGCTAACTCACAGATCAAACCCTGAAACAACCTCTGGGCTGATCTAAGTCAGGGCATGGCTAACTTACAGATCAAACCCTGAAACAACTTCTGGGCTGATCTAAGTCAGGGCATGGCTAACTTACAGATCAAACCCTGAAACAACCTCTGGGCTGATCTAAGTCAAGGCACAGCTATCTCACAGATTGTGTTGGGATTTAATGTGTTAAATTTTGTAGAGGGAGGAAAGAACCAAGAAAACCTGGAGAAAAAAATCTCCATCCATTGAGACCTAACAAACGCTAATCGCTTGCAAATTATGATGATTTTGGGAATCGAATCAAGCCTGAGACCCCAGAAGTCAGAGGCCAATGCACTATTGCTATGCCATCTTGATTTCCAAACGAATGCATTAAACACCATATTAAATGTACTTTATTAAATGGTTGTTTTTGTTGTTTTCTTCAGGTCACCTACTGTGTTAATGGTTTTATAGACAAGAATAATGACTTGTTGTACAGAGGTCTGTCGCAGTGCATGTACAACTGCAACCATCCTTTCACTAAGAAGCTCTTCCCTGAAGGTAAGACCAGTTGAGGATCAAGGGGTGGATCCGTGGAACCCCTTCTTTTGTAATATCTTGTGAAGCTAATCTTTTTTTCCCTTTATTCTCAATTGAATGACATTGAAACCTCATCCCCCTTCCCCTTGTGAAGCCAATCTTAGCATCCTTTCTGGGTGGCGGCCATTTTGGAACCCCTCATTTTAAAATCTTGGATCCGCCACCGAATACTAAAGTCATTTGTCATTTCCCATTTTTCACTCTCTAAATAAATAGACTTACTCCTCCTTTTTACATCAGCCTCTACTTTTCTACGTTATATTCTACGCTGACTCGTTTTTGTACAGATATCTTTAGGTTATAATTATGTCATTCTTACCCAAAGCTAGGGATTAAGAAACGCCCTCTTTATGAGCATGACATGTGGTCGGAAATGGAAAAAACATTACCCTCAATCTAAAAGGGTCCATTCACTGAACATTATTTACTGTATCAGGTTGTCCAACCAAAGCATCCAAGAAAAGACCACCCACAACAGGCACTCAGTTTAAGGTTGGTAATTATTTTTATTTTTATTAGTCACCCCACCCCCCTCTATATTTCAAAACCGCAACAATAATGTTTCTTATGACAGCGAATTTAGGACCCAAGACTCTCCAATCAGGATTTCCAATCATCATGTTTGTTCCCTCCCCCCCCCACTTTTCCTTTGTTCTCACAGCACCAGCAATAATATTGAATACCATGTCACCACGAGCAAAAGAAATGCAATTGCAAAGCAATGTTTACACGTCAAACGCAATTGCAAGCAAATTATGATAACGCAAGGACATTACTTGTTTATTTCGAAAAACGTTTTTGATTTTTTTGCGTTTGGTTTGCTCCAGTTTACCTTGCGTTAGCGCTACTCGTGTGAACCAGGCTTATCACCCGACTCACGATTACCACAATTAATATCACTATCATGAATGTTGTTCAATAATAAAAGAACTTAATACCTGTTCACAGACATCTGTAGCTGAGCTCATGAAGAATCTTCATGGCAAGAATCCAAACTACATTCGTTGCATCAAGGTAAGCTTTGATGTACGAAAAATAGGACACATACATGCACGAAATACGAAAAAAAAAAACCTTCGCTACTAAATAGTTCTCTACATGGCTCATACTGATAGAGTCCCTGTAGATTTGGCGGGAACCACCTTTAACTTCTCTGTCCTTTGTTACTCTTTTGCATTACTCATACAGATGGGGTTCCTGTGGATTTGGCGGGAACTTTCGCGCCAAAACGCGCGTTTCCGCCTCTCCCGATCAAACCCAATGTTTGCAAAAGATTGAAAGACTCTTGGCTTTTGAGAATAGGGTTATTTGTCTTATTTGCATCCAAACAAAAAAAGCTCAAGGGAATAAAACGCGGTCTGCCGTAATGGGCAAAACATTACGCACAGTCTATAGATGTTAAGTCTATTCTCATTCAGCATTTTTCTCTTTTTTTTTATTTTTCATTTTTTTCCTTCTCATAGCCCAACGAGAGAAAAGCCGCTGGTGTGTTTGATGAAAGGCTAATCAAACACCAAGTCAGATACCTAGGGTCAGTAGCGATATTTTCTCAGTTCTTTTTGTGATGGATTTTACCTTTAAACGGCTTATGGATATCTTTGTATTGTTGTTTCTCGCAGGTTAATGGAAAATATCCGCGTAAGAAGAGCGGGATACGCCTTTAGACAGGACTACTCAATTGCCCTACAAAGGTACTTGTATATTTCTTTTGAGTAGTAATAATAATCGACCTCGTTTAGAGAGGGTGACACACGACAGTCGCAACTACACTGACAAACTGTGGCCCTCTACGTGAGACGGGACCGCCATCTTACATGGTCTTCCGAGAAATGGCGAAGGTCTAACCATATGCAGATATTGTTAGAGCAAAGGCAGCACCAACTGCAGCAGCCAACGAGAGAAAACTGTGTTATACCTGTTAAAATAACAAGCGCACAAATAAACGAAACATTCTCTTTCATTTTTCGTTTGAAATAGCAAATTCAGAGCGAGTAAAGATTTCACAGTCATCTAAAATGACATTTCAACCAATCAGAGCACGTGTTAGAACTAAGTTATCTTATACTATCTTAACCGTCACGTGAAAAAAACATAAAATGCCGATATCCTTACAGGTACAAAATGTTGTGTCCAAAGACATGGCCACAATGGAAGGGTGAGCCTCGAGAAGGAATCGTTGAACTTTTGAAGGTAAATTCTTTTTTGTGGTGGGGGAGAGGGATGGGGGGGGGGGGGGGGTATATAGAAGTAAGAGAGAATGGGGCTACCCCTATCCCATCAGGCAAAAATTGGTATCTGAAAAATAAAATATTGTTGCTAAAAGTAAACTACAGTGTCATTGATTAAAATAACATGCTTGACCATCGCTGGAGAAGGAGCAGATTTACTAAACCGGTCTTGAGAAGGCTTTAGACCGATCTAGAGAAGGCTTTAGACCGATCTAGAGAAGGCTTTAGATCGATCTAGAGAAGGCTTTAGACCGATCTAGAGAAGGCTTTAGATCGATCTAGAGAAGGCTTTAGACCGATCTAGAGAAGGCTTTAGATCGATCTAGAGAAGGCTTTAGACCGATCTAGAGAAGGCTTTAGATCGATCTAGAGAAGGCTTTAGACCGATCTAGAGAAGGCTTTAGACCGATCTAGAGCAGGCTTTAGACCGATCTAGAGAAGGCTTTAGACTGATCTAGAGAAGGCTTTAGACCGATCTAGAGAAGGCTTTAGACTGATCTAGAGAAGGCTTTAGACCGATCTAGAGAAGGCTTTAGACTGATCTAGAGAAGGCTTTAGACCGATCTTGATAAGGCTTTAGACCGATCTAGAGAAGGCTTTAGACCGATCTAGAGAAGGCTTTAGACTGATCTAGAGAAGGCTTTAGACCGATCTAGAGAAGGCTTTAGACTGATCTAGAGAAGGCTTTAGACCGATCTTGATAAGGCTTTAGACCAATCTAGAGAAGGCTTTAAACCGATCTAGAGAAGGCTTTAGACCGATCTTGATAAGGCTTTAGACCGATCTAGAGAAGGCTTTAGACCGATCTAGAGAAGGCTTTAGACTGATCTAGAGAAGGCTTTAGACCGATCTAGAGAAGGCTTTAGACTGATCTAGAGAAGGCTTTAGACCGATCTTGATAAGGCTTTAGACCGATCTAGAGAAGGCTTTAGACCGATCTAGAGAAGGCTTTAGACTGATCTAGAGAAGGCTTTAGACCGATCTAGAGAAGGCTTTAGACTGATCTAGAGAAGGCTTTAGACCGATCTTGATAAGGCTTTAGACCAATCTAGAGAAGGCTTTAGACCGATCTAGAGAAGGCTTTAGACCGATCTTGATAAGGCTTTAGACCGATCTAGAGAAGGCTTTAGACCGATCTAGAAAAGGCTTTAGACTGATCTAGAGAAGGCTTTAGACCGATCTAGAGAAGGCTTTAGACCGATCTAGAGAAGGCTTTAGACTGATCTAGAGAAGGCTTTAGACCGATCTAGAGAAGGCTTTAGACTGATCTAGAGAAGGCTTTAGACTGATCTAGAGAAGGCTTTAGACTGATCTAGAGAAGGCTTTAGACTGATCTAGAGAAGGCTTTAGACTGATCTAGAGAAGGCTTTAGACCGATCTAGAGAAGGCTTTAGACTGATCTAGAGAAGGCTTTAGACTGATCTAGAGAAGGCTTTAGACTGATCTAGAGAAGGCTTTAGACTGATCTAGAGAAGGCTTTAGACCGATCTAGAGAAGGCTTTAGACTGATCTAGAGAAGGCTTTAGACTGATCTAGAGAAGGCTTTAGACTGATCTAGAGAAGGCTTTAGACTGATCTAGAGAAGGCTTTAGACCGATCTAGAGAAGGCTTTAGACTGATCTAGAGAAGGCTTTAGACTGATCTAGAGAAGGCTTTAGACTGATCTAGAGAAGGCTTTAGACTGATCTAGAGAAGGCTTTAGACTGATCTAGAGAAGGCTTTAGACTGATCTAGAGAAGGCTTTAGACTGATCTAGAGAAGGCTTTAGACCGATCTAGAGAAGGCTTTAGACTGATCTAGAGAAGGCTTTAGACTGATCTAGAGAAGGCTTTAGACTGATCTAGAGAAGGCTTTAGACTGATCTAGAGAAGGCTTTAGACCGATCTTGAGAAGGCTTTAGAGGTTTACCAGAAACGTAATACTTGTAACAAACTAGCCATACAAATATAAGCCCTAATATTTATTTGAGATTGGACGGTGCATGTTGAGAGGTCAAGAACCCGGATAAACTATCCAGTCCTACCAACACTACCGTCGTAAAACGTCGCATACCCAATATTCCAATTATTATAATTGTTGCATTCTAAATTTGTTATATTTGTGGTATATTTTGTCCTTAGCACCGCAACATCAAACCGACCGAATATGATTATGGCAGGACGAAAATCTTCATTAAAAACCCTCGAACGGTAAGCCGCTGGATATCTTACACTTCCTTCCTTCCTTCCTTCCTTCCTTCCTTCCAGGCGCGTAATGCATTCTTCCCCTCAAATTGACATTTTCTGTTCTTTATAAAAACAATTTAATTTTTTTCCCAAGAAAAAGTTTTCTTAATTTTATCTTTCTTTTCTCAGCTAATTTCTCTAGAGAGAGAGAGAAAATAAATTGAAGGAAAGCTTTGTCATATTCTAAAGATTATATTTCAAAATTATCGTTCAAGCTGTCAGGGAAACTATAAATTTTTTCCGTTGAAAACAGAAACGAAAGTTCATACTATGAAACGTTTCAGCTCGCCAAACGCTAGTACTGACAGACTGACAAATCAAGTTAAGACAAGTCTTATTTCATTGTTTGCTCTGCAAACGAAAACTACTAAAACTCACTGGAGCTGTCTTCTCACGCCGCCATTATTCATTGACAGCGGAAAGGTTTCATAACGATATTCTAATATGACAGAATCCCATGAGGTAGATATTTATATTCGCTTCGTTCTTCTTCATACCGAGCCTTTCCTGTATGTCCGTGTTGATTAAGTGTTTCTATAACAATTTTCGTTTTTTTATTTATGGAATCTGTTTCTCAGATAGGTTTACATCTATTTCAAAAAGCCTTATCGTTCGGAGATCTGAAATGGACGAACTGAGGCTGAACAAAATTTTTGAGCTTTTGTGTTTTCCTTGGTTATTTCTAACTCAAAGGTCATGCTTTGTTTTAAAAGCAAAATAAAATGTAGACTTACCTAAAGTCATTTTGACTTTATTATCGTTTTTGTTTTTTATTTTGCTGAGAACAGTTTCGTTGTTGTTTCAGTTGTTCGACTTGGAAGAAAGACGTAAAGAGGCGATGCATGACCTCGCCGTCATCATCCAGAAGACCTTCCGTGGATGGGTTCAGCGAACCAAGGTTTGTATCTTTAGACGTGTGTGTGGATTATTGTCTTTGTTAAGGTTCTTTAGGATTATGTAGCTGTCGGTCGTGATGTTTTGAGAGTATCAGCACCATTACAGTTGTTTCCTTATTTATACCTTTGCGTGGAGGGAGGGGAGGGAGAGTTAGGAGGGAAGACTGAGAGAGAAAGGGAAAGGAAGTGAACAATACAATTTTAATTGAGCTGAGCAATTAAATGGTATCCAAATTCATATCATTGAGAGATAAAAAAAAAGAAGAGAAGAGTGAAAGGCGAAATGAGGGCAAGAGGGAAAAAAAGTAGGATAAAAGGAAAGGGAAAGGAAGTGAACAATGCAATTTTAATTGAGCTGAGCAATTAAATGGTATCCAAATTCATATCATTGAGAGAAAAAAGAAGAGAAGAGTGAAGGGAGAAATGAGGGCAAGAGGGAAAAAAAAAGTAGGATAAAAGGAAAGGGAAAGGAGAAGGAAAAGAGAAAAAAGGAGAAAACGAATTGAAAGGAAAGTAACTGAGAATGGAGATCAGAGGAAAGGAAGGGAAAATGGGAAAGAAAACTAGAGAAAATGTAGGGAAAAAAAGGAAACTGAAAAGGAAAACAAACGAGAATTAAGATTAAATGAGCTGAAAGGAAAGTACGAGTGGGTGGAGACGAGAAAGGAGGAAGGAAGAGAAAATGGGAGAGATAGGAATCCAAGTGGAGATAAAATAAAATAAAATCTGCTATCGATGATTTTAACTAGGCCTTGTTTTTGTAGTAATTCTAGTCTTATGGCTTCGTTGTGATTCTTGGCGGGTTTCCTTGTTTATCTATTTGCTTGTTTGTAATACAGTATCGAAAAATGAAGGCAAGCGAAGTGATGATCGCCAAGTATTATCGAGGATTCAGGGTATGTACCTGTAGGGACAGGGGCGTAACAATGTCTCAATTACCTCAGTATAGACCCCTTCTAGCACTTTGGAATGCAGCTCAATCTGGAGGACCAAAAAAGGTTCCAATTCTCAGGAGATTGGAATTATTTTGTCTTGTCCCCCAGATCGAGCTGCTTTGACGTCACAAAGGGGTCTATAGGAGGGACAATGTACCATTTTCCCGCTAAAACTACAAAAAATCATTTGGGGGGGGGGGGGGGGGGGGGGGGAATGGGGCATTTGCCCTGATATTGGCGTGACTGTGTTAACGCCGTGTTCATGCATTAGATTAGATGGAGAGTAAATTTCGGGCAATGTGATTAATCTGGCGTATGCCATGCCGTGTCGCGACCGTGTTCGTGCCGTGAACTTTTCACAGTCACACGAAAACTGCTCTATCTCCAAACTGAACATGGTTATTACGACCATGACCGTGCCGTGTCGTTTCGTGTTCTATGCTTACCTTTGTTGGGTCATCATTTACAGGATCGTCGTAATTACCTGAAGCAGCGTAACGCAGCCATCTTGATCGCTTCTTTTGTCAGAGGATGGAAGGTAATTGCAATCTGCCTTAACGTACCTGTGTTATCAATTTACTACTTTGTATTTTTAAATTGGAAAGGGTGTGGGATTGAATTTTTGAATTTGACTTTCCGAAGTTTAAAGTAAAACTAGTAGTCTCGGCAAACGAGATGGTCAGAGTTGGCAACGCTTTTTGATCTTGACCCAAATTCAGTCCTAAATACCTATCCACCATGAAGTCGTCACCGGTCAGTTCTTTTGAACTTTGGAAGGAAAATTTGAGGGGGGAGGGGAGAGGATAGTTTCTTTATCAATGGAAGGCATTTTATGAATCGTAGGCGAAAGGGAAGTACTTTATATTTTCGTTTATATATTGGAAGCGGGAAAGGGTTTGTTTAACTGGTGTGGAAGATCTTTAGTTTTTAGACTGGATAAGGTATTAATTCTTACTTTATATTGAATGGAAGGAAAAGGCATTTTATCTTTTTAAATTTGAATTGAAGAAGATTGGGTTTTCATTTTGAAATGAAGTGAGGGAATGGGAGGAAAGGCATTTTATTTTTCAAAAATGAAGAAGAAGGAATTTTAATTTTCATATGGAAAGGAGGGAGGGAGGGAGGGACGGATAGAGAGAGGGAGGGAGGGAGATATAGAGAGAGGGAGGAAGGTTGGGAGGGAAGGATAGAGTTAGAGTGATTTTTAGGGCAGGTTGATAACTGTTTTATAACGTACTGTTCGTGCATGTCTATCACTATTCATACCATACTCTACGCATATCGTTCATAAGCACCTATAAATCAACCCACCTGCAAAATGTGAGACATCTAACTACTGCATCACATAGTGTAGTATAAGCAATGCACGGTAAAACAGATAACGCACGATTATAATGCGGAGTCTAATATACCCCAAGGGTGTAGCCTGGTGGGCGGGGCTAATGTATCGTTAATATAATCATATTGTTATCTTGACAGGCCAGGAAAGCCTATCGTGCTCTCTTGTACGAAAAGAGGTGTATCTGGGCTGTGGGAGTAATCAAAACTTACTTCATTGGTTGGCGGGTGAGCCATGACCGCTAGATTTTGTCTGTCCGTCTGTTCGTCTCTCTTTCTGTCTTTGTTTGTCTGTCTGTCTCTCGTTCTGTCTTTCTGTCAAATGCTTTATAAATACTTCTAAGCCAGTGCTAACATTTTTACACTAGCAATTGATCAACCCTTTTTGATCCTAATATGCACTAAATCGAAATACGGCGACCAATTTGAATATCTATTGTTCTACGCTAGCTAGCGATTGACTAGCTTCGTGTTCGTGTATAAGAGCCTAGTTGGCTAGTCGCTAGTCAGTCCAGAACGATAGTCAACATTTATCGATTAGAAGTATTTCACGCTAATACGTAGGAGATATCCACTATAAAACCAACTAAAAAAACTTAAAACTAATGGAGACGACGTTTCATGCTAACGTAGCTTCATTATCAAATCAGTAAGAAAACTATCCAGTCGAATAATACACGCACAAGTTGAGCCAGTCCACGAAAAAAACGTTTCTCAATGATTATGATCATTATTTTCCATAGGATGTATATCAGGGAATTTTAAGACTAAAAAAGACGTACGTTCTCTACTTTCAAAAAAATGTTGTTTTTTGAGAGACAAATAGGTAGAAGTATTGAAGACATTAAGGATGAGTGGATTGAGGAAATGTTTCTGGAGGACGTATGTGTGCATGCACCTACCTTGGGCTTCCTGTGTCTTTAGGCATGGTTTAAAAAAATAATACGGATCTTGTATTAATGATTGTAATTGAGAAAGCTGTTACATGCATTAGGTTTATCATATAATCCATATGCACGTACAGGTATCCTAAAGCTAATACTTGAGCTAATATTTGAGTCGTTCGGCTGTTGCTAACACGTTGAGCTTCACGCAACTATCGGCTGGCACAGGAGGCCCATTTACTGATTACTCGAGCATGGTAGCATATAACACATGAAGCCCTGTATTAACGCTTTTGCTGGCTATGCACAAGGGTAGCACAAACTTTCTCAAGCCTTTCTTTTTTATTATCTTTTTATTCCCTGAATATTTTTACTTTTTAGACAAATTTTTTTTTTTCAAATCAAAAGATGTCAAATTTTATCACTAATTTGTTTTGTCCTTAATAGTTTTTTTTATTGACATTTTGAATTACTATTATAACTGTTTAGGTTTTGGGTTAGTGTATACTGATATAAGAAAGAGAAAGTGAAAGAGAAGAGGCGGGCTGAGAGATGTCTATAATAATAATAAGCACCTCTCGTTCATACGTAATCTCATCCATTACGATCACCTTTCTTCATGTGGGATTTATGTGGGATCAAGGCTGATTTATATGGTACAGAGATCTTATTCACGGCCCCACCCCCTGTACCTTTTTATGGCCCGTCATTTTTCTGATTTGAAAAGAGTGCGAAACCTTAACAGACGGGTTTCCTGAGATCGATAAGCAAAGTGCATTCTGGTCTAGCTCGGGTAAAAACAACGCCATGTTGAACGAAAAATGTTCGTACCCAAACTACACCACAATGCACCTCGTTTGCTTTGAAAATGGTATATGCGAAAGTTTTGCCATGAGGATTAATGAAATCTTAAGTCGTGATGAAACGCTTAAATGACTCGTGAAACATTGCTGTCACGTGAGTAAAATTAGTCTCCAACGTAGCCGCTAATTAGTGTCGTCACGCAACACTCACTCCCCTAAGTAACGCTACGTTACTACGCTACAGCTAGCGGCTGCGTTGGAGACTAGAATCAAAAGGAGAATTTAATATCCATTTTATTTCATTTTCGGTATCGATCAAACTCCAATCAGATTCGTACCAAGTAAATCAGCCGTATTTACGTCATTTAACGTGAACAAAATACTATATCGCCCTTACTGATGGGCGGGTAACCTATTTAACTTTCAGGTACGCAAACTATGGAATGCCAAATTCCGCAAGCACGCGGCTCCCAAGATCATCAAGTTCATTCGCCAGTGCTTGGTGAGTCTTCTTTATACAGCCGTTGGTTTAACAAATTACACTGTTAACATTCCCTCCTTTCCTTCCAGACTCAGACGGGTCAGGGTTCCCCTTCCCCGTCTTGAATGCGCGGGGAGTGGGGGCACGTTTGAAGCGACACACGTGAAGGGGAGTTGGGGCACATTTGAAGCGGCACGTGAAAAAGAGCAACTAAAACAGTAAATTTTCAAAGTCGCCATGTTGGTTTATTTAACCAACGTTTTTAATTTGTTGTGTGCAGCCGCTCTCCCACGGGCTAAATGAGAATGAATAGACCTAGCTCAATTTGAAGGCCATAACAATAGTTTTCCAATTATTAGATAATTGAAATTGTTTTGTCCTTTAAATGGAGCTGCTTTGACGTCACATGCAAGGCGTGTATTACATTTCTCATGGACCATTATCACAAGGCAGCCGTGTTTATTCTCATGAGAATAAAAACTTCTCTTAATCTGTAGAAAGTTATTTATAAGCACTTGAATACTAGGCTACGCGTGGTAGAATCTAACGTTCAAACTAAAGTGGCTGTCACGTGAAAAAGGCCCATACCAATTAAATATTTATTGACGGGGCGATAAACGGAGAGAGTGTATACTACTCCTCATTAGCACACGGTATGAACGAATGATAGAAGAGTAGGTGATGATCGCGAGCTCAGAGTGAAAAATCCAGACCCGGATGCGGAGCGCGTTCCGAATCAACAAAAAGAATTATCCGAATTCGGAACGCTCTCCAGATCCAGATTTGGATTTTTGACTGAGCCCGCGATCCTCACCGCCCAATGAGTACCCAACGTGTCGATCCTTTGCAAACCCCATTTGGACAGGCAGAACTTTCTGACCAGGGCGTTGCGTCATCATCCCGCATCACGTGATACAAATATTCTTCTATCTTTGGTTCATATCGTGTGCTAATGAGAGAACGATAAACGGAGGCATTCTATACTGCTATTGATTTTATTACAAATTGTTGATAGTATTTTTTTTCTTGCCAGACGTACCGGTATTTAACGAGCCTCAGTAAAAACCTACCATCCAAAAGTCCTCTGGATGATCATTGGCCGTCCGCCTCATCTATGTACCTACAAGCTAATCACACTCTTAAGAAGATGCACCATGCTTGGAGGGTAGGTAGAACTAGAGTACAAACTTTCGACCATAGATCCTCATGTTCAGTGTAGGAGCAGGCATAGAGGTCGAAGGTTCAATCCTAAGGATCTCATCGTCTGTTTCAACTTCTCTAATCTGTGTAGCTTCAGCTTTGAATACTCTTAAAATATAGCACTGATGGATATAAAGTACGCACCGTACTTTATATCCATCAACTGAAAAAAACTACCGACGTTAAATCTAGGTCCTTACCTCCATGTAGGAAATACCGTGTAGTATCTTGTTTTCACTTGATGTCATTTCCTGACTTGTGCGGTTTGTTCATCAGCTGAATAACAAGTTATTTCTACCTGACAGCACATGGTGGTCAGTGTTTGACCACCATTTGCAGCAGATAATATGATTCAAAGACTTTGAAATATCTCAATCAGCTGTCTTTGATAATGAGATTTAAAGACTACAGAGGAAAACCCAGCAATCATGTCATGTAGTCAGCGAGGCTTTCGCCTCATACGAAACAAGAGCAAATAAATGACACTGTAATCTCTTACACTAATCAGTGCAGCTTTTGAACCTTCTTTAGTGACCACCCCCTCCCCCCCCCCCCCCCCACAACACCCCCGCATCAATTCAAGATTTTAATGATTGTTATTGTTTTGTTTGGTCATAGTGTAAGGGATATCGTAAACGTATTGACGAAAACAGAAAAAAGATACTCGAGGAAAAACAGGAGGCTAGCAGTATTTTTAAAGACAAGAAAAAGAGCTATCCTCAAAGGTATCTGATTTAAAACATAAGATCTTTTGAATATACTTCTTTACTGATACGGCGGCCATGGATTCTATTGTTTTAATCAAGACAGGGGACACAGCTGTCAGACAGGGTATGTTTTTACATAACTTTACGCTTTTCAATGAGAAGCACATCTAAAAACCAATTGAATTTGCTAATAGTTGGAAGAATAAGCGAAACACCAAGACTGTGTGTGTGTTTGTCCCCTCGGCATCCCATAATTCAAGATAACTGTCGTATCATTGAAAAAAGGCTATTGTTGGAGGAGGTGGCGGTGAGGTGCATGTTGAAGGAGGTGGCGGTGAGGTGCATGTTGAAGGAGGTGGCGGTGAGGTGCATGTTGAAGGAGGTGGCGGCTGGGTTGTCCTTATCCAACTTTTTTTGATGCTGTGTTTTATGCAATGCTGCTCTTTATCGTGCTGCAAAATGTTGTGCCGTGCTATGTTTCACTTTGTGGATGCCATGCCGTGCTGTACTACTCACTAGGGACCTTAAGCTGCAGGACGGCAACGACGACGACGACAAACATACAATAGCACTAATTGCGCTATTCAATAGATACTCGTTGGAATGTACGAAATACTGTGCATCATTGCCCTCTTATGCTGTTAAGACGTGAAATGTCCTATTTTTACGTACTAAAGAGAAAGACTACGCCAAAAGCTTATCTTTGCTGATTTTCGTTATAAGTAAAGCGCTCCCAAAAGACGTCATTTCACTCTAAAACGGAGATGCTTATTAAGTAGAATACCAGTTAAACACGAAATAATAATACAATAGAAGGTTGAAGCGCCTCAATTTCGCCGACGTCGCCCATGTTGCCGTCCTTCAGCTTAAGGTCCCCACTGCCGTCTCCTAGCGTGCTGCGCTATGATTGTTCGTGCTTTGCCATACAGTACTGTGTTTCCTTACTTACCTTTCAAACTTCTGTCCTTGCTAGCGTCGCGATACCTTATCAAGGAGATCGTCTGGATCTTGCATCCAACCCCAAATGGAAAAAGAACGTCGGTACTAATGATCGTATCATCTGGGCCGACAATGTCATTAAGGTCCACAGAAGTGACGGAAAGGTACGTACGTTCTTTAAATGTGCACGCTTAAAATAAGCCAAGCTCGCTCAATGCCGTTTGGTTACAATAGTCAATCTGAGGAATCTTAACAATTTTAAAGCCCATGATATCACCACAAGGGAATGTTTTGGCTAAGGACCGTTTGTTTATTGCCATATAGTAATAGATAATAGCGCTCAGCTCAAACGGTCGCTCTTCCATACAAAATCTAATCAGATCAAAGTAGTATGTTCGCATTCCCCCAATACTTCACAACCTACATATGCTTTTTCGATAGGCTTTGGTTTCTATTAGTTATATATCTTGATTTCTGGTTAACTTTTTTTTTCCAGTTTGTCTCTCGAATCCTTGCTGTTACTAGTAAAGAATTCATAATCGCCGACCCCAAGTCGATGGTATTAAAGTACAGAGTACCTCTGTCAGATTTGCAGAAGATCTCTGCCAGCTCGTTCAATGATGGCATCGTTGTCTTCCATATACGATCGGTAAGTCTCACTGACAGACCTTTTTACTGATACGGCAGCCATCTTAAATTATGAAATGCCAAGGGGCAAACGTAGAATTCAAAATTTATAAAGCACATCCTCGGTAATGAAGGGGTGGAATTCTGCTGCTTCCTTCTTCTTCCTAGAAAAATTTTTTTTTCTGGGAGCGAGAAACGAGCGACAGAATTTTACTCCATGTATAAAGCATGGAGTGGCGGGGTTACGTTTTCAAATAGTTAGAGTATTGGAATTTCAAATATAGTTCCCAACTACCAAGAAATTCAATTGCCGTTCAGATGTGCATCTCATTGAAAATCGTAACATTATATAAAATAACATCCTGACAGCTGTGCAGTCTATCAATTTTCCAATAGTTGCCCCCTCAGCATCCCATAATATCTTAATTAAAACAATAGAATTCAAGATTAGGTTAAGAAAATAAACGCATGGACGTTTCGATGACATCCTGTCATCATTTTCAGAATTCAAGATGACCGCCGTATCGGTATAACGGTCTGTTGAACAGCATGACAACTTGTGGCATTTTCTAAGTGCGCTCTCCCCAAAAGGTCGCAGTTCGATCCCAGTGATCTCACAAACTTGTTTTGGTATCTCTCAGATCCATTCAGTCAGTTTTAAGGCGGGACTACGCCAGGTTTTAGCCGCCATTTACAGTCTTAAGCAAGTTGCACGGTTGATTTACATAAGAAACACATAAGGGGGTTGCAACGTGTAACAGCGGGACGTTTGCTATGTGAGGGAAACGGTCATAATTCCAACTATGGTACCAAAACTCCTAATTTGCATATCTTAATATTTCGAAGCTTGGTTATAGTGTTACACGTTTCAACCCCCTTGAAACGTGTAAGACGTGAGCCAAATACGCATCGTACAAGTTCACTCATGTTGTAAAAAACACGTGAATTATCTTTGACTTGCCAATAGCCTGATATAGTATCCACAACAGAAAAAGGTGCTTGTAGTAATCCTCTTCCTTGGCCTGGATAGCAGACATCAGCCTCTAACAGGGCTGGCTTATTTAAAATTTCAGGACAGAACTGAGAAAGGTCACCTCAAAGGAGACTACATCTTCCATACTAATCACGTTATTGAATTGGTTGCCAAGGTGATGGTGCAACTAGATAAAGAGAATGACCTTCGAGTCCCTGTGGACGTGAGAGACAGGTATCTATGTTAACAGTTTAATACAATTTTATATAGCCACAAGGAACGCTAGTTTTCTTCTTTTGGGAAGTACTTTAACATATGTTTAAATGGTAAAGATTGGAGACATTAAAATTTCACTGTAGTTGCACTAACTATTTTTAATTTTACCGTTGTAATTGTTTTCATAGTATTATGATAAGTGACCTTTTTTTCTCCAGCATACCAGTGAATTTCAATGGAATGGTTGTAGAAATGAAGTTCAAGAACTCATCGACGAATCTTTCCCAACCTGTTTGCAAGCGCAAGGGTCGGGTCATCAATGTTGCTGTCTAAATCCATGGATTAAATGATTCCTTTAACTGTGAAACTTAACCTAACTACAACTTTCAAACTACACCTATTTAATGAGTTAAATGAAATCTCTCTTGCTATTCAACTGTATCTCTTAAGAGCCTCTAATTTTAAAACAATGGTTAATTACCCAGAATAAGACCAAGTTTTCTCATGAGTTGGAAACTAGTGGTTGTCTTGCAGTGCTCACATACTGATAGTATGGTATCATTGTAGAGTATCAAAGATGCAGTACTTTACCATGATTTTCCTCTCTCCACTAAAACCCAACTAGCTAAAATCCAATTTGATCTGTGAATTAGCCTTGCCCTTACATAGATCACCCTAGAGGTTTTTTTAAGGGTATCAATAAGATTTGAAGTTGTGCAGAATCCCCTATGGGACAATCCTAATGAGTGGCAAAAAAACTCAACAATGTGATTGCTTACTTCAAAGGGTCTATTCCTCTGATCAAAACATTTGTTTCAACAACTTGTTGTGAAGGGACTGTGGAGAATGTTATCTCCCTATAAGAAAGGGTTACAGGATATGAGGAAAACCAGAGAGAACTATTGAATGACAGTAGAGAATAGGGTATTTTTGCTACAAACATGATCTGTATGAGAAAAGAGCTAGAAAGTCCACCAGAGGTATTTCTATGTGCTTGCACAAACATATATATCATTAGATAATGATTAAAATGCTAGGGTGAGAACATGGTCTTGAATTTCAATGCAAATACTAGCACGTGTTTTAACTGGTTAAAAACAAACCAAGCCTTATTGTTGTTTGATGGAATTTCAATGGCAAACCTGCGAGATTTGAATTCCACCCCACCCTCCCCTGTTAGTGTCAATGCTGAATCCAAATAGAAATTGGGCTTGTGTGGTTTTTAAATAGAATTACAGACTGTAGAATACTAAACCAAACAATCAAATGATTCTAATCTCCAAAGATCAATATCAATAAATACCAAGTTATGCTGTTGTAAGACAGACTAGTTGTCTGGGACACAAAACCATGAATAGCACCCAAAATTGTTTTAGGGGGGGGGGGGTGGGGCAGCACATTTGATTATTGGTTGTAGTTGCAAAGCATAGCCTAGCTAAGACTACAAGCACCTTGCTTCAAGAAGCAAGACCACTGGAAACACAAAGTCAACCACTGAAACTGTGAACCAGAAATATATTCACCACAGTTCAGTTGCATTAGATTTTAACCAAAAAGTATTAGTATTTTCACCTGATGAATATCAATCGTCTATACTGATTCAAACAGGAAATTGTCATGTTTTGTTACTGAAGCTGTAAAACTCTCAATGGCATGTTTCAAATAATTCTATTATGAAATGTATTTTTCAAAAATAATAACTCACTGTAATGATTGTAGATCTTCAATATTAGTACAGTTTTTATTTACTAAATAAAATTATGGTATATTAGTTAAAAGTTGTTACTCATTTTTAAATGTTAGTGGTTTATATAAACCCATGTTTAGATTAATAGAGTGTAATTGTCAGATAAACACAATAGAAAACTAAAGAATTAGTGCTAAATATGCTAAAGTAGTAAATTCCATGAGGTTATGAAAACCATTATATTTTCCAATTTCAGACCATGTCATTCTCTTGAGAATAATATTCTTTGTTTGAGTTGTTTCCATAATTGTGTCTTCCTCTGTGAAACAGTTAAACAAAGATTTGATACTCTTAAGTGGAAAACATTACACCCTAGCTAAACTATTATTGTCTAGGAGTTTAATCTTGAAAAGTTGTGACCAAAGCTTTAATATTAGATTTAAATATTTTGATAGTCAAATAAAAGCTGAAATAACTATATAATAAATAATAAATGTCAAGACAAGGTAAAAAACCGTAACTTTAATATCAACTGTACGCAAGGTAAAAAAAAGCATATCGTTAATGTCAACTGTAACAAAGTTGCATTAAAGTACTAACACTAAAAGTGTGCAACACTTTGCAATATTTAGTAAATAGTGCTAGTTAAACAATAGAAAACAATAGGATTAGCATAATTTAGCAGTATTTAGTCGTATGTTACACACTTCTAATGTCTGTACTCTAATATATAAAACATTTGTAACTTTCTTTTTCTGTGATAGACCAAATTCACCCTAATAACCACAGAAATGGTGCAAGATCCATATATATATATTAACTTTATATTAACCCAGTTGAAACTTGCCCAGAAATTTTTTTTGTGGTCATACCAGCAATTTGGGGAAATATGTTTATTCCATTAACCCCATAATAAAATAAATATAACAATTTCATGACAAACAAACATGGACAAAGGGTGCATCAAACCTCGGAGCTATTGAAAGCAATTATTGATACCAAACAAGCAACATCCACATATCGGTTCATAATGTCTCCACAAGTTGCTTGTGCAAATATAAAAAAAGGGTAACAGACACTTTGATGATACGGGGGCCATCTTGAATCGTATTGTACCATGGGACATCCGCGGGAAAATAAAGCTTTGTTACTGTAACGAGGTCAATTGATATGAAAAGCTCATCACGAGAGAATACAACAAAAGATGAATTAAGACAGCACATAGATCATCTTTAACCATCAAAGAAATTTCAAATGGAAAGTAAGTATATTCTTTCATCTTTGTTTTGTTTAGTCCCCTGACAAGATGGCCACAATATCATCAAAGTAGTCCATTTGAGTGCTTTTTTATAAATTATTTTGGATGAGCTTTTCTGGTTCTGCTTAAGGTACGGAGCCCCTAAGGGGCCATATCAACAAAAATTTTCGTCAACCAAAGGTCGACTTATATGTCGACTTATAAGTCGTTTCCATTTAAATAAGTCGACTTATATGTCATGGGACGACTTATAAGTCGACTTACCTAAATAAATCGACTTATATAAATCGACTTATAACTCGTCCGTCGACTCATAAGTCGACTTATATCTCGACTTATAACTCAATTCCGTCGACTTATAAGTCGACTTATAACTCATCCGTCGACTTATAAGTCGACATATAACTTGTCAGCGATTGACGTCCCTGATAGCAATGTGAGACTGGGCTGATAATTCCAAGATGGCGACCGAGATGTCAAGAAATGACCTAATCGAACATTACTTTCATATTTTCATACCCAATATGAAAGTAATGTTCGATTAGGTTATTTCTTGACATTTCGGTCGCCATCTTGGAATTATCAGCCCAGTCTCCCCATTGCTATCAGGGACGTCAATCGCTGACAAGTTATATGTCGACTTATAAGTCGACGGACGAGTTATAAGTCGAATTATAAGTCGACGGAATTGAGTTATAAGTCGACTTATAAGTCGACTGACGAGCTATAAGTCGACGGAATTGAGTTATAAGTCGAGATATAAGTCGACTTATGAGTCGACGGACGAGTTATAAGTCGATTTATATAAGTCGATTTATTTAGGTAAGTCGACTTATAAGTCGTCCCATGACATATAAGTCGACTTATTTAAATGGAAACGACTTATAAGTCGACATATAAGTCGACCTTTGGTTGACAAAAAAATTTGTTGCTATGGCCCCTTAGGGGCTCCGTATTAAGGCCTTGTTACAGTCTTGAAAATTAAGATGCATTAAAAGTAACCTGAGGTTTAACTAAACCCATGCATAATTAACAATATAAATGGCAACGGCAATATAAGCAGTGCCAAACCTTACTATTGTTTTTTTGTGTAAATAATCTTCTAACTTTTTATACAAACAATTTAATATATAAAATAGTTTTGAGGATAAAGATCATAAAAATAAATAACTATTTATTTTGTTCATTCCTATCAAAATATATCGTATTCATATCATATTTAACCAAAATAGACTATAAGAATAATAAAAAGATACATAACCGTGTAACCAAATAGCAGTATACATCATTCAATATAGTCAAAAAAAACAATGAGTATAAAGCAGTAAAAATCGCACAGCCCCATACTGTCACTAACAAATCAGAGGGTAATCTTTTTCAAAGTTTTGTAAGGATCATAATCTTACGAGTTTCTGACTTACATTCAATCTGCCCAAACACAACAAATAGATGATAATAAATGGCAATTAGTAATAATCGTCATCACTACTATCTCCTGGATCTACAAAGTTGTTAAGAAAACGACTAAGACTATCAACAAAACTGACCCTTTCTTCACATGGGCACTTGAAGGAACCCATACTCCCTGCAAAGAAACATTTGTTGCATTTCTGCAAAAGAAGTAAAATACACATTAGAATATCAGAAAATAATTCCTTTTAGTTTCTTCTTCATCATGCTTATTACACATATTTTCAAAATTATGCGACCTGTGTAGTTGGCACTTTGGCTGCCGTCAATCAAACTTTGGATATTTGTTTTCATTCAAAAAAGCCCAAAATGATCTTTAAAGGTTCAACCATTTGGATAATACAAGAAGAAAGACAAGTTTGATTCGTTTCAGAATTTACAAAGCAAGGATCTTCGAGAGCAACCCGTTTATTTGATTGTTCTTAAACCCAACCATGATTTTGCAATTGAGAGTATTTGATTTTCCAGAAGCTGGTACTTACAAAGCAGTGGTCATCTCTGTAATCTCCACATCGTTTACAAATAGCACAGTGGTTTCTGGGTCTACATTCATCATCACAGAGAGAAAACCAACACCAGGAAAACTGATATTCTGCTTGACATTCTGGGCATTCAATAACACCAACACAGATATCCTTCAGTGGCAATGAGACTTCACAGCATGGAGTGCTTACTTTCTTTTCCCTTAAAAGCTTTGTCAGGTCATTGATCTGTCATGAATATACAAAAGTCTTCTTATTTGTACTCAGTGTAATTCAGTTACTCTTACCAGCATAATATTCATTGGTGGATCCAGAGGGCAATCAAAAGGTTTCAGAAAAATTAAGAAATTCTTACCTATAATGCTAAATTTACATGGAATCTTTCTCAATGTTAACCATTTTAACCATTTTCTCTTACTCTCTCTACTTCATTGTATACACACCGAACGCATAATTTATTACTACATTTTATGTAAAATGAGCCTCTCCTCCGCCCCCCCCCCCCCATCCCCCCCCAAATCCTGGATCCACCCCCTGAAAACCCATCTTTTTTTTAAGACAACTTAATACATGTACACATCAATTGACCCATAATTACATCTAAGGACTATGAAACAAAAGTATTACCCTAAATATGTTCTGCACAAGACATTTATCTTCCTTGGCTAAAGCAACATCTACACCATAACTGGCCAAGATGTTCAGAGGATTTTTGCAAGATGTGCATTTACAGTCACTTGTGCATTTGCCATTGGATTTTACACATTTACATCTCTGGGAATTACAACCAGAAGTGCAAGCACACACTGCTTCAGTACTAGATGAGGAACTTGAACTGGATGCCTTGCAGGGTTTCTTTGAAACTGAGGATCAAAATACTCAGTTAATAGGTACAGTAATAAAATATTGGTTGAAGTTGAGCATGATAACTGGAATTATCTAGACCAAGACAATCTTATCTGCCAAAGCCACAGACTGAGGTGTTGTCAAGTTACAATCAAGTGTGAAAAACAAATTCAATAATTTTCTTATTATACATTTTGTAAACTAAGGATAAAGATTTCATCCTGCTTTTGAAAAGATAGCAAACTTAATTTAAATCTAGTCCATTGTGATTTTGAGTGAACTACAGTACCTACAGATAATACATTTATCATCTCAAGTTCACATGATATCAAGAATTGGCTGAGGACTCTCAGCTAGCCTGAAGAAAGATACCAAGTAAATTGTAATCAGTGCTTGACACTACTTTTGATATACCATATAGACAATAGGATATTATGGCCCCGTCCACAATATGCTGGATACATTTGAATCCGCAACTTTGACACCGAAACTGAAAAAATGTTTTCTGTCCACACATGAAAACAGATAAAATGTTTCGCGTCCACACTAGACCGATCAGAGGAGGCATAAATGCTTGATTGCACATCTGAGCTAGCCGGCGTTTTCAAATTGTTCCACTCTGGAGACTGTATTTGAAAAAATATTTTTGGTGAATATTGTTCCAGATTCGCCAGTACTAGTGTGAACAGTAGGCCTAACCGAATAAATAAAAATTCGGATTCAAATTTATCTGGCATAGTGTGGACCGGGCCTAAGTCTATAAATACAATAGCCCAGCAGAGTAATCTACTAGCTCAGATAATAAGCCTGAAGCGAGATGATGTTTTACCCCTGTCTCTAGACCATAATCCTTTTCACATTGCTTTTGTTCTTTAATTATGACTATTGTTCCTGTATTCTCTAAGGAACCAAAAATTTTAATATGAAAGAGTTTAAAAACTATTATGGTATAGAGTCAGGGGTAAAACGTCATCTCGCTTCAGGCTTATTGGTTACTCCAAATACCCACTAGTATATGTAGTAGTGAGTCCTAATTTTTACTAGCCCAGAGCATTAAAGATTTACTAGTCCTCGACTAGCATCAATTCCTAGTCTAGGAAACTCAATTTTTACTCACAACTGGGGAATGGCCCTAAGAGGTCACATGACACAATCCCCTTAAATCAAGGAGATGTGTAAAAATGAAACCCATATAAAAACAAGGCTCAGGCTTCTATTTAACACTTGAACACTTACCAGATGGAGCACTATTATCTTTTACATTCTTATGCTTTACAGGCTTTACTATAGGTTGTTGTGATAATCTTTTACTTGGATCCATTACAATAGGAGTTCCCAGCATAGCCCTGAATCTGGGATCAAATTCCTCCAAGCGTCCTCTTAGATTAGTTGAACACAAATTTATCTGAATGGCAGAGGTGACAAAAGTAAATAGATCTTGCATTTACCTCCCAGATTACTAATAGTTAGCCAAGTTATTTAAGAACGGCTGGGGCTAAATTCATGACTTACAAGTCCTTCTTTATCAATTATTGTTTTAGATAGATTAGTTGTATTTGCACCAGTATTTGAAATTGCTTCTAAAAAGAAGAGTCTTTTTTTCATGATTTTTTAAAGAATTTATATTTATAAAAAATTAAGAAGACGCTGCACTATATACTTGCAACTAAACACACAAAAATGCTTGCACCTTTGCATGACAACAGATTGCTAATTATGATAAGTCAAATCCAACTAGTGGTCTATCATCAATGTGGCATTCTGATTGGATGAGCTACTACTTAGGTTATAAGTTATATCCTACTAGTAGTAAAAGTACCAGCATTGTTCTTTCTGTTCTAGTGAGCATATATCTTCACAGCATTAACTCCTAAACTACGTAACTTTGAGACTTGGTCATCCATTAGACGTATTTATAGCGACCTTTAGATACAGGTACAAGTACAATAATGCTAAGTCTTAGTCAATTTACGATTTTTTTCAATCTAAAGTTTCAATCTATTTCATACCCAATCAAGACTACAAAGAGATTTTTAAAAGTTTTAACTCTGACTAGTTCTTGTACTCATCCTTGGATCTTAAGGTCTCAATTAAAGGAGACACAACAACCACATGTGATCAGACTCTAGTGTATACTTGTAGTCAAATACAATAAGCAGAGCTTAGTAAATTATAGATTTGCCTGTTGGAAGATTGTCAAAAATATCTTTTTCTCTTCAACTTAAGTTTTGATAGCAGACTTCTGATGTGCATTTAGATCAGGAATACCGAACTTTGAAGACACAAGGCCAAACATGCATGCATGTACACTTCTTCTATGAACGAAAGAATGCGAGAAAAAAGCTGCACAGTGATTGGTCAGATCAAACGTCCAGGAACGGTTCTCTAAATATGTAGCCCATCTTGTGATAGGTTAAACTATGAGAAAGGAATGCAGTTGGAATGCAAGCAGCCGTTTGTTGGGAGGGAGCTTTGCGTGACGACTGACACTAAAAACGGATGCGAGGGAGACTACTCATCCTCATGTCATATAATTCAATAGCCCATTCCTGCTCAAGTCCTAACAGGCATTGAGGAAGCCAACCAATTTATTGGCATCATGCCCTCTAAACATATTGTTTGCTTCTGGTTTTATTGGGTTTATGTACAGTATGAGATTTGACAATTCTACCCAACATTAATGCATGCTATTTGGAGCACCACAAATTTATCAGTGCTCAGTTGTAGCTGCCATTAATTATAGTTTTCTTAGTCAGACTCCATTGGAAACCATAATTGTCTTAATGAATGAAACTTGATATTCAACATAAACTGAAATTGGCCCTTTTTCCTTACCTGATGATAAGGAACAGTCAATATCTGGCCATTTGTCAAGTCAACAGGATTGGAAGTGTCATACTTTGTTGGTAAAGCGCAACCAGTAGCAGATGAGTGCAGCTGTTTACCAAGAAATGTAGAAGGGGCAGACTTAACTTCAATAAGAAGCTGATGAGGATTTTCTTGTGGGATATTCAGGCCTACTACCGAGGAAAATGGTACTTCAATGCTGGCCATGTGTTTTTCTTTTTGAAAGAATAATATAATGGCAGGATTATCCACCAACTCAAACTCGTATATAAATTTCCTGTTAGATGAGAAATATAAAAAAAATGAACCCAAGAGATTATTTGAGAAATGTTAAAAAAAACCTTGAAGTGTTCATCGTTCGAGTGCGGGCACAGTAATATAACATTATCAATATAATTTTTGGGGATTTTAGTGTGAACATAATACATACTGTACATAAACTTTATTTCATACTTGAATTTTAGATTTTACAATAACTTAGAAATTACTCATGCGCTGATTGGTTATTTTTTATCCTCAATAAGAGGACAGACAGATAAGCTGACGTCAATGAGTGACCGCTCTTTTCATTAGTTGTTTTGATCAGTAAAAATGAGAAATTTTTATCGTTTTTGTTATTGTAATAAAGAAATTGACATCAGATGTTTATGTGTTGTTCCTCTTATTGACAATAAATTTTGCCATCACGTTAACAAAGTAGTATGCGGATCCACTCGGCTACGCTTCGTTGATCAACACTTCTTTGACAATGTGATGACACAACTTATCGTCAATAAGAGAACAGACACAAAAATCTGATGTCAATTTGTTAAGTAGCTAATGTGTAACTAATATCTTTGAGAAAATGGATTTAAAAGATATCAAAATGTTTCAATTCATAAATGTATACAGTATGACCATCTCATGATCAAAACCCTTTAAACTCACTTTTGGCTAAAGATTACTTTTAGTCTTGATGTCTTTGTAGCTAAGAAGTTTGCAGGTTTTGCTTCATACTGTAAAAAAAACATTCATGACATGATTGATAGGTCTAGTAAATTTTGTGAATGAATGAACGACACCTTTATTTAAACAGATACAAAATGTCACACATATATTAACAGGAGCTCTGTATGTACTTATTTACACTATATATCAAGTTTTTGTAAGAGCAAAGGCATGGGGGTATTTACACGATAAACCATTTAGAAATATCTGTCTTTGGCTTCATGACTTAAGGCTTGATATAGAAAATAATAGCCAGACAATTTTTTTGGCAGGGCACAAAATTTCCCCGGCTATTTTGTTTTTCATTTGGCAGCTCAAAATTGTTTTAGCCTGTCAGTAGTGAAATTTAACTTACATTATGGCCATTGGCAGGCTGCTACTTGGAGTCCTGTAACTTAAGAATTTCATACAAGACAAGATATTAACTGTACCTTCCAAGAGCCAATGACCATTGACCTAAGATCAAAATGTCGAGCTGGGAATTTCTTTGCATCTATCTTTCCTTTCTGGAACTCTGGAATGGCCTCTGGAATAGGATCAACAACTGTTGTTCTGGATTGTTGATTATTTGTACGGCTTGATGATGTTTGCTGAGCATTGGCTACTACAGCTGGCTTTAAGATGTTTCTTGGCACTGCACTGGCTTTAATACCAGTGGATGGTGTGTCAGTAGATGTAGAAGGTACATAGTTGACCAATTTTGTAGCCGATGTTGGCAGTGACGGAGTTAAAACATGAGGTAATAGAGAATCTACTGGATGTGTTTTAATAATTTGAATGACGCCAGTACTTTCGATTGAAGAGGGACCTGCAGTCTGAGGCGTGGCAGCTACAATGTTAGTAGGTAAAGATGATGCCATTGTGGTACCACTTGAAGCTTTAACAGGCAAACTTGTTGCTGGTATATTGCAGTTGGGCAACTTCTTGTCAACATCTGAGCTGCCTACTCTATTAGGGGTTGATGAAGGTGTTTCCTAATTATGCAGAACAAACATTTGCAATGTTCAAATGAGAGAAGTAAAGTTTAAGTATTTCGTAGTCAATTTATATTTTCCCTTTATGCTCAATGCTGAATTGAGTCTTTTCAAACTTCTTTCCTTTCACAAAATTGACAAACAAAATAGATTAAAAATAAAATTGTTTTCTGTATGTAATACAGTACTCTGCACTGTAACTTATCAAAATATAACCCTTCAGCTTGTTTACATCCATCTATTTATAGCCATCTGAAATATAATATAACGGCTGGTCCATAACTGGTTACATGTTGATCAATCTGATGTGGACAGCCAGGACGGATTTGGCCTGGCCTTCCCCTTTTAAGTGATGTATTTTAAAGACTTGGTAAATGGCATTGAAGATTTTCTCTCAGGACAAAATTTTCAGGCCTGCCCTTTTTTTGATTCCTGGATCCGTCCCTGTATGGCCAGTCATTGCGCCAAGCCATTGAGTAGCCTTTATTTTTTGACCTGGCCATTAGTGTGACTTAATATTTACTTATGTACTTACAGTGACACCAAAAGTTGACTCAGGTGACTCTTTCTTTTCAGAATGTATTTGAACATGCAAGGGAGAAGGAGCTGTAATTTTAATTGTTTCTGGGGGGGTCAAATTCTTTATCAAGTTTTCTTGACCCAAAGCAGCAGATTTTATCTCACTGAGGTGTTCAGATTGTGACACAGGAACAACTGCTGAAGAAGAACCAGGAACAGCAACTGCTGCAAATGGTTCATGGTGATCCGACATGATTGATCAACCTAATAAAAATTTCATTAGATTTAATATCTTGTAAAAGAAACCAAACATTATACTCAATGAACTCTAAAACATCGTCTTGATCTAAGTCAGAGCATGGAAAACTTAGTACACAATTATACAGACTAAAATGCAGTTTGCTTTTATTTTGGAGCAACATTTTAAGGCTGCATTCATAATGTATGACACAGGGGGAAGTGGGGGCAGGTGAAATCCTGTTGCCTGTTTTAATAATTTTGCATCCCCCCAATTCTCTTTAAAAAATGTAAAAACTCCCCCAATTTTACTGGTAAAAATTTTCCCTATCCCCCCCTCTGCCTTTCATTATGAACGCAGCCTAATTCAGAAACCTTCATACTGGATTAAAGATCATATTAAAAACTATAAATTTATTCAGAATCAAAGGTGGCATTAGCAGACAAAGACACATGCCTCTCACATTAGGGGTCTCTTGTTCGTTTCCTGGATGGACTTGGCATTACATGAGAGTATCATCACAGATTTGTTAGCTGCATGGCTGTCAAAGACTTATTTGTAACAAGCAGCATTTTTTATACTTCCTAATTGTCTTGACATCTTGGTACTTAAAGACAAATGTGCGTGATATTCAATAGAAGACTAGTAGTATATAAAAGGTGCATAGTCAAAAGTATAGTTTTCGCTGTCACTACATGCACTTCGTTCAGTTGCTTGGTACAGTATGTTTGAAGTACGACGAGTATTAAAGACTATGAGACGTAGGTTTAACATTAAGAATACAAAATATAGGCCGTATCACTTCTTCAAATTCATGCATCAAGATGTCGACACTAATTTTGTTCGCAGTTTTGGCGCTTAAACTCAAGTTTTTACGAAGCACTAACTTTAACTTTAATAAGCCTTTATGATGTTTTATTCTAGTAATATAATGAATGCAAATCCAAGTAATGTCAGTAATATAAAAGCAATACAAAGCCAAAAAAATTAGCAAAACAAAAACTTTCATAGTGTTTGTTTTAGTAGCTCGTGGTCGTAAGGTCAAGCTCCGCTCAATATTCATTGAAGACTTAACTGCTTCTTCTGTAAATACTATAACTATAACCTTTTGAATTACACTGACTTGCATAGAGGTATTTTAAATAAATAAAATTCAAAATAAAAGTAAAATTATATCTGCTAAAGAGTAAACATGTAATATATATCGGAAACAGTCTTGTGTTTATACTCATTGAGGCGGTGGACACATGACGTTCGAGGTCGCAAAACCCCGCAAAACCGAAACTTATTGTCCAAAAAAACACTTAACGAGACAATAAGGACACTTGTTAATTATTGTTTGATGTTTAGATTCGAAAATTATGATAAAATTGTAAAGAAATGATGGTAAAAAGCGAAGATATTTACCTTGTTTTAGACTCGACGTCTTCGCTGTTTAGTCTTGATGTCCTGTTTGGATTTCACACTTTTGGAGGCACGTGAAAAAGCGCGTGCCACTTTTTTGGCGCGCAAACTGATGAACCAATGAAATTCCGTTATTTGATTTTGATTGACAAGCCTCGAGTTGGTTCGATATAGGAAGTGAGAGAAGAAACCGAGAAAATAAAAAGGATATAAATGTGTAGCTGAACGACTAGCTGAACCATTAGCACTTCAATGTGACTGATGAACATGCATTAGGATTTCAATGTTACTTGCGGAGAAGCAAAATAGTTCCTTTGAATAATTAAAAACTAGTTTATTTTTGAGTTAGAAACTAGTTTAATTTCGATTTATTACAAATGGTCACGTCTTTTTAAGTTTTTTCATATATTTTGCTTATTTCCTAGTAAACTTCAGTCAAATTTGCTGCCTCCTGTAGAAGAGTTCTAACAAAATTTTAACCTGTTTTAATTTAAGGAGTAATCTTCTATAAGGAACAAAAAGATCTAAAGGAAAGGAAAAGGAAAAGAGATTAATCCCAGCATGCCTTGCGTACTTAGGGCGTCCTTCGAACCAAGGACGGTTTTCTTCTTCAAATTAATAATTCATATTGATTCATTATTCAAAGCGAAACACCCTCTGATACCTGTGTCTGGTCTACGTATGATATTATTCCAAATAACGTTGTTGCTATTCGGCCATATTTCGCAAGAATTCCCTAAATTCTGTGTCGACAGTCTGGTTGTCAAAACTTTAGAACAACATTTCGATGAACATCACTGTATCTGATTCTGTGGTTTGAACGATGCCGTTTACATGGTCTCGAGGAATCACGTCTTTCTGAATTCATATGGCTTTGTATATTTGACTTCTGCCTTTGCTGAAATTTTACTGAGTTTGAAAAAGATTCGTAATCGTTGTCTGTGCGAGTGCTAACCCCACAATGTGTGTAGTTGTAAACCTAGCGTTCCATCACTGATTTTAACCAAAAACTCCAACAGAGTTTGGTTGATTCACAATTATCTTTATGGCACAACATTAACCACGATTACTAAAGAGACTGAGCTGCTGAAACGATATACTATCAATGGCTTTGAATAAGTATTGGCCTCAAACGTATGGGTGTTTGTATGTAGGTAAGTAAGATTATCTCTCATTAATTTAATTTAAGTTAAATCCTTTAACCAAACTAATAAAGCCTGAGGTTAATAATCGTTAATTATTGCACAATGCAGAATTTTTTAATGCAAAAGTAAGGTATAGACACCTTGCACTGAGTCCCCAGAGGATTTGTTCTGTGGGACAAGTGAATGCTTTCGAATAAGAAGAGAACAATATTCCTCCAGGGAATCGATGCAAGGGTTCTATAAATAATGGTTCTAACGCACGGGCTCGGTTTTGCATTAGAATTCAAGACCAAGGGCTGAATAGAACTGGTTTAAAATATCAACTAAGCCTGTGTTTCCTTGTTTTGATGCAAAGCATAAAATACTAAATTATATTTGATACAGAGAGGTAGATTACTGTTGCTTTGTTCTTTTGGAAATAGAGTGCTTACAACTATATATCCATGTAATGAAAAACCTATCCTGTGTTTATAATTCAGCCCCGCTCTACCCTGTTTATATCAATTCCACCCTGGCTGTGAGAATCTAGGTTTCCCACCGTATTTAAGAACCTGCCTCAAACAATGGATTTAGATAAAGTGTGGTTGATTGATAAAAAATTAAAAAAATAATGCTTTTATGTTCTACAACAAACATATTTACTTGCCATTTTATGGATAACTTCATTCAATATGTGTAAATTTAAAATCCTTTATTTAACGAGGGTGGCACTAAATAGCAAAAACTATGCTAAAAAACCTGTGGTCCTCTACAATAAGCTATAAACTATAGAAGAGATTATCAAAATTACTAGGGGGAAAAAAGGAAGCTGGTATACACTTCTGGTATATCTGTGTGATAGAAAGCCATTGTACACAGTACCCTCCTCCTAATGGCTGATGAACACACAGAAACGAGGTCACCCAGTCATCTTGCAAGGTTGAGTCAAGCTGCTCATTCAAAATAAAGGCTGTTAGCACTAATTCAGATCAAAACAAAGGTCATTTTTAAATACTTTTCTTCTTTAAAGTCATTTCATGTAATTTTATTGTGAATGACTGGGTGACCTTGTACTCTCGTTCTCTTGTACAATTCACTGTAAATTTATCACTCAGTGGTTAATCTTTTAAGGTATGCAAATGTAAGGTTTGTTTTTAATAAGCCTTGACAAAACTTTGATATGATGTTTAAATCTTATCAGGCCTGCAAAAGGCCCACATATATTTATCTTTGCAAATTTCATGCTATTGTCAATAAATCTTTGCATTTTCTTTACCTTCATTTTACAGATCTATTTGTCATGTTGTTTTGTTTTTTTGTTTTGCTTTAGACATAGCTTGGCAGAACATCTTTTCGGCCTACTTGAATCTAATTTCTAATCTGGATAGGAAACAACTTCAAAGTCAAGTGGAAGAACTTTTTGGCGGAACTGATAAATTTCTGGCTTGCACATCAGTTCGCAGTGGCTTGGATCTTTTTCTAGCTACGATGAACTTCCCAAGAGGCTCTGAAATCATATTCACTGCCATTAACATTCCTGATATGCCAAGCATTGTGGAATCCTATGGAGTTAATGTAGTAACTGTTGATATTGACCTTGAAACTCTTGGCCCCAAGGAAGAGCTTCTAGAATTAGCAATAACAGACAAAACAGTTGCTATCTTAGCAGCACATATTTATGGAAAATGGATTGAGATGGATAAAATCATCAGTATAGCTCATAGCCGGGGGTTGTTTGTTCTGGAGGATTGTGCTGAATGCTTTCAAGGCTTCAAAAGTAAAGGAAATGAAAACTCTGATCTTGTCTTTTATAGCTTTGGACTTATTAAGTATTCCACTTGTTTGGGTGGAGCAATGGTAAATGTCAAGAATATTGAACTTTTGAGAAAGATGAGAGCCAAACTGGAGTCATATCCTGTTCAAAGTCAAGTTTTGTTCCTCCAAAAGTTGTTGAAATACTCTGCTATAACCTGGGCAATGAACAGTTCATATTTACAATGGGGCTTTGTAAGACTCATGAACCTGCTAGGCTGGGAGTATAAAGAGAAGTTTATTTCTTTTTTAAGAGGATATCCAGGTCCAATCTTTCCTCAGCTAAGACTTCAGCCCTCCGCCGCATTACTAAAGGTCATGTTTGATGTTCTGTCGAATGTTAATGAAAGAGAATTTGACATTGTGAAAATGAAGGGCGACTTTGTGGGAGAAAATTTACCAGATAATGTTTTCATGCCTGGAAAGAAGTCACATGTTATCAACTACTGGCTGTTTCCAATTGTTGTTGTAAGTTTATGGATTTTTATAAATTTTAATAGATTTTTGTTTTTTAGAATACTCAACAAAATTTCTCGATTCTGATTGGACAAGAGGAGTACAATTAAATCCCAAATTGTACTCTGTAGAGTCCCAATTAAGTTGCTTAATTTTATTGAGTGTATTATGAACAAAAAATTGCATAATATTCTTGTACAATTCAGAATTGATAGATACTCGTGTTGTTTTGAAAGTTCTCAAATTAGACTTGCCTAAAGGCTCATCCAATTTTAAAAACTTTCAAAACATCACTTGTACCTATAAATTCCGAATTGTACTCGAGATTATGCAATTTCCTATAAAATAAACATATATATAACTGAAATTATTTTTAACATCTATGCCAATTAAGTAGTTGCAGGTTGCCCATTGGAATTAGTTTTTTCACTCCTGCTGGTCATAAATGCAAAAGGTGCCAAATGATTTATTTTAATTGATGGCAGTGAAAAACCAAATTTCAGCAAACAGCTACAAGTTCATGTAAAGTCTGCTATAATAAGGGCTTGACCAAGAATGCTACATTATTTACTCATGTGTGTTATTACTTTGAAATTAAGATTCTTGATTCTCGTTATGCCTGGGTTTCTAGTAAAGAAAGGAATGATAGTCAACCAAGTGAATAACACATGAACTGAATTTGGAAATTACTGGATTAAGTCTGTTAATAATAATCTACAAAGCTTTCCCTGTTGTATCACAGCATGGAACAATCACAACAGAGCTATGCTCCAAACTAAGTGAAAGCCCAAAGATGGAATTAGAATTTAGGAGTTGATTTTTGATGAGGGAGGAAAACCGGAGAACCCGGAGAAAAATCCTTGAAGCACAGAAGAGAACCAACAAACTCACATACAACATCAAGATCGGCAGGACTCGAACTTGGGACACATTGGTGTGAGGCGGCACATTAGCAGCACACGCCACCAGTGCTTCCTGCTACTAATACTAATAATTATACATGGGTGTCATGACAACATATACTGTACAGTATGTAAACAGTCATGGCAGATGTTGTATGGGAAGTATTCTGTTGTAAGACGGGACAGGCTAATAGTAAAGAAGATATTGATAAAAGTGCCCTCAATTAGTGCAAAAGGGCTAGAACCACAAGACTCTTAAATAAAGAGATTTGTTTAATTTTTATATTTATTTATTTATTGAGTTACCTAACATTTTTAACTTTGGGTTCTTTAAGGATAATCCTTTTGAAGTCATGAAAGCACTTGCTAAAGAAGGAATAGAAGCGTACCAAGGTGCAACACAGTTACGCACAGTCTACAAAACACCTACTACCAAGGAAGCTACAAGCAGCAGTACAGACCAAAATGCAGAGGAAAGATTTGCAAAAAAGCTTTTGCCAGCTCAGGATTGTCATGTAGAAAATGACTTCAGCACCTCTCCGGAAGTAGCAGCTGGTGTAAGCCAATCATTTTCAAGTCCGAACTATTGTGAAACATTCTTGACCACATCTGTCACCCAACAAAGCTTAGCTGCAAATTCACCAGCCAATTATACCACATCTACCATGTTTGTTGGAAAAGAAAAAGACTCTCAGAAGAAGACTCCAAAGCGTACCAAGGGTACTTCGAAGAATTCCAAAGATATTTTATACCCATACAATGCAGAGTATCTTATCGATCATGTTTTGTATTTGCCGGTACATAAGAGAGTTCCCTTATGGTATTTGGAGTACATATGTATTGCATTGGAAAAGGTTATGAAGGATCGACCTGGAGTAAAATTCAAAAATGACAAGAAAAATATTATTTTACCTTCAAAACTTTGAAGGACAATTCATTTTTTCTTATTAGAAAAAATATTACTTCTTATTTCAAAAATATTATTTTACCTTCAAAACTTTGAAGGACAATTTATTTTTTCTTATTAGAAAAAATATTACTTCTTATTTCAAAAATATTATTTTACCTTCAAAACTTTGAAGGACAATTTATTTTTTTCTTATCGATTAGAATGTATACTGAGCGTTTTTTTTAGGTCTCGAAAATGGAATTAATTGAATTAGATTTTATTAAATGGCTGCTTTTGGCCAAATTATAAGATTAAATAAATACTACTACTAGAAGAATGATTTGTATCACTGACTCATTAATATTTTAAAATGTATCAATTAAAGTACACTCAACAAAATTACTTGATTGTAATTGGTTGAGAAGAGGGTCCAGACTCCATCTGAGTAATTATCAAATAGACCCTTTGCAGCTCAGTAATCACGTGCTGATTAATTCACTGAGAGAAATTGAATGAATATTTTGATTCCCATGGGTGAAATTTACCGGAGAGCAAACACAGTTCTGCAACCTGTTTTGAGAGATCGTAATAAACTTGCATTTCGTAACACACTGGTTACACATCGTTTCATTCAGTTCTTTACAAGTAGCTAAAAAGAATCACCAATGAAATAAAGAAAAACTGCTCACCAGTACAGACACGAGACCATTGACTGCAAAGGGCCTATTGCTATCGTAACCACGTAATAAAGAACATATGTAATGTTTTCTAACTTAAAACATTTATATTAAAGGGCAAATGCAGTAAAACCATGAAATGAAAACAAAGCTGATACTAGGACAAATAGTAGCTATTTTAGTGACTAATACAATCGACACAATTACTCGATTCTGTACAATCAAATCCCAAATTGTACTCTGTAGAGTCCTTATTAACTTTGCTCAATTTTGTTGCGTGTGTTATAAACACAAAAACACATGATCTTCTCGTACAATTCCGAATTTATCGGTACGAGTGATGCTTGAAAATTCTCAAATTGAAGGGTAACACACAACAGGCAGAACGAAGCCTGGGAGTGGATTAACAAACAATGAATGGTGAGATGAAACAAAGACGAAGCTCACATGTAGAATAATACACATTGTTCACCATAATCCATGCTTTCTTTGTTTTTGTTATTTTATCCAATCCCAAGCTTCGTTCTACCAGTGGACACCGATCCAGATTGGACTCGCCTTAAGGCTCTCGTCCAATTTTGGAACGAATCATCACTCGTACCTATAAATTCCGAATTGTACTAGAAGATCGTGCAATTTCCTATACTAAAAGTTGCTATCACTCAACCATAGAATTCATTACACAAATCCAAATATACAAGAGAACATTTGCATTTTTGAATGAATTGAAATATCCGACTGTTATGAATAATAGTTCTTGTATTCATGAACTCAAGGTATTTTTTCATATGCATATGCGCTTGTAGTTATCTTTTTTTTATAATACGGATATAGTAATGTATTGAAAAATAATAAATTAAAGAAAAAATCTTTCTTCTTCTAACAAGAATTGTCGAATTATTTATTCCTCTACGTACCAGATATCCTACCTCATCAGGGCAACTAGAATATGGAACGCTCTCGCTGAGGAACTAAATCTGATCATGGACAAACTCAACACATTTAAACGCGCCATGTTAAGTTACTAAGTATCGTCCCTTGACAGTTACAACTGTTACGACCCACGTACTTTCAAAACAGTTTGTTTAAAATGTAACTCTTGCAGAAGCCTCACTCTTGCTACTTCCTGTTGTTAGTTATTCGATTCAAATGTGTCAGTATGTATACTTAAATTATGTTTATGCACTAAGTTTCATTTAAAACATTTTGGGCCCACAGTAATTGGCTTAACGCTGTTGCGGTCACCATGTCATATATATCACAGTATTTTCCCCCAGTTATATGTCTCCTCGAAAGAAAAAGGCATGAGCGCCCCTGTGCCTGGGACAAAGACTAGACATGCGCACTCCGTCTTGTTTAGATTACGCGCGCTCTGTGCATGACTCAGACAAACACCAGACATGCGCGCTCAGTCTTGTTTAGATTACGTGCGCTCTGTGACTCAGACATAGACCAGAAATGCGCACTCGGTCTTGTTTAAATTACGCGTGCTCTGTGACTCAGACAAACACTAGACACGCTCAGCCTTGTTTAGATTACGCGCGCTCTGTGACTCAGACATAGACTATACATGCGCGCTTGGTCGTGTTTAGAATACGCGCGCTCTGTGACTCAGACAAACACCAGACACGCGCGCTCAGTCTCGTTTAGATTACGCGCGCTCTGTGACTCAGACATAGACTATACATGCGCGTTTGGTCTTGTTAAGAATACGCGCGCTCTGTGACTCAGACAAACACCAGACACGCGCGCTCAGTCTTGTTTAGATTGCGCGCGCTCTATGACTCAGACAAACACCAGACGTGCGCGCTCGGTGTTGTTTATATTACTCGCGCTCTGCGACTCAGACAAACACCAGACATGCGCGCTCGGTCTTGTTTACATTACTCGCGCTCTTTAAATCAGACAAAGATAAGACATTCACGCACAACGCAACCCAGGTATAGTAAATAAAACAATAAAAATTAACAAATGTTCTTTATTTACACTCACACACGTACTTGTTTACATTAATGCACAAAATTGCAAATCATACACCGTGAAAGAACTGCGTTAAAGGTGTTTTTTTTCTTTGACAAATTGTTTGTTAAAAATATATATATAATTCTATTTGAGCTCATAGCGGAAGCAGCACAATCCAATAACACAGCTACTAGCTAGTGTTGATCAAAACGTGTGTTAAATAACTTATATACTTTAGAATTAGGAGTCGGTTAATAACCTTTATAAGCGTCATTTTGGAGTTCGAGTTCTCTGCTGTAATCGGCTGGGTGGTAATGCGATGACTCGAGGGCGGGCGCACAAATTTACCTCAGCACGACTTGCTTCGGTTGCGATGTTATGGAGAGTGTTTTCGAGCACTGCTTCGATTAATGATTGGCATTCTGGGAAGCTGAAAAGAGAATTTAAAGATCAACGCGTGACGACACTAAGAACAGCTATGGGGAAGACTACAGATCACTAAGAAGAAAAACCGGAGGTTTTAATCCCATATAAAAAAAGTGGACGTTAAAGATCCTTCTGTATTCTTCTTGCAAAAGTAGGGGATTGTCGCCCAGTACAACAGCCTGGCCTTGGGGGCATCTGTTACTAACAAACACTCATGATTGTATTGTAAACTTCACTGCTGCTGCAATTTACGGCCCTCGAAAATAATCCTTGTAAAGTGCATTGAGATTATGAATTGCACTTTATAAGAATAACCACTTTTTTTTACAGAAAAAAAAAACACCATCACCAACTAAGCCTAGGGGAAGGAATTTTACCAACTATTTTAATTTCAAAACACAACTTTGCTAATGCAAAATGTCTCTCGTTCCAGTTTATTTAAGAAACAAAATAAAGTAAAGTAAAGTAAAGTAACTTTTGTTTATAGAGGATAACACTTGACAGTAATTCAACTGATAAACTCGTGGTCCTCTTTTAACGTCTCTAGTTAATTAGGGACGGGACCGCCATTAACGTGATCATCCGAGCCACGTGAAGGTCTAACCATTTGCAGATGTAGTTACAAAGGCAGCACCTTCTCCTCAGTTATTTTAAGACCCTGAGTGTTGGTCCGGCCGAGGCTTGAACCACGACCTCCCGCACAACAGACCGACGCTCTTACCAACTGAGCTAACCGGGTGGTAAAATGGTGGTGTGGAACGGCTGTATTTTGTCTCACTAATCCAAAAACATTTCTGATAATTTGCCGCCTGAGTAAACAGGAACGAGAGAAAATTTGCAATAGCAAAGTAGCGTGTTGTACAGTATATTGTGCTTAGTGGAGGTAGAGAAGGGGGGATGGACGGTTTCACGAATTCGTTTCTAATGGAAAACGAGGGATGTTTTAGTATATTAAAAGCAAAGGTGAGGATATGTAGACCGCATAGCACTTATGAAATACATGAAGATATAGAAATATAGATAAGTTATAGTGCTTGGGAACGAGATTATTCCGGGCGAAAGACCCTTGGGATTAAATTCGGAAAAATTAATTTCCGACCTCGCTGAGATTCGAACCCACGACCTTCGGAATTGTACTACCGATGCTCTACCAGCTGAGCTAGAGGTCAGACTCAAAGCAAGCCCGGGTGAAATAGATGTTAGGTTGTGGCAATTATGATGCAAAGATGAGAATATGTGGACCGCATAGCACTTATGAAATACATGAAGATCTAGAAATATAGATAAGTTCCCAAGCACTATAACTTATCTATATTTCTATATCTTCATGTATTTTAAGAGTAAATATTTACCTTCGAGCCTTCTGTCTCTGTGACGATTTCCATTCCGGATCCAAGTGTTGGTCTTTCAGATACTCTACCACAGAAAACGCTGAACCAGATCTTTGTATAATCTCGTGGGTCTTGGTGATGGCTCTATCGTCCAATTCGTAACTAGTACTTATGAGTAACGCTTGTGTATTCTGTTGCAATTAGAAAACGATTTTTCTTTTTAAATTTGACAGACGTTTCAAACTGAATCTACAAATTTATCGATACCTTGAAACGACCTCTGGGCGGATCAAAGTCAGAACCCTAAACAACTTCTGGGTCGATCCGAGTCAGAACCCTGAAGCAAGCTCTAGGCTGATTTAAGTAAGGGCACGGCTAACTCACAGATCGAACCCTAGAACAACCTCTGGGCTGATCTAAGTCAGGGTACTGTTAACTCACAGATCAAACCCTGAAACAACCTCTGGGCTGATCTAAGTCAGGGCATGGCTAACTCACAGATCGAACCCTAGAACAACTTCTGGGCTGATCTAACTCAGGGCACGGCTAACTCACAGATTGAACCCTGAAGCAAGCTCTGGGCTGATCTAAGTCATGGCATGGCTAAATCACAGATCAAACCCTGAAACAATCTCTGGGCTGATCTAAGTCATGGCACGACTAACTCACAGATCAAACTCTTAAGTCAGGTTAAAGTACGGCTATCCCACAGATCGAACCCTGAAACAAACTCTGGGCTGATCTAAGTCATAGCAGGGCTAATTCACAGATCGGACCTGAAACAACCTCTGAGCTGACGAATGTCAAGGCACAGCTAACTCACAGATTGAACCCTGGAACAACCTTTGGGCTGATCTAAGTCAGGGCACGACCAACTCACAGATCAAACCCTGAATCAACTTCTCGGCTGATCAAAGTCAGTTCGGTTAACTCACAGATTGTCTCGTGGTATTTATCAGGTTAGGTTTTAACTGTACCTTTCTGGAAAGCGGCGTTTCTTCTTTAGGTTTGGTTGCTACATCTTTGTCACTGCTCCCAGGAGAGGAAGGTCTAGAGGTCGGTTCGTCGAGGGTAAAGGGAGTCTCGCACAGCTGGCGGAAGTACGGTACGGGTTCGTTTGATAGCTCCTTTAGGCTGTTGTGGAAACTTTCGTCGTACAAAAGACCCCTAAATAGAGAAAAGAATAATATAATACAATAATATAGTACAAGGAATCGTAATGATCTTCAAGTAGTAGATAAAAATAAGAATACATGTGCATGCCTTTGTCGGGAAGGTTTGCAAAAGGTTTGGTGAAATTGTAGAGAAACAACGGAAACGTGGTCACGTTTGCCGTTTGCGGCAGGAAGAACGAGAAGCTTAATCTACCTAATAATTCCTTTCTGCTCGCTCAACGTTCACCAAACCAGCATAGCGGTGAACGCAGCGTGCAAAGCACGAGTGGACAAAATGACCGGCCCTGAGCATTTTTGGAGCTTCAAAAAACGAAGCAAACATGGCTGTAAAGCAAATTTGTTTTCATTCTTCCTTCCATATTTATGCTCCATGTCGACATGTATAAAACATTTTAGTCAAAAGAAAACGGGTTAATACGTAAAACTTGGGTTACAGTAGACTGGGAATGAGTGCTGGCGGCAAAACAGCTAAATGAGCTGTGATTGGCTAACACAAAATTCACCGCTCAGCTGGAAAGGAATTATGTCAGCTATTTGGGGTTAGGATTTTCCTAACAGAAACAATGTGAATTTCTTTTTTTTCTTTCCTTTTTTCAAACATAAATCATGATTACACATTACAAACAATACAAATAATTAGAATAGTGGTGAAATTCTCTTGTCGATTGAATCGTCATTCAGAGTTAAACTCGCATTTTCGATCAATTTATAGAACGAAGAATTCATATTTCATGTATTTTCTTGGCAAAATAACAGGAAATGCTAATAAAAAAACATTGTAGAATCCTCAATTCTGATTGGTTGAGTTTGAATTTGTTCTGAACGTCAAATCAGCTGTTTTCTAGCCGTTGTTTGCCACAGGAAGCCCGAAAGATCATCTTACCTTAAGATGACGGATAAGAGATCCGTGACCACGCCCATCTCAGGTCTTGAACACGTGACCAGTGCTGATAGGTCTTGTTTGTCTGTATTGGTGTCTTTGTTCATGACATAACGTCTACAAAACAAATAGAAGTGTCAATCATGTTGTACAAGTGAGCTGGATGAGATAATTGTAGGTAAACACCTCTAGTAGATATTAGTTTCTGGTATACACCTAATTGAAAAAACGTTGTCGGGTTTCAAAAAATGGTTATATCATCAAAGCTAAGACCGAAGGGGAGCATGGAAAGGACAAACAATTATGCTAGTTTTATGGGAATTGCAGTTTTCCCTTCCTGTGCACATTTTATGCATCACCTAGGTCGACTAGCCTCCTTTGCAGCCGCTGTGAGGCGCTTCCGGTCCCCGTCATTTCCCCACTAGCGTCTGCTCAAACTTGAACAACATTCCTTTCTTCAAAATTAACCAATCAGAGAGAGCCCCACAAAATCTTGTGGGTATGACCTTGACCTTGGTACTGTATTTGGCGTAGTCTTGAAGGTCTTTCAATCCACCGAGTCTTTCTAATATACATAGAATATCCAACTGACTTCTACCAAATATTCTTGTACGGCTTTTCTTAGATTCCTCTTTCTTACTTATAAAACATATATCGTTAAAATTCGAAACGTTTTTGGTCGTGTTTCGGCATTTACATGCCATACATGTGCAAATATAAACTGCAAACGTTCTTATGCCATTTTGCACGGGTAAATAAAGAATTTGCATATCACCTAGCAATTTGATTAGCTAATAGAAAACAATGAGGAAAGGAATGTTGTTCAAGTTTGAGCAGACGCTAGTGGGGGAATGACGGGAACCGGAAGCGCCTCACAGCAGCTGCAAAGGAGGCTAAGGTCGACCGACTTTGCTCTGCTGTGCATTTTTACATGTCTATGCGCAAATATAATACACATTTCGGAATACCCAAAATCCTTTTCGGTCTTAGCTGCGATGATATGACCTTCTTGAACCCAACTACGTTTTTTTCAATTAAGTGTATAGTGTATACGACTGTACATTGTTGTTGTTGTTGTTGTTGTTATTATTATTATTATTAACAAAATGAAAACCTGTTTTGGACCACAATATATACGAATAGAAGTGTCAATCGTGTTGTACGCGTGAGCTGGATGATATGGTCGTAGGTAAACACCTCTAGTGGATCTTAGTTTCTGTATATACAACTGTACATTATTATCATTATTATTTATTAACAGAAAGAAAACCTGTTTTGAACCACAATATATACTTACTTGAATAAAGTTAGTCAGCGAAAACCTACAAAGCTGAGACCCCTGAGGCTCACGGGAAACATCTCATATTAAACAAGTAAAGCTTTGATACAAACTGCAGCTTGAGAATGTAACTGGTTAACAATCTTAAGTCTATCAATAGAAATCAAGAGTTTCCAACATGTCAAAATGTACGCATAATCCTTGCCGGTGTCAGCTTTCTAGCTGTTCTTTAGGTGGCTGACTTTATTGAATCATGATTTATTATTATAGCGAAGATAAAATCAAACTTACTGGTCAATAAAAAAGTTGTTGATATCAGACTGGAAGTTCTTATAGAACTCAGCAAGAGAGTGCGTCCTAGCAGTAACCCCAAGATGCAGCCAGAACGACTCAGGAGGGGAGGGCTGGAGAGGTGTTTGTTGCTCCTCTTCTCTAGACTTTCTTGCTTTCCTCTTCGAACTGTACCTCTCGTCTCGCTTCCCTGCAGACCCTATGGGAGGTAACGCATTGTACTTGCGAAGATCCCCTTCAGATTTCGAGATTGCTTGGCTGGTGTTATCTATCGACCTGAGGCGTTGTCCTGAACGCGGCCTGGTTTTGGCGCCTTTTTCTCTGTTGTTTTCTTCTTCAGTAATCGTAAAGGTATATTGTTTTTCTTCTTGTTTGTTTGTCCAGTCAATGAGTCTTTGATTAAACTCAGCCATTTCTGTCTCATCTACAACCTGGTGAATCAAGTGGTATTTGATGAATCTTTTCTTGACTAACAAGCATGGGTATGGTATATGACTCGCAAGGTGTCTATTCAGTTTTTGCAAAATAATTTATGAGACGATAAAATCAAAATGGAGAGTAAGGTTTCTAGCAATACGGCAAGCACGGGTGGTGTAACGATGGGAGCGTTCAACTATCGACAGTACGTCCTGAGAGACAAGGGCGAGCGGCAATCAAGCACAAAAGTCCCATACAACTCGACAACTATACTCCCCTTTTCAATGGATACCCTTCTACAAATTGTTATGTGTAGTTGGCTATTTAATAAAGATTCTTTTTTTTTTTTTTTGTTATTTATCAATTATCAATTTATCATTTATTTATTATCTTACTGCTTACCTCGCAAAGAACATCTAAGTCGTACATGGAGGGAGGTCCAGATGAAAAGAAAGACATCTGTAAGAAAATAATATCATAATAGTTTGTTTTATCAACCATACATTTAAAAATATGATCCGTGCTTTCGGCCTTACTCGGCCATCCTCAGGGAAATGAAGAACGTTACAATTGACAAAGAAAAACGCGATCAAACCATGGCATTTTTTTAAATTATTTATCTACATATTTTTACTAAGCGCGCGCGATTTGGCTTAATTTATGCGCGCGTACATATGCCATGGTTTGATCGCGTTTATCTTGGTCAATTGTAACATTTTTAATTAAATCTATGGTTGATAAAACAAACTATTGTGAATGTAACAACAACCAATATGGAACTATTTGAAGAAGAAGTATGTTTATTATAAATATATGCAATTAAAAGAATTCAATTGTTTTTGTATAGAACGGTCTGAAACCCAGGTGAATGAATGTGATCATCCGGGTGGATGTAGTCCTGAGAAGGACTATTTGATGTGACTGACGTTTCGACAACCTGAGCGGAAGGCATCTTCAGAGTCCAGTGAAAAATTAAAGAATTCAAAAGAATTCAAGTATCAATCCTTCGATAACTACCAACCTTGAGTAGAGTAGACTGGCCTGGGTGAAGATACCCGTGGTCTGGTTCGATCATTAAGACCTGCGATATCAATAATAACAGCTTAGTAAACCTACTTAATGTAGAACAACTTTATTTGTACCTATTATTACATTTTTTTGTTCTAATTTGATACATTATTTTATGTTAAAACAGATCGAGGGTTACCAATTTCCAAAAATAACTAGAAAGCTAAAAAGCTTGGAAGTTGTTAGGTCGCTATGGCAACACGGCCAAAACAATGTCAAAGCAATTATTTTCTATCATTTTGTATTTAAAAAACATATAAATAAAATTTTAAAGCCGTAAGAACTAATATTTTTAATGCATTTCAGTTGCGCGATGGACTGAAAATGGGCCGCCAAATAGACAAAGATGAACGGCGTCGCTTCGCATTTGTTACTGAAATTTTGTTGAGTGAACTATAAACAAAAAATCGCACGTTCTTCTCATACAATTTGGAATTAATAGACACTCATAATGTCTTGAAAGTTCTTTAATTGCACGAGCCTTTGCGATTTCCTATACTAATAACACACCGTAATATATACTGATTACAGCGATTATAAACAGATTAAAAAGATTAGTAGCCTGAGATAAATGGAGTGGATATCAGGTGTGATTATTAGACCCTTTTATCAGCCCATAGTTGATGGAGTGGAATGGTTTAGAAACTCCATAAAACAATGCTATTGTTTTGGCTTTGATGTTGAACCGTACCATCAAGTGACGGTGCACAATGAACCAAAGGAAGTATGGCTGAAAATACTCATTTCATTATTATTTTCATGTATGAATACTTTGAAAGTAAAAAAACTTTCATTAATTCCATGACCAATAACCATGCCAATAAATATTTCCGTGCAGATACAGTTAAGTTACTAGATGACAAATAAGAAAGGATTAAAAAGGGCAATAAATCTTTTCAATAAACAATTAATATTAATCATATAGGATTACAGTTAAGTTACTAGATGATGAATAAGAAAGCTTGATTGGCACTATATAACTAACAGTCTTCCTTAGGTGGTTTTATTGATGGTTTTCAACCATTCCCAAGATAATTAAATAACAAAAGACACGGCGGCCATGTTGGAGAATATAACAAAAGAATTCATTGACACTAGTTTTTAGCTAGTTATATTTTCTGACAATTCTTTTGTTAAGTTCCCCCAACATGGCCGCCGTGAAAACCATCAATTGATACCTACCCTCTCTGCTGGGGAACCCTCGATGTTCCATCTGAACGATATCACGTGTTCTGAAGATGAATTGGCGATAAAGAACACTCGACGACAAAGAGTGTACAAGGGGAAATTACCAAATGAAAGCCTTTCTATGGATAGTGTAGCAAGCTGTGGGAAAGGGAGGTTTCACAAGTAAATAAGAGTACTTAGTCTAGAGTGTAACGTGTGTGTATAATCGAATGAATGTTTCAATGCCATTTAAAGTACAGGGCCGTAACCAGGGGAAGCACAGGGTAAACGTGACCCCCCCCCCCCCATAAAAGCTTAGGTCTGCTCATCTATCTCCTTTTGCTTTAAGATTGCATGTAAATGTTTTTTGATTTTTTTTTTTGGTTCTGCAAATCATTGCCTGTGCATCTCAACTGCAAGATCCCTAGTTACGCCACTGAAGTATGGCATTTTCATTTTGTACAAAACATCTAGTTGTAATTAGAAGCTCTCTTCCCGTCTTTTTGTTCCCGTAGAAGGGATAAGTGAGAAGCGACTTTAAACAGGCTAGGTTCTAATACACGCTGTGGTAGACCTAATCCACTGTTTTCCCATTTCGCACCACGTGACATTACCTAGAATCTTATACTCAAGAGAATGACACGTGGTCTGTAAATGGGCAAGTCGATTTGGTCCATTTTTCCATTAAAATCGAAACACCGCTTTTGAAGAAAGCATCTAAAATGTTCACGTCTTTATTTTTTAATTCATTGCGCTCTGAAATCGCTCTGATACATCCTCACCCATGATTCGCTGATCGTATCCATCACCTACCTGATGTTGAACAGGGACAATCTGTTTGGAAGGCACACCAGTCGATACACCCTCGCTAAAGACCATAGTGTCACCCATGATTCGTTGATCGTAACCAACACCCGTAAACGTTACGAGGACAGCTTCGCCACCAATGATACGAATAGGAATGTCGACCTGTTTAGATAAGTGAAAAGCCTTTGTCAAGGTCTGCCGTAACATAGTCTCCACTGGGGATCCCTGTGTCACGTTAATCTAGCAACCACAGGTAACCCGTTTATTTAAAAAAATCGATCAAACCAAAGAGGGACACAAGAGACACAAGTGCATGTTATGAGGTCTTACCACATAGGTCTTAGCTTCCAGAGGTGCAAATACCCAATGTATGAGGGCTGTACACCCAGGGGGAATGTCCCCTGATGGGTTTAGGCAGTCCAGTATACGACATCCATAGTTTTGCTGTAAGGATAACAAAACATCAACACATCAACGAAGATTTACTTTACTTTTTTCCCTCTTTGAGTTTTTTTTCCTTCGACATAAGCTGGGGTAGGTTTGTCGAAAAAAAGTTTACGCTTCCTCGTTGTGTAGCACGTAAAAACGAGTAAAAACGTTAATAGCCCCCCCCCCCCCGAGATATGCTTCGCTTGTCGCTTACAAAGGTTTCAAATCGAGGCTATGTGCTAATTTAATCAATTCTTTTCTCCTGTCACGAATAACTGAGCATTAAAGCACAAGGCCCTACATTGAATCCTTTGTACGTGACAAGCGAAGCATATCTCGGAAGTGGGATATTGAACCGAGTAATTTATTACTAATTAAGATCGGAAGGACGTAAAAGAACCGCTGAGGACGCAAAGAAGCCAGGCAATGACCCCCTTTAATATCTCTTCCTCATGGCTGGGTTTCACTTGACGTCAAACCGGTCTCTCGTGGAATATTTATCAGCTGAATCACAACTCTTCAATAGAATTCTTTCTGGTTGATAGCACGAGGCAGATAAAGAGATTCAATTTCAATTTTATCAGCTGATTGAAACCCAGCAATACTAACCACCACTCATGGTTGTAAGCGCCATTGAATAGACACCAATTATAGACCATTATAGATCAATTATAGATCAATTATGTTTTCCCATTTCAGTCAATGTGTCATTCCCCAGAGTATTCTTTCTTTGTTTAACGGTTGCGCTAGGTTGCACGTGAGAAGACACATGAATATGATCCAGCTCCAACAAAGAATCTAATTTTCAAGGGAATGACACGTGGTCTGAAATGGGACAACATTACACCCAAGCCGAGGAGGTCAATTGGGTGGCCACAATATCCCACGTCCCATTGGTAAAAACGGAGCCCTCACTGAAGAACGTACCGCTTCTAGTTGGTCCAGTGGCTCCAGATCAAGCTCATAGTTGACGGGCATCGACCCAGCATTGTGCAGTTCGTAGATCTGTACTGGAGGAGTGTTCCCGCCTACTGGGACGGGCTCAAACAGGTGCTTTGTACTGGCAAAATGCACGTAATAAGCATCTGGGTCCACTGTTACTCCTATGAAGTTCAGCTACGGAGGAAAACGATGGTGGATTTCTAATTTTCAATATTGGACAATCACTTCGCATTGTTACACGAAACGATCTTCAACAACGATTTTTCGCGCAACGCTATTGCCCGAACAGTTGATGCCCTTTAACATGCCAGACGGGACGATTGTTTGCGTAATTTCAACTTCGGCAACACGTTGACTTCCAACAAATACCTCGCAACTCAAAACTCTCCTTTTTCTTAATTATTTTAAGACCCTGAGTGTTGGTCCGGCATTGGCTTGAACCACGACCTCCCGCACAAAAGACCGACGCTCTTACCGACTGAGCTAGCTGGGTGGCAGTTTACTAAATGATAGACCTGTTAAGTTTGCCTTAGGAACAGAAGACAAAACCCCCCAAAAAATTCGAGCACGGCTTTATAGAGTGAAAAAATGGTGTATAAGAAAAGTGCCAGAAAAAAAATCCAAATTATGTCCAACAAAAACCTGCACAGCCATGAGGTGTAAAAAAATCCTGCGCAAAATGAATTGCTCAACCTCCCCCCCCCCCTCCCCCCTCAAAAATCTAATGGTCCGTCCCTTGATGATAAATAAATAAAGGAGGGACGTGTTCATAAGAGCGTGGCGTATTGTAAAGGGCAACGTTTTACCAATATCTCTCTGCCTTTTGAAATCTTGAAGATAACTGGTAGCTTATTGGTTCCCGTGAACAAATGCCTGGGGAAAGAAATTAGAAAAACACTTTGAAAAATAGAAAGATCAAAAAGAATGACAAAACTGCAAATCCTATAAACGCCTCTTGATAGTAATTCTCATTCTCAAGGAGATGATAGGCCCCATATAAAACTATGGTGTCGCCCCTTATTGGATACGCCCATCCTGTATACGTCCTTGTCACCAAAAGACCTCTTCAGCTTGGGGTAATGTTTTCCCATTACAGACCACGTGTCATTCCCTTGAGAATAAGATTCTTTGTTTGAGCTGTATCCATATTCATGTCTCTTATCATGTGCAACCGAGCGCAAACCTTAAAAAAAGAAATGATACTATAGGGAATGACATGTGGTCTGAAATGGGACAACATTACGTCAGAGCCGAAGAGGTTTATAACGAACTAAGTCTCAGAAAAAATATCGCCATACTGTAAAGGACTATCTTTACTTAAACATCAACCACACCCTAAATCTATTGTTTGATGTAGGTTCTTACAAATTCTTCGGAAAACCCAGATTCGTAAAGCCGGGGACGGAATTGATATCAACAGGGGAGATCGGGGCTGAATTATAAACCCGGGATAGGTTTTTAATTACACGGATATATTGTAAGCACTCTATTTCCAAAAGAAAAAAGCAACAGTAATCTACCTCTTTGAATTCAATATAATTTAGTATTTCGTGTTTTGCATCGAAACAATGGAATTTAGGGCTTAGTTGATATTTTTAACCAGTTCAAACGCACGGGCTCGGTTTAGCATTAGAATTCGCCTCGCCCTAGCGTTTGAACCTTTATTTACATGTAAGTACAAGATAGATGAGGCGGTAAGCCGTGTGGGATGGGCTCGGATATCAAATAAGAACATGCGTAATAGGTTAATTACGAGCCTTAGTTGTAACAACTGAAGAAGAGTGCCGTACAAGCCTTTCACAACTTCAAGTCGCGTAAACAATGAGCCAGCTCAACTAGAAAGCGTGGACAGCTGTTCAAATACCTGTAAGTGAGGGTTAAAGTCTGTGATTCTCCTGGAGACAGGCTACCTTTCTTTGGTTCCACCGTAAACAACTTCTTATCCATAACTTGCATCTAACAAAGAATTCATACCTTCAATGACACGACATTCAGACATGCAATTGATAGTCCATTAAAGTAATATTTCGATATTCTAGACAGTTTTGGCAGACTTTTTTGTTGATAAGCCCTAGAGACGGCAGCGCAAGCACATTTTTTTCTGTGTGAAGGAGAACCATGCCATCGCCTTTAAAGTTAGCGTACTCGCATTTAGAAATCTCTCCCCACTTCTTCTGGTACTGATGAGTCATTATTACAACCTTAAGGAAAACGGCGGGCGCATGAAAAATAGAGGGACTGATAAAGTGCCATTCCCGTCACCTCGAGGCCAAGTGTTCCTCCACTTTGTTTTATGGACTACGAGTGAAAAGATTTTCCATGCGTGCACCATCGGCTGTGCAAGCTATCAATTGCAACTGGTTAGTATAGTCAGAACTACAGTTAGGCTATCCACAAGCTAGGATGTCTTTTGTTGCGTATTATTGTTTGGTCTGTTAGGCGTATCAAACTGATAAACAAACCTCGTGAAGTTCATCGGCGTCATATTCACCAGTCTCTGCCCAGTATTCAAGCTCCAACTGAAGATCACTTGGATACAGAAACGACCTGACAACGGAGAGAACATATAACATTATTTTAATAATTATAATTATCAACACAAAACGAAATAATAGTAGGAATATAGAGTGAAGGCATTTAACCCGCGAAATAAAGAAATGTTAGTCGCCGAGTAAAAGTCAAAAAGACACAAAAGCAAACGATGCAATTAGGGTCTACTAATGTGTATTAGTCTGATATCAAGAGAAAATGAACTAAGAGCAGGGATCTCTGGTATTCATGCTCGTGATCATCATGTGCACCATTTGATGCATTTTGAGTCCCATTTCCATGGTTTGTTTTCTGCACGCGCATAAGGCGCGCCCTCTACGCTGTTTGCTTACGTTTTCTTGAAAAACACATGAAAAAAGAGCAAACAGGGTAGGGTGCGTGCAGCAAGACAAACGATCAAATGAACGATTCTAAAAATAGCATTAAAGATTCTAAAAATAGCATAAAGATTCTAAAAATAGCATCAAATAGTGCTCATCGATGGGGCGCGGGGATTCCTTCTCTCAGTTTATTTTCTCTTGCTATTAGTATGCATTTCTGGGTTTAGTGACTTCACTCTATGTGTACTGGTATATCGTAAGGATTCATATATCTATGCTATCTCTTTGAGGTTATTCTGGGAGTTACTTTAAATATTTTACAAAAGCAAATCAGTAGTGTCTCTAAATATTTTCTTCTGCGCTGAACAAGGAAAATGAAAGTATAACACAGAAGGAATTTGGTCTATTTTGTACCAGGCTTTTCTTACATTTTAAATTTGTCCTTAAAAAAACGGTTTGTGTACTGTGCGACAAAGCAGATTTCATGTTAGTGGTAAACGTACGATACTGACTTACAGCACGTACATGGTAAGACAAATATACTGTAACACTGAAATGGGTACAGTATGGCTAAAAATTATGAAATAATATAAACATAATCATTCGTGTCGTTCTCCATATCTACGAAAACAGGTTAAACAACATGCTTACCAGTCTGCAGGGACAGAACCAGTGTTCTGTAAGTTAAGGTGTATAATAGCTAGATCTGACGCATTGGGTGATGCACCGAAGTTAACGAAAACAGGTTAAACAACATGCTTACCAGTCTGCAGGGACAGAACCAGTGTTCTGTAAGTTAAGGTGTATAATAGCTGGATCTGATGCATTGGGTGATGCACCGAAGTTAAAGTCCATGACAGCACGGGTGTAGACAGGAACACGTCTCTTCGTACTATGGACCAAAAAAAAGTATGTATAAGGTATAACCATGTTGAGTAGTAATCTATGGATCTGGGAATCAGAAGGTGATGCAGACTTTCCTCGATGATGGAGCGCGTTCTAAAGTACCATCTGTACAGCAACGCTCTTGCTAACATCAAGGGGAGTCTCGCGGTAGTACACTTATCTCTGTGGTCTCGGCTTCGATTATTGGACCCAAAATCACACGTTAATAAAGTTTGTTAGCTCTCTCTATGGTTTAGGGATTATCTCCGGCGGGGATCTCCGGTTTTCCGCAAAACTTAACAAGGTAATTCCAATCCGTGATTTACCCGTACCCTGACTTTAATCACTACAGCGTTTGTTTCAGAGGCTTTTACGGTGATAAGAAGCGTAGCAAATTCTCGATTGTCGGGGAGGGTGTAGTTTATCATTTTCCCGCCATGCAAAACCACAGAAATCCCACATGAATTAATTAAGTTTTGGTGCCGAAAGCAAACTTTTTTTAGGGGAGTAGGGGCACGTGACTCCCCTCCCTTTGCTAGTGCAGTAACTTGTTCCATACCTGTGTCTGGTAGCTGCTGCGTACATCAGCTCTGGGGGCGACGGATCAGAATCTAGACACTCGTTCAAGCTGAAAACATAAAGACATAACGACGATGAGAATAAATGTGCTTATTGACTGAGTGGGAGGGCCGTACGGGAAAATATTTGGCTCGAGGTGATGCCGTACGGACCGAGTGCAGCTTAATCAAAACAAAAACCAACCTGTCTAGTGAAAAGAGATTCCATAGCTTGACTTTACTGTATCCCTTGTTACTTCCCAGACCTCTGACATCAGATATTGATAGGGTAGGGTAGACACCTTGACAGTGCAGCTCTGCTAACATGGTCTTATTACGAGTGATGTGATGGTTCTCGCCGTCATCTTGATAATAAAAGTAATATATACTTCATTAGTATTATGGAAAGGAGTATTAAACCATAAGAAACATCGGCACCAAATATAAAGTACAGTAAAGGCATTTTTAGTAGATCTTAAGAGAACTACTGTTAAATTTTGTAGATTTAGCACCTTTGCAGTCACAGAAACACACACACTTCTACAGCATTCAATTCTCTTTGCTTACAACTCTCAGCGCCCATGTCGATTATTGCCAAGGGAAGAAAACCTTTGCTGTTAAATGTAGAAGTCAAAGACAGACACATACTTCTACTGCATTCAATCCTCTACACTTATACTATACTATACAACTTTCAGCGCCCATGTTAATTATTGCCATTGAAAGAAAACTTTTGCTATCAAATGCCTTAGGAAAAAGTGACTGTAAGGCCAATGGTCGAGAAACACTGGAAAAAATCCCTCTTAAACCCAGAGCAACATTTTACCGCTCTCACATGATGCTGGGTCTTTACCTTGATTTAAGGGGTTCTTAAACCCACTTACATCTCTGTAAGTCAGCTTTGCCATGACTTTGATCAGCCCAGAGCTTGTTGCGGGGATGGGGGGAGTAGGGGGAAGGGAAGGGGGTGGAAGGGGAGTGGTCGGGATTTCAATTTATATTACTTGAAAAACCGAGTATCAATATGTTTTTGCCATATACTTTACAGACTACCTACCAGTGGTTGAGAGTAAGACATAGCTGAGAAGGAACTTATAGGTAACACGACGAGCAGGGAACACTGTAGCAGTGAACCTCTTGGATGTAGTTGCTGGAATTACACCACTGGACTCGCTTAATTCAATTGCTGTGCAAAGAAAGTAGAAAATAAAGCCATATTTCATTTCTATTTTGAACGGGAAAGTTTAAGGAGACTGCCTACTTTTGGAAATTGATTTAAACTTTTTTTTAAACTTCGATTTTCCGAATTGAAATTTAATGTTCATTCCAAATCTGGAAAGGAAAATAGGGTGCTCCGAGCTTGTTTTCGAGATAATCAGCATTTAATGGGAGCCTACGCGCAAGCTTTTGGAGCGAAACTTGCGCCACCGGAAGAAATAGTTATTTGCAGACTATATGTTTGCACGAACGACGGCTAATCAATCATTCTACGATAATACATGGATATTTTCGACAAAAAAACAAAGAGATACATTGATTTGTCATATATTTTGTAGTTTCGGTGCTCTTAAAAAATCTCATCAAGTCGAACAAAATTCCCTTCAAAATCTATTTTTCATGTGTTAGAAATATAAACTTTTTCTAAAATGTCGATATAACCTAGATTTTTAGGAGTTTTTTCGAGTGAGCTATTAAAAAAATAGAAAGTCCCGTGCAAACTTTGAGGGTTTTGCCCTGTTGAAGCTCAAAACGCGAATGGTTCTTCAGAGCGCGAGCGCATCCTGGGCTCAATTCGAACGTTCAAAAGTAGGCAGTCACCTTAAGGGGCAAATGATGTTGGATTTCGTTTTTTCTTCAAAAATTTAGAAAGAAAGAGAAGAGTGGCCTTGTAATGGAATTCCATTTTTCGTTTTTCTTCTTTCCTTCCCTTCCCTTCCTTTTTCCTGCCTCCTGTCATGGCTCTACCATCACGTGATGGTGCAAAATCCTCTATAGACTTAACTACAGGCCAATTCAACTAACCCAAGACATCTCTAGCAGTCTCTTCATCATCATATGGTCCACGTATCTCCTGGTCGACCAAGAAGTCATAATGAAGACTACAATCACTGTTATTATGGATGGTTATGTCTTTAGATGACGATCCTCCAACTATGATGTCGCCAAAGTCAACGTTTGGTTCCACGCACTGCAGCGAGAAGAGCAAACACTTGATTTCATTAGGAAAAGTTGGCTGCAAGAAGGATTGTTAAGCATCTCTCACGCGCACAGGCTGACTTATAGCCGAAAATTGTAAATACAAAGAATAACATAAATATCTTTAAAAACAGATTGAGTAAAAAGAGCAAAATAAAAAGTTGTGGACGACTCCTAAAGTAGCATGAGCTTTCGAGTTGGGAGTCGTACAAACACTTATTATGCATGCGTGAAATCACCCTGATGCGCTAGAATACGAGGCTAGGAGTGCAAAAAAGTGGTTGTCTCATCCCACATGGCTCAGTTTTGCGTAACAAAGGTCTTTTAATGTGTATTTTAAAATGACAATATCAATTGTACAGGTTACTTACGATTATCTTTCCCAACGACCCTTCACCAATCACACGCACCAAGTATCTAACCTCATCGTCAGTCCTGAAGGTAAAGAAACGATCACAAAATGTTAATACTCAGTTTGATTCAGGGTAACTATGACTAGAACAGTTTGACTCAGTTTGACAGTTTGACTCAAGGTAACTATGACAGCAGTTTGACTCAGGGTAACTATTACAGCAGTTTGACTCAGTTTGAAAGTTTGACTCAGGATAACTATGACTAGTGAAGTTTGACTCAGCTTGACAGTTTGATTCGGGGTAACTATGACTAGAGCAGTTTGATTCGGGGTAACTATGACTAGAGCAGTTTGATTCAGGGTAACAATGACTAGAGCAGTTTTTGTATGTCTGTGAAAAGATGTGACAAGGAGTACGCCAGACCAATCACATTGCTCGAGAGTTTACTCTCCATCCAATCAAATAACCGGAATCGCTCGGCATAAACACGATGACACGGACACGGTCTCGCCAATGTAACGGCACGGCCAGACCAATCACACTGCGAAAAAAAATCGAATAACCAGAAAATCGAATAGTTCAGGTTAAATTTCGAATAACCAGAAAAATGGAATAGTTCAGGTTAAATTTCGAATAACCAGAAAATCGAATAGTTCAGGTTAAATTTCGAATAACCAGAAAATCGAATAGTTCAGGTTAAATTTCGAATAACCAGAAAATCGAATAGTTCAGGTTAAATTTCGAATAACCAGAAAATCGAATAGTTCAGGTTAAATTTCGAATAACCAGAAAATCGAATAGTTCAGGTTAAATTTCGAATAACCAGAAAATCGAATAGTTCAGGTTAAATTTCGAATAACTAGAAAATCGAATAGTTCAGGTTAAATTTCGAATAACCAGAAAATTGAATAGTTCAGGTTAAATTTCGAATAACCAGAAAATCGAATAGTTCAGGTTAAATTTCGAATAACCAGAAAATCGAATAGTTCAGGTTAAATTTCGAATAACCAGAAAATCGAATAGTTCGGGTTAAATTTCGAATAACCAGAAAATCGAATAGTTCAGGTTAAATTTCGAATAACCAGAAAATCGAATAGTTCAGGTTAAATTTCGAATAACCAGAAAATCGAATAGTTCAGGTTAAATTTCGAATAACCAGAAAATCGAATAGTTCAGGTTAAATTTCGAATAACCAGAAAATCGAATAGTTCAGGTTAAATTTCGAATAACCAGAAAATCGAATAGTTCAGGTTAAATTTCGAATAACCAGAAAATCGAATAGTTCAGGTTAAATTTCGAATAACCAGAAAATCGAATAGTTCAGGTTAAATTTCGAATAACCAGAAAATCGAATAGTTCAGGTTAAATTTCGAATAACCAGAAAATCGAATAGTTCAGGTTAAATTTCGAATAACCAGAAAATCGAATAGTTCAGGTTAAATTTCGAATAACCAGAAAATCGAATAGTTCAGGTTAAATTTCGAATAACCAGAAAATCGAATAGTTCAGGTTAAATTTCGAATAACCAGAAAATCGAATAGTTCAGGTTAAATTTCGAATAACTAGAAAATCGAATAGTTCAGGTTAAATTTCGAATAACCAGAAAATTGAATAGTTCAGGTTAAATTTCGAATAACCAGAAAATCGAATAGTTCAGGTTAAATTTCGAATAACCAGAAAATCGAATAGTTCAGGTTAAATTTCGAATAACCAGAAAATCGAATAGTTCAGGTTAAATTTCGAATAACCAGAAAATCGAATAGTTCAGGTTAAATTTCGAATAACCAGAAAATCGAATAGTTCAGGTTAAATTTCGAATAACCAGAAAATCGAATAGTTCAGGTTAAATTTCGAATAACCAGAAAATCGAATAGTTCAGGTTAAATTTCGAATAACCAGAAAATCGAATAGTTCAGGTTAAATTTCGAATAACCAGAAAATCGAATAGTTCAGGTTAAATTTCGAATAACCAGAAAATCGAATAGTTCAGGTTAAATTTCGAATAACCAGAAAATCGAATAGTTCAGGTTAAATTTCGAATAACCAGAAAATCGAATAGTTCAGGTTAAATTTCGAATAACCAGAAAATCGAATAGTTCAGGTTAAATTTCGAATAACCAGAAAATCGAATAGTTCAGGTTAAATTTCGAATAACCAGAAAATCGAATAGTTCAGGTTAAATTTCGAATAACCAGAAAATCGAATAGTTCAGGTTAAATTTCGAATAACCAGAAAATCGAATAGTTCAGGTTAAATTTCGAATAACCAGAAAATCGAATAGTTCAGGTTAAATTTCGAATAACTAGAAAATCGAATAGTTCAGGTTAAATTTCGAATAACCAGAAAATTGAATAGTTCAGGTTAAATTTCGAATAACCAGAAAATCGAATAGTTCAGGTTAAATTTCGAATAACCAGAAAATTGAATAGTTCAGGTTAAATTTCGAATAACCAGAAAATTTAATAGTTCAGGTTAAATTTCGAATAACCAGAAAATCGAATAGTTCAGGTTAAATTTCGAATAACCAGAAAATTGAATAGTTCAGGTTAAATTTCGAATAACCAGAAAATCGAATAGTTCAGGTTAAATTTCGAATAACCAGAAAATCGAATAGTTCAGGTTAAATTTCGAATAACCAGAAAATTGAATAGTTCAGGTTAAATTTCGAATAATATGAAAATCAGCCAATTAAAATTCAAGAAAACATCACGGTCATGGCAAGGCAAGATTTTCACGGCAGTCATACGAAAAAGGAATGTCTAATAGAATTATACTAATCAAATTATTTGTATGTACATACTTGAACAGTTCTAGTGAACTACTTATGAAGAGCTTGGGCTTCACCAGGTACTTTGACTCATCACTTGGAGTAAAGGTAAATGAATGGGACTGAAATAAAATAGAACAGAAAAAGTGAAGCTGGTATGAAAGGAAAAGGCGCAAGAAACGCTATATTGCATTTGCCCTACGTCATTTGCCCATTACCTGCGTTTCATTCGGTCCAATCATTCCAGTCTGAGGTTCAATCGCTAGGACTTTCACATCTTTTCCAGAGACATTCCAACGAAACCTGAAAAAGCGTTGGTAGCTGATTAGAACAAGCGTATCAATCCAGCTCCTTAGTCATATCCACTTTTAAATTACTGGTGATTTCTGCAATCCGATTGGCTCTCAGCATGCGTATAAGTATAAAACAGGTTTTCGACTAAACTTTGCATTCAAATTATATCATAATTAAAATTAGTATTATTGCAGGAGATTTCAAAATGAATATAATTAGGTGGGAATTAGACTGAGTTGAGTGCAATTTTAGTATAAAATCTACGCGGCCGCGCGGTTAGGAGGCAGCATGGTCGAGTGGTCATAGCGTCGGTTTCGCAATCCGGTGGTGCCGGGTTCGAGTCCCGCTGTGGTCACTAGCTGAGACTGTATTTGTCCTGATCACTGATTAGTTCAGATTCAGTTTCTCGACCATGCTTGTAAATAGCCAACTGGTTTGCCCCCTTGCCAGCTGGGATTCTTAAAACACTTTATTTTTCTTTGATTATTTCGTCATTTCAGTATAATTTCAGTGTCCCCAATTAGTTGTATAAACTAAATACTTCGACACTTAAATAAAGTTATTTATTCCTAATCACTCCTTTGATTTCCTATAATTATTGCACTCCACTCAGTTCAAATAATACATCAATTTCAATTGTAGCAGTAATACATTTCCACTCAAAGTACAAAACTGAAATTGCAATTCGATCAGTGAGACACTGCCGTGTCGTGCCGTGCCGTGCCGTGCCTTTTCACAGGCATGTAAAGTTTGGTCTATTTTAGTCACGCAACGCGTCACACGTAATGGATGATCAAGGTGACTCTTACCTTAGAGGTATACGTGACGTGTTCTTGACTGACAAAGATCTGGTTGACGATGTACCAATGCACGTTGGTTTAAAGTATATTGTTCCCTGTAACACAGATTAATTACGGATTTTATAGTTATATCTTGACATTACAGAGCTCAAAACAGCACACACCCAGCCAATTCGTCTTCAAGACGAAGTCGGCTTTGGCGGAAATAAATGAAGGCGTTTCCATGACATTCCATAGACACGTGCTTTTGAAAACTTGGAAACAGTTTGATTGACGTCCAGCGAAAGCCAATAGATCTTCCGTAAACACGAAAGAATGGTTCCAAGACGAGGTTGGACTTGATAAATACAGTAAATGTAGAGACACATCAAGTACTCGTTCATCAACTTGAAACCGTTGTTTCTTGTACACTCAGGCCAATTTTGGAAATGTCTTTATAGACCCCTTGCAACACGTTAGAATGAAGCTCAATTTGGAGGACATAAAAATAGGTTTCCCATTCTCAGGAGATTGAAATTCTTTGGTTTTATACTCCAATTTGAGCTGCTTTGACGCCACACGCTGGTGACTATTTGTGCTATCAAAGCGCAACACATTCTTCTTTCACCAATGGACAGGGAGCGTAATGCTTACCTCTCCTCCAAGTTGAACTTGAGGAGTTTCTGCAGAACCTAACAAGTTGATCTCCTGGATTGTTGGTATATGGACAAACATAAATAGCTACATTAGTACATTAATGGTAAGGGAAGTGAAGTCGTAGATAAGGTAGTATATTAAGGGAGATAAATGTATCATACTAAAGAAAGAGTGGTCTGTAGGGTGTATGTTTTACGCCATGCAGGGGAGCAACAAAACTGCTATTGCCATAAAGGACAGTACGACGTAGGGATTAATACTGAGGAAGGGACATCGCTGCATTAATATTCCGGGAAGGGAGGGGGGGGGGGGGTGGTACTCCCCTATATTCGCCAAACAGGGTATGTTTTTCAGCGATTCTACTCTGGAACAGTGTATATTATATCGAGGTCGCTCTGGGACAGGGTATATTCATTTGTATACTTAAAGTGCTTAGAACAGACTTGTATAAGCGCTCTACAAGTTTTTATATATTATTATTATTATTATAGGAAATCACGCTCTCTCCTATCAGGAACAGGGTATCCATTTTTGCAATACCAGAACAGGGTCAGGCTGAGCGGCACATCCCTACCAAAACGGACAAGAGTACCCCCCGGGATTAATATTATGGAAGGGGGTTGCTCTTTACCTGAGTGTATTTATCAGCTTCATTCAGGCAACATTTCATGGTGTGTTTGAAAACTTTTGCTTCTGGTGGTACCATTCGAAATACAACCACCTAGAATAACACAAAGTATTATAAATCAATTATCTATAAGTACCATTTATCAAAATATTGATATATTTTACCTGGTATTTATCAGTAAGAAGACCCCTGCTTGGTCTGCAGCTGAAGATCCTAAAGGAAAGAAGAAATAAGTTATTTTTAAATTTTAACTAAACCAACCTTCCATACATTGGTGACCCGAATTGGTGATAACTAGTAGAACTAGGCGTGTACTGCGTCGGTGTTTCTGAATAAAACAGTAGGAACTTGACTTACTCCGACGAAGGACTAACGTCCGAAACGTCAGTTTCACGAAGCTTTTTACGTTGATCCAATTTATCTACAAGTTCCTACTTTCACACATTGGCAATCTCGTACCCAGAGCCCTTATTTCTTACTGCGCATGCTCGGCGAAATAATTGGGCTCTGGAAAACTCCAAACCGGAAGACCCAGATTCTGGGTTTCTCGCACATGCGCATTATGACAGACTAGGTAAATTCAAAATGGCGGACGATGTTCAACGAGCATGTGAATTTGCGCTTGAAAAATTAGGTTGTAAAGATGTTTTTTAGTCAAATTAACTCCGCATATATCTATCATAAGGACATCAATATAATTCCCATTAAAAAACCTGCAAAACTTTCAAAATTCCGGCCCTACACGCTTTTTTGGTGTACTTAATTCGAGACGCCATCTTGTTTTTATTTTCCCTAGTACTGTAATTTTTACTTCCGGTATCTTCCTTTGTTCTCGAGAACCAATCACAGCACAGGAAATATTGGAACAAACCAGAAAGTTATTTGCTTACTCTTTCTTCGTGAGAGGATTTGTTGAGGTGTATGTTCGACCATTGTGAAAATTTCTTTGTTCATTTTAGCGGTTTTTGTAAGCAGTTGGACCCCAAAATATATGACAACTTAAAAGACCAACACTTTACTTTGGTGCATTTAGTTTCTTACCTGTCTGGGTCTTGCTCAAAATCAAAGTTAATATGATTTGTTCCAGTGTTTGTCAGTAATAAGGTGCGATATGACATCTGTTCTGGGGTGATGGCAGGTAACACCTGTCGGATAGATAGATAATAGCAAATTAACACTACTCTCTGGGTACTGTAGATGAAGGATGCTGTCCTTGATCTTAAAAAATACCCTAAACTTATCCCCCAGTATCTTCTCTAATCCCCTCCCCTGTCTTTTGCGTTTACCTCTCCTGGGTGAATGGCTTAATGCCTAACAGGCCTTGCGACCCATTGATAAGGCAGCCAGTAGATTGAATTAGAATTTAGAAGCTGATTTTTGTGGAGGGAGGAAAAACGGAGGAAAAACCCTTAAAGCAACTCTACTCACACCGAGACCATCTGGGCTCTATAACTAGGGTTACGACGCATTAGCAGCGCAAGCCACCTGTGCTTCCAGTGCTTCACCTTCTGCCTCCCCTCTATCCCTCTCCCACCAGCTACTTGAGTTTTTGTAGCCAAATTAAAAACATACAGAGTTTATAAGAGGCGGAATAGGAAAACAAAGTTAAAAGAATAATGTTTCGTACCATGTTTCTAACATCTAAATTGTATCTTGGGATAAAGGTCTCTGCTCCAATGGAAAACGTTTGCCCTGTGAAAAAATACATTTATAAAAAATTAATAGTTTATAGTGAATAATAGACTCAGTAGCTGATATTAAATGATATTTTATTATATTAACAACTACAGTGGCTGGCTAGTGAATATCACCTGATGTGTCGAGAGTCAAACACCAAGGTGGACAGAAAGAGTTGTCTTCAACGAGTCTGTAGTCCCTCAAACTCTAACAAATCAATATTAATGATACATTTGTTACAATTTTGAGTCATTTGGAAGGATAGCAGCACTTTGAATGCAAACTGCTAGTCTTTAACAGGCAATGGTAGAGAGGTGCAGATGATGTAGAATAGACTGATTTAGCAAAAACAAACTCGATATAAAGAGGATGAATGGCTGTTGACGTCACAAGGCCATATTCGTAATGCATTTTCTGACTGGTTTCATGTCCTGTGCAGAATACTGTGACGTCAACGGCCATTTTGGAATCCCCTCTTGAGCATGTGTGCTGTCCTCCGTCATATCAAGTTGCTAAATCAGTCTTATATAATTGGTAAATTATTAAATCAATAAATTAAGATCAAAAGAAATTTGTAATAAATATGCATTAAGTCTCACTGTACTTTCATTACCCTTACCACTTCTATTCGCCTATTGGGCACTCTTAGTCCCAAAGGGATTAATGAACGCTTTGCTTTCAACTAACTCTTTCTTTTGTCCTTTGGTTGTTTGTTTTTGTTTCCTTGTCTACCTTGTTCTCATTGGTTTCTATTGTCTTATTCTATCTTATATACACTCCTTTCTAATACCTCTTTCTCTTTTACTCCGACGAAGGACTAGCGTCCGAAATGTCAGTTTTTTCATCTTTACACGGTGTATAATTTACCTTTTTATCATTACTGTTTCATTAGAAACACCGACGCAGCTCACACTAGTTTTTAGCTAGTTATATCTTCTTATTACCCTTATCACTGTTGGGTGGCCGGGGGAGGGGCAGGGCACAATTTGTAAAAGTGATTAGAATAAAGACCAAACTTGGTTGATTACCTTATAAAAGCAATAACATTCAAGTTCTGCACTGAAGAACTGGTTTGAGGCATTCTGTGAGATTGTGAAACAAAAACAAATTAATGAGTGAATGAACGGACGGACGGACGGACGGACGGACGGACGAACGAACGAACGAAAGAACGAACGAATAAATGTATTTTGGCAATATTAAGGACAGTACTTACAGGTCTGAAAGTGACTCTGAATGAAGCTGTCCGCAGTGGTAATATATCAGAGTTATCAGGCGATACTGAGAAAATGCCTTTTTTATCTAAACGATTCAAACAAAAATTGTCAAACTTTCAAAATTTCATATGCAAAATTGATTGAATCGAAGCTTAAAAAGAATCAAAACTTACCTCTCATCCACTGACAGGTTATCTTTCCTTTAGTATGGTTCGTTATATTTACAGTCTATCAGCATAATAAAGAAGTAGTCAATAATAATGTAGAGAAGGTCCTCAAAATCACTCATTGAATGTGGTCATGTCCAACACAACGTGATTATAGTATTTTACAGCATTTCGTTTTTCTTGGTTCATGGTGAAAAATGTTATGTAATTCAGTTCAGTGCATTAAAATTTTAAGAAAAACGTGTTCAACTTAAATTTTTCTAATGAATTATCTTTGTTAATGAACTGTGTCAATAAAACCAATTTTATGAGTCCTGCGCGCAGCCGCTGTGAGGCACTTCCGGTTACCATCAATAACATATAACATTATACCCATCAAGCTATTTTGGGGATGTATATAATGTATATAGTTCATTATTTTGTTCAAGTTATGAATCGCAGGCTTTTACCCTGGAAGCATAGGTGCCTTCCAACTTCTGCTTGCACGGTAAATATTCCTGAATCCGTTTCAATTACCTTTTGTTCTACAGTTCCTGCTTCAAGTACCTTACCAAAAGACAGGTGTTGGATATCCAAGCTGACATGAGGTTCTACCAGAGCCTGTATTATGAAAAAATAATCTGATTCAATTGAATGAAATGGAAGAAGAAAAAAAAGAGTATTAAAATATCAGTTAGCAAATAAACTGAGTGAACTGCATGAGGCTGCACACCTACTGAGCTAAGCATGTTAGCAGCTTGTAGGGCACAAATTTGCAGGTTATAAGTTTTAAATTCACCATTTGTTTAATTACTTTTTGCACATAACTTTTTGCATTCTTTGGATCATAAGATTACTTACAGTTTCTCCAAAACTGCCATCATTAAATAGCTCCTCCATAGCTGTTAATTGAGTGATTGACACATTTTCACTCTCTCCTAACTTTGTGCCCTTGAAATTGAATGACGAGTTATATTAAACATAAGATATAAGCTATTCAAAGAACCACATGTTCTAATCAATAGTTAGTAGTAGAGCCAAACAGTGCCTTTTATATTTATTATTCTGTAGCATGAAGCAGGGACTGCAGGGGTGGGGGGAGGTAAAATATCAACAGGCCAACGCATTAAAATGTCCCTCAAGACACTAGAGATCGCACTTCCTACAGTCTCAGTTTAAAACATTTTCGTGGGTTTTTGCCTTCTGCAGCCACTAGCCCCCCAGTCAAAATTACGCTCTGCAGTCCCAGGTGTGAAGTGACTTGGGGAATCACTACTCCCTCAGGATGGATGCTTCTTTATCATGTGCAGGAAATATCTCAAAGTGGATGACAATATCTTTAACATATTTTAGATATCTAATTACCTCCGCTGGCATTAATGCCCCATTTTCATCAATCTGGAGCTTGCCATCTTGTAGCATAACATTAAGTTGCTTTATAGAGAGGAGAAACAGAATGCAGGTGAGAAGCCATGTGAATAAAGTTATGGATACAACCCAAACAAAGTATCTTATTCTTTAGAGAATTATTGGTGGCTTTTAGTTTATTAGTTAGTTTGTATCATTTAAGGAAGTTCGTGGCAAAATGAAGTTGAAATCAGAACTTTTTTAATTTGACATAAACATATACCCCAACAAATTCTTGTTCAAAAAATGAAATGGAAAATCAGGGTCACTAAATTAATTTTTATTTTTTTGCTATACACTGAGGAATTATGGTATTCATTGAGGGAAAAACATACACTATAGAGTAACCTGAGGTATCGAAGAAATGCTTCGAACAAATCAAAAACATCAAAGAAATATGCAGAAAACAAATTCATAGCCATCAATAATTATGGCTTTCTTTAACATTTCTGAATTTTAAAAGCATGTGAATAAGAGTTGTGAAACTTTCAATCCATGTGAAAAAGTCAAAATGCGTACCATTCGAATTTGTTAACAGGTGGATTTCCCCCCTAAATTTGGTGTCAATCATTCCCTCCTTGCAATCAGAATTTGTTTAGATTTATGGATTTTGTAGATATTGATGGTATCTTCATTTTAAGACAAAGAAAACATTTATGGGGGTTATCTAACTGTTTTCCAAGATATTTTGCATAAAGAAATGAGAAATGATACTTTGCTTATCAAAACATTAAAATGACGTCATCACAATGAGTGCCTGCGCACTTAAAACTCATGCGTAGGAAGACTGCACATCTTTCTTCAACATCTTGCAACATCATCATTCACCAAATCATGACATCATAACGACATCATGATAATGATAATTCTATATTTACTGTACCTCTGGAGGCATCTTAGACAGTCCTCTTCTTACATGGGTATGATATCTTAATAAGTGCTTTTGCTGAAGTGGAGCTGTATGTTTAAAAAAAGCATATTATTAAATATTAAACAGATTGTGTTAATTTAAAATTACATTGTCCCTCAATAAGCAAATGCATAACATTTCAGGCCCATATGGCAAGGCCTGGATAACAGGGGGGGTTGGGAGGAGGGGTTCGTGGGGGAGGGTGTGGGTGGGTGGCAGATGTCACATAGTGTCATTTAGCGATTGTATAACTGATTAGTTTGACAACACATTTTTTTGGATCCCCCCTTCATAAAAAGCCCCATCCCCGTCTTCCCGCTTTGGGTCTGTTAATAAGGCATTGTCATTATTTTTACCTGGTTTTACTTGCTCTGTTTGACAGGTTCCAAATAAGTCGATAAACAAAGGATCCTATTGGAATGAATAGAATTTAGCTATAAATATATGTTATAGGGCCTTACAAATGTCAAAATAATTTGTGTAATTGGCTTGACAATTTCCTATTTAAAGTTATGAACTCTGGGCAACTGAACCATACATTACGGGCTACTGAAACATGACCCTGGGCGACTTGACTCCGGGTGACTGAACTCATGGGCGACTTCACTGGATTCCAACAGAACTCAAATGATAATAGAGTGGTACAAGGAATGTGAGTCAGGGGTGGAGGGGGGGGGGGGGTGGGGAAGGGGGGAATGACTCCTATAGAGCTTTGTTAATGACATGTTTATGGAAATATGTTTATGTTTAATAAATAGTATGTTTAATATCAATTTATAAGGTTTATACATGAAGCATGAATTCTAGAAATATTGATGAGTGAAACATGATACCACCTCCCCTGCACCTCCTTTTCATAATCTATAATATTTATTAATCTATAATTAATCTAATTAATCTATAATATATTTGATTATTAAACTAACCTGATTTTGTACAAGGCATGCCAGTCGTCTGTAATAATTAATAGGATGGGTGGGAGTAAAGTGTACGATAATGGTGATGGACTCTCCGCCTGATAGGAGCCCACAGGCGGTGTTGAGTCTGAAGACACTCTGGTTACAATCAATCAGAAACTGGAAAGAAAAATAAACAATCTTAGCTCAGTGAAATAATTGTAAAGTTCCAGAAATTATCCATACCCCATCCCCACCCCAGCCCCCAGAAGAAATGGACATTTCAGAGGGGGAATTTAGAAATTCTGGAGGGAAGGGGATCAAAGAAAAAATGAAATTACATAGTTTTTATGGAAGTTCCCCCATCTGCCCAAAGAAGAATTTGAAATATCAAAGGGAAAAATTGGAAATTCTGGAGGGGGGGTCAGAGAAAGAGCAAAATTACAAAGTTTGTATGAAAATTCCTTGGGGGTAGGGAGGTCCTTTAAAAATTTCCTCCATTGGGGGGTAGTATGGACCTTTTCTGGAATCATGCATAAGAAAGTTAACAATGTTTGGTAAGCTTTTTTAACTTTTTATGGGAGGTGAGGTATCTGCAGACAAAAATTAATATTTTTTAAAAATTAGATTTTGTATGGATGTGAAATTTGGATCAATGAGAGAAGTCCAGTATGAATGGGTATCTTTACCTGGAATGCAGCAGGGACAGACGAGGAGTTGGCAATTTTAAAAGTTCTTGCAATCTGCTTTCCAGACTCCACAACAGTGAAATCAAGGAATGGACAATCAAGTGAGACAGACGGTCCTTGAAAGAAACAAAAGAAAGAAAGAGAATAAATAAATGGAAAGAGTTGGAATGGGCTGGGATGTAATGGGATGGAATTGACTATCCAGTGAGACAGATGGTCCTTGAAAGAAATGAATGAATGAATGAATGAATGAATGAATGGAATGGAATGGAATGATTTGGAATGAATTCTAAAAAGAAATAAAAAAGAATGCAATGAATGAATGAAACGAAAGAAAGAACGAATGAATGGAATGAGTTGAGATGAGATAATAAATCGATTAATCAACAATATATTGGAAACCATCAATAATCTTTCTAAAAAATAATGAAAAAAAGGAAAATGAATGAATGAATGGATGGATGAGATGAGATAAATGGACTAATTTCTTGAGCCATTTCCATAAAGTGGTTCTCCAAGTGCAAAAAGAAATCTTGCAGATCAAAATTATTCTCACCTTTTCCAGTACCCACACATTTGATGACAGAACAGTTAGTTGCACCAAGTGCTACCACTTCAAAGGTATCAGTAGACTGTAGATTGGGAATATGTGGGTTAAAAGCAACCTGCAATAAATCAATAAGTAGAAATAATTCAGTTTTTTCAGTACTATACGGATCAAAATGTGAATTTTAATTGTGAATTGAACTTCTGTATAACTAGCAACTGCTTGACTAGCCTTGTGTTCACATAAAAGTTGTTCCAAGTGTATGAGAGGCTAGTCAGTCCCTAGTCAGTACAGAGCAATATTTAGTCAAATCGGTCAACATATTTTGATTCAGTGTATAAATTTATGTTGTTTAAATGCAAAACTCAAGGGATATCTCTCGTCACCTACTGTGGCATTATGTTAAACAATAAAAAAGGATGTTGGCACAGTTGGCACCATTGAACACTGCCACCTGACTCCCTTGTACACTTTCTTTTGTTCAGTTAATTAGCACTAATTTTCTTACTATTCTCATTAGGGAATAAAAATTTAAATAAGAAAGAAAATTCGCAAAGCATTATCAATGGTCGTGGGAATCAAATGACGCCATCATGCAAACATCCTATTGAAATATAAGACTAATAATCTGTACCTTTATCCTAGCAGTGCTGTTAGGAGCCACAATGCCATGATATTGGGAGCAAAAAAATACTGTATCAATGTTGGATGATGAAGATGGCTGAAGGATTTGAAAAGGTGCATTGACCTATTGTAAAATCAGAGATAGATCAATAAAATTGATCAATAACAATGACAGTGGGTGAGTAAAAGTCAGTTAGTCAGTGAGTAAAAGTCAGTTAGTCAGTGAGTAAAAGTCAGTTAGTCAGTCCTTCAGTGGGTGACAGTCAGTCAGTTAGTGGGAGACAGTCTGTCAGTCAGTGGGAGTCTGTCAGTCAGTGGGAGACAGTCTGTCAGTGGGTGACAGTCAGTCAGTTAGTGGGAGACTGTCTGTCAGTCAGTGGGAGACTGTCTGTCAGTCAGTGGGAGACAGTCTGTCAGTGGGTGACAGTCAGTCAGTCAGTGGGAGGCAGTCAGTCAGTGAGTGAAAGGCAGTCTGTCAGTCAATGGGAGACAGTCAGTTAGTCAGTGGGAGAAAGTCAGTTAGTCAGTGGGAGACAGTCAGTTAGTCAGTGGGAGACAGTCTGTCAGTTAGTGGGAGACAGTCTGTCAGTGGGAGAAAGTCAGTCAGTCAGTGGGAGACAGTAAGTCAGTCAGTGAGTAAAAGTCAGTCTGTCAGTCAGTGAGTAAAAGTCAGTCTGTCAGTCAGTGGGTGACAGTAAGTCAGTCAGTCAGTTGGTCAAATTAAAAAAATTATCAGGATTCATATTTTCGTACAGGAGAAAAGTTGTGAAGCTCAATCCATTTTTCATCAGTTGTCTGGACAGGAACCTCTCCAAAGTCTACTAGCACCTCATGGCCATTCATGCTAACTGTTGATCTGTTTCTTCCCATTGTGCTGGCAATGAGGTGTGGGAATTTACCTATAATTCAATAAAAGTTGTTACAAATTGGCACCTCCTCCTTTATCCTCCTTCTAACATAATTCAGGGTCTTCTCCATTATCAATGAATCTTCTCCAGTTTTACTGGTGAACAAGAAATAATACTCAAGGGAATAATAAATGTACTAAAATGGAAAACAGATTTTAAGCCAGTAGTTGAAATTTGCTGATTTTAGGGAATGAAAGGCCTGTTGCAGCTCACATGAACATGTGCTGCTTAATTTACTGAGAGCAAATGAATGATAATTTTGATTCCCATGGGTGAAATTTACTGGAAAGCAAACACACTTTCTACAACTTGTTTTGAGAGATTGTAACAAAACTGCATTTTGTAACACACTGGTTATACATCGTTTCATTCAGTTCTTTACAAGTTGCTAAAACGAATCACCAATTTAAAATAAGAACAAAACTTTTGCTCTCCAGTACAGACACGTGGCTGTTAACTGCAATGGGCTATATTGTCACTGTGTTAAGCAAATGTTGAAATGTTATGGTGATTATTAGAATAATATTAATGTTTTAGAGAGAATTCTTTTCGTATTCAAGCAGTGAGTGCCAAAAACTATTTTCTTGAAGAAAGACTGTGTTGTACAAGGCTAAAATATTGTTATTCAGAAAGTTTAACTTGTTTGGAAGTGGAAATGACAGATGAAAGTGGAAATCAAAGTGTTAACCTAAAGCAAAACATTTGAAAATGAGGTTTAGGTCTTCATTTGCTTTAACAAAGAAGTTTTGTTGCATTTGTGTTAAAATGTTGCTATGTCAGGCTTTCTTATAGAAAATGTATTACATTTTCTATAAGAAAGCCTGACATAGCAACATTTTAACACAAATGCAACAAAACTTCTTTGTACAATGGAAAATACCACTTCAAACAGGCATTTTATCATGATTAGTACATCAGTTTCTAACTGTTCAAAAATTGGGATTAAAACTCATACGAAAGTCTAGTTTTTGGCACTTTTTGCCATTATTGCTCATTATTAAAAAAAATTTCTCTTTATTATATTTATAATATTAATAACACTTACCAATGCCTTCAATTTTCATGGACTTTGATTCTGTGTTTTCAGGCTCGTGTGAATATTTGCAAAGAGCTACTGCTTCATAAACTAATGCAGCCTAGAAAGAAAAGCCACAAATTAACTTGAAAAATGCTTATTCAATAAACTAGTTTATAAAGTTAATTGATACTCTGACTATTCTGAATTTCCAGCACTCGTCTAAACCATTTCAGTAACATAATTATATGTACAATACAAATCCTTACGTACCTTTGGCGTAAATGTAGCCTTGATAAAACAAGCAGTTTTAGGAGCAAGTGTACCACTTGATGGTACAAGAGTAAACGGCTCAGATAATTCCCAGTGGAATGATGTCATCAGTTCACTGAAATTTGAGTGCCAATAATATTTAGAACCTTTAGAATGCCAACAAATTTATTTTTGCAGAAGAAGCCGGGTGAAAACTTTTGAAGCAGAGACTACATTACATTAATGCAATATATAAAATGCAAGTGTTATGGTTTTGCAAAGTACTGATACACTGCCGTTGTTGATGATAATAATGGTAATAATTTATACTAAAATTCTGTTTGCTACTAATGCCACTGTTTGCATTATTTTGTAGGCAATAAATGTTTATATTTGTTATTCTTTTACCTTGTATTTTTCACTTCAAAGGTGACCTCAATGCTGTCTTTGACAGCACACATACCAAAATTTAACGATTCTGGAATACTGACATCGGGCTTAGGAAGAACTGCTTTCATGGGAATGGAAAATATCCCATTCTATAAGAGAAAAAATAAATAGAAATTAAATTTTTTTTTCATTAATTATTAAAATGAATATAATGCTTAAAACTTACATTGGTTTCGAATTCAATTTGGTCTTCATATTGGTCCTACATTGTTTAAAAAAAGGAAATGATCATTAAACAAGGATAAATCTGGCAATAGAAGCAGGAGTGGCATAGCGTTGAGAGTGCTTGCCTCTCACTAGTGCGACCCAGGTTTGATTCCTGCTGAGCACAGTGTCATATGTGAGTAGAGTTGCTTGTTGGTTCTCTCCAGTGCTTCGAGGGTTCTCCGGGTTCACCGGCTTTCCTCCATCCACAAAAATCAACTTCTAATATTTCAATTGGAATTACAGTGGAGGAAGAGCCATTCTGTGGAATCCACTATTAATCCCATTATTATTGTCATATTATTAATAATGCTGTTAATAAAGCTTGACATACCTTTTCAAGTGGTCTAAAGGTCACTGGGAGATTAAAACTTGTCCCAGAACTTAGAACGATGGGTTTTGGATACAGCGTGGTAAAAAATCTAGTAGATGGACCCCTAGAAAGCAGGAACAAACACTAAATTCTCACTCACTCTTGCTTTAGGTTTGTTTCATTGAATTATGACCTGTTCTTAAAACTGTATTTCACTAGTTGCACAAGCATAAATGCATTAGTCTGAGCATAAGAAAATGGGAGACTTTGATCTATGTAATTGTTCTTGCATTAAGCCTGTTCTCACACTGAAATAGTAACACTAATGCTTGCATTTGTGCTTGCGCTACCAGTGTGAAGCATAGGTAAATCTTATGACGGGCATCTTCTATGGCCTGTATATACATGTACTGTAGGGTGCACAGCGTAACCTATACAGCCTAAACAAAACTAACTACAATATATTTAAATAGATTTCCCTATAAAATTGTTTTCTTTAAAATGGTTAGGGAAAAACTTTGTATACAATACTTACAATAAATTTCTAGCAATAAAAAAACCCCTCTATATTCTATAATTCTGTAACAGTGTTCTAAGATGTATTTTTTTGAGTCTATTATTATTATTGTCTTATCATCATCATCATCTTCACATCATCATCATCATTATTATTATTATTGCCATAACTTTTCCTCAGAGCATTGCAAAAACACAACACGATGGATGTACAATGTTTACCTGTATTTTAGCTTCTGGGTTTTGATCTGTACATTTTTAAGAGTAATATGCTTGGTATATTCACCCCCTGGCTCCCATCCTTGCCAAGTGACGCTATCATTCACTTCAATACCAAGTTTCTTTGAAACGTAGAATCCCTTTCCTCGGGACGCCATTACTTCTGTCATGTTGTATGAGGTTACTGGAATTTAATTTGTAAAAAGTACATTCAACGAGGGACAAATACTAATACGCGCTTATTTTAGGTACTTTATGATTCTCATATGGTATATAGAGTATATATATATTTCTCTAAAATGATTCAAAATATCATGATTAAAGTTAGGCCTTGAGATAGACGTTGTACACAATCCAAATAAGCTTTGGGCTACAAGATGCTTCAAGTCTACGTTCTATAATTGCTGAAAGCACACAAAACGTTAGAGCAAAACCAAAAGCTACCTGTAAATAATTTCGTCTGTGATTTTCTTTTTACATTGCTCTCTCTTTGAGATGTATTATATTCTTGTCTTTTCCCAGTTAAAGCTTCACATTTTTGCAGTTTTTGTTCATCCTCTAAAAGTAGTTCAAGATGGCAGCCATTTTCAATATTGTTGTCAGACGTCACCTTGGTTACGAAGACCAAATATGGAAATAAACCACAGGAGCCCCACAACAATAAGATCAAATGCCCTTTTATTGATCCGCGATTTTTTTTTTCCCGTAAAACCTTTAGTTTTTCATTAACCTTTGTTCCTAGATAAAGTTAGATTTATTAGCATTCAAAATAATTCCAGCCTAAAAGCTGTAAAATAATACCTTTTTTTCGGGTAGAGGTCTCTTCGAGAAGACAATGCTTGGGTTACCTATGTCTTGTTTCCATGACGATGATTATGCTTTTTATCACCACTACTCACTCAAGTGGCCATTTTAACTTGTGTACAATCAACTTATGAAACTTTTAAGATAAAAAACAGCAATCCTCATCTTTATTCAAAACAGAAGAAAAACATCATACTTCAAAGAACATGTTGGAAAGTTGAATTTGACTGAAAATTTCAATTTGTGTTGAGGAATCGAGCCAAGAATGTCAGGTCCAAGGCTGAAGGCTGGTGGCTCAAGGTCCCAAAAGCCGTCGTGGTTTCAGGATGTGAAAACAGGATGCGAAAAACAAACAGATTACTTCCTACGAATAAGGAAACTACAAAAAGAATTGATCAACAGAGAGCAGCATAACCTTGTTAATGCTATGGAGAGACTCAAACAGCTTCAATATCCTAGAAGGAAGCCTTTCGTCCGCAACTTCGAAGGCCCTCCCGTCAGTTCGAAATGCTTTCCAACAAGGCCATTACGAAACACGAGAAGGGACCCAAAACATCGCCTTGACCAAAGGGCAGAATTTGAGGAATTGAAACCATTAAAAGGGAAAGTGTTGCTCCCCAAAAGGACTCGAGTCGATAATGAAGCGAATATGGAGCCGTTCACGCTCGATGAAATAAAAAGAATTTACAGTATGTTACCAATTATGAACGATAAACAAATAGCAAGAATCATCCATGATGTAAGGACGACTTTCCCTGATGAACCCTCCACGTATCTTCTACAACCTCATCTACCATCTATCCCAAATGTTCCACGGAAAGCTAACAGAAGACTTGATAATCGATTGAAACTGCTAACGTTAACTGAGAGCTCTTGCTCTATTGGAAGCTCAAATAGTATTCCTCATATACATCCCACTTCTAGCAATCATAAAAGAACAGATGTTGCGCAAAAGGATGCAGAGAAACAGAAACAAAGGAAGAGTGAAAGGAAAAAAGGGAAAAAGAGTATTCTTGCTTTTGATGTTGATCCAAATGATTCCTCTGTGTTTTCAAACTGTCTATCTAGTGCAGATAAAGATATTCTGAATGAGGACCCCTCTCCTTTGCCCCCTCCTAATTCTAGACCTACTTCATGTTTAAAAAATATGGATGCCCAACGTGTTGTAACAAAGGAAAAGCTTGAGAATGAAACGAGTGAAACTCTGAACAACTTGAATGAAAAACTTATTGAATCAGTTGATGAGAATACCGTTCAACTCTCTTTATCCAATAAATTAGATGAAGAGATGCAAGAAGAAAAACAGAATTTGCCTGAAAGTAATTCAGGTGAAAACCATGTTTCCAAGGAAATTATAGATGAAGAAAAGAAAAAAGATGAACAATTGCAACCAGAGGCACAGCCGGAAATACTCAATGCTGTAGAAAGCTTAGAAAATTTACCTGAAAATGCTTCTGTCATTTACACAAAGCCGGTAGTTAAAATCACAAAAAAAGAACCTGCTATGTTAGAAAACTAAAGTGAGAATTTGGATTTCATAATAAGATGATATGAGGCCGAATAAAGAAAATTCTTTTAAAAACATATAATCATAAAACATATAGAAAGTGAATAGCGGAGATAATCTTGTCGTTTAAAAAAAGGCACTTTATAACATTATAAATCAAAAGCTTCCACATATAAAACTTGAAATAAACAAACAGTAAAAGATTAGAACAATTTCGTTTGTTGTCACCCTCCCCTCCCTAGCGAATCCCAAGTAGCACCACACCTACAATCCCCCAAGATGCATTAGTATCAGGAAAGTGAAATTTCCGCCATCTTGGTTCGTGAAGTTGGCTTCCGTTCTTTTAGGTGGATATTTCTCCTGTTTTCCTTGGATTATTTTAGTGGAATCAAGGAGCACTTAATCAAAGAAAGATGAGTGGAAGACAGCCTGCTTGCGTTATTGATAATGGCACCGGGTAAGTTGAAAAATGCGCGTATCTTTTCCGGCATTTACAGACTGTTTTGTAACTTGCTCACTTTAAAGATAATCAAGTCTACATTCTTCTAGTTAAAAAAATCTTACTATTCAATCTTTTTCTCACAATTACTATTGCTTAACCAAGTGTATTAGTATAATTATTGTTCTTTGTGGGGTTAAGACAAATTGGATGTATTATCGAAAGGGTGGGACCATTAAGTTGATGTACTGTAGGAGGAGGTGACCACAAAGAAAGTATGGCTGCTGAAGTTACTACAGGAAGTAAATTCATATGATTACTTCTTGCCCCACAATTATAATCTTCCCAACAATAAAACAACCTCTTATCCTTTGATTTATTATCGCCTTACATTTATTTATGGTTTTTAGAGAATACTCGGTCTTTTCTAGATGTATTGTGTCGTGGAATGAGTTTCATTATGACAAAGCTGTCACTAAATAACCTTATTTAAGGCTTAAATAGAATACAAAATAAGTAATTTCAGCTGTATTCAAGTAGTACACTGATTTGTATATCTACCTATTAGATTACAAGTTAATAAGTAATAAAAGTATTTATGAGTTTTGACATTGTTTCAGAAACTAGTATTAAAATGCTAGTAACACATAGTGATGAAGGGAAGTCTCATTTAATCTTTGCTAGTGTCGACAACTTTTTCTTTTTTTTAAAGTAAACACTAAATATGATGACAAAGCTTGTGTACACAGTATTTATTAACTGAAGTATCTCTATTTACTCAAAGGAACCAAAAAAGTCTTATTTGCATCATTTTAGTTTTTCTTTTCCTCTGACTTGGAAATAGGCCAAAAATCAATATTTGTGCATTTCTTCAATTTTTATATCCATTTAGATGTTTAAGTTTATAAGGCAATGCAGAACCACGGTCTAAAACTAGATGAATAAAATTTTCAGTAGATTTCAACTGGATTTCAGAAGATGCTTGTCCAGCTAACAACCAAAACTTTTTCCAGAGACTGTTTGCAGTCTTTGTTGAATCAAAGAAAGAGCTTTCTAAAGGGTTTGCACTCAATTATTTTTAGATTTGGCACTAAAAAATAGTAAATAAATACAAAATGAAAAAGAGTGCATGTATTTGTATAAAGATTCTAAATGACAGTGCATAGCCATTTCAATTGTGGCAATACTTTTAACTAGGATGTTTGCTTTATGCTTGAACTTTAAAAACATTCATGATAGTTTTGATTCATCAGCTTTTTAATTATAAATCAAGCCAAGCTTAAAAAAGCTGATGAATCAAAACTATCATGAATCTTAACTCGGCTTACAAGCATTTATTGGATTTAAAAACATTGTTGTCCAATGAACGACCTCTTTTAAAAGTTACTTTCAGACCATGAGAACATCTACCCAATCCCTTCCTATGTGGTTCGATGGAGATTTATGTTATTGATTGTTTTTATAATCCTTTGTAAATAATTTATATAATCATATTCTTATTCCTCATTGTAATCTCTAGTATAAATAAAGTACATGTATTATTATATTGTATTGAAAGTTCCTTTATTTGAGTTTTAATTTGGATTATAGGTATACTAAAATGGGCTTTGCTGGCAACACAGAGCCTCAGTATATTATACCAACAGGTAAGGAATCAACAAACTAACATCAGTTTTTTATGTGTCTGTTCTCCTATTGATGATAAATTGTGGCATTGCATTGTCAAAGTAGTGTGGATCCGCACTTTGACAATGTGATGGCGAAATTTAGTGACAATAAGAGGACAGACACATAAAAATCTGAAGTCAATTTCTTTTTTTATGATATAACCAAATTGATAAAAACTTCTCATTTTTACTGAACAAAGCAACTAACAAAAAGAGCATGCGCTTGTTGACGTCGGCTTTATCTGTCTGTTCTCTTATTGATGATGGAAAATAACCAATCAGTGCGTGAGAAATTTGCAAGTTATTGTAAAATGTTCACTGTATAGCTATAGGTTTCAATAGCAGAAGACTAGTGGCTGATGTTGTCAGATACAATTTTATACCTTACCTCTCATTGCCGACTATTTCATGATTACAGTGTAAATAGATAAACAATAATATTAATCTAGTGCAAAACACAACAGCCTATTTTGTCAGGAGAACCCCACTGCTTTTATTTGCAAACTCCAGCACAGGTGGTGTAGCAACTACAGTAGATCTCTCGCCTCTCACCAATGCGACCTGACTTCGAGCCCCACTGGGCTCGGCGTTGTATGTGAGTTGAGTTGTTTGTTTGTTTTCTCCTGTGTTTCGAGGGGTTTTCTCCGAGTTCTTCAATTTTCCTCCCTCCACAAAAATCAACCTCTAAATTCCAATTCGATCTTTGGGCTTTCACCTAGTTTGGTGCTGTGCTCTGTGTGATTGTCCCACGCTGTGATACAGCAGCCAAAGCTAGTAAATTAAATTAAATTAACTAAAACTGGTCAATTCTGTCATTTTCTTCCCCAGCTATTGCAATAAAAGAATCTGCAAAAATTGGTGACAAAAGTCAAAGAAGATCAGGGAAAGGAGTAGAAGATCTTGGTGGGTATCATGCACATACTGTATTTTACTTTTTGTGAGTTTAGATGTCGGAGCACAAGGTTTCTCCCAATAGTTTTGATTATTCATACAAATTTATAAGTTTGATTATAAGTTTTGTTAATGCTTTTACATTAAACAGATTTTTATATTGGGGATGAAGCAATAGACCAACCAAATTATGCAACCAAGGTAAGTCCATTTACATGTAAATTGTGGTTTCTATCTTATGCAAAACCAATAATTTCTCTAGAATGAGTGAATTATTTTATAAAATCAAAAAAACTCAACTCTAAACGTGCAATCAGATTCTGTATGGGCAAACATTTTCAAGTAGCATGTAATTATGCACATAATTTACTGTAGTTGTATCATTGCCTCCCACTTTGTATTTCATTAAATGCTTGAAAATGATGACAGTATCATTGAAAGCTCCAATGCCGCTGTCCTTGATATTTCTAATAATATTTTTTAGTGGAAATAAATGGTGGCATATTGCTGCTGCACTCGTCCCTCACCTCTGGGGTCTTGGGTTTGATTACTGGACTTAATAATAATAATTATTATTTATTTAAGTCGTTAATGTGGGAAGTGGTAGCCCAATCTTCCAAACAGTGGGGTTCATGTTAAAAACACTCGACAAAATACATGTAACTAATAAAAAGAATACAGAAACAATATAGGAAATATTAAAAGTATATAAATCTTAAGATTAACCTTGCTAAAATATGTTATGAGGAAATGAGGATGCCCTTAGGCTCAAAAGGAAATGAGGGATGCCCTTAGGCTCAAAAGGAAATGAGTATTGCCACAAGGCTCAAAGGAATAAGCAATAGATAGGTTTCTATTGTGCTTTTTTTTTAAACTAAGCATACAATCAAATGCAGTGAAAGTGTGTGAGTCGCATGACGTTACTCAAAGACTGCTTACCCAGTCGACACAACTGTAGGATTTTCAGTACTATGTATACTCTTGAACACTTATTTTTCAGTGGCCAATTAGACATGCCATCGTTGAAGATTGGGATTTAATGGTAAGCATTATCTTTTTATATCATTCAACTAAAAAGTAATAAATTGCATTATCATATGACCCGTACGGCCCTGCTCGCGCGCTCTAATAAAACCATTGGAAAAAGTCACGTGATGGGGGCCGGACGGGTTGACATAAGTGGGCCGGAAAAACCTGTCCGGCCCTGCTCAAATCCGCGCGCTTTCTATTTTTTAATTATTTTTATTTTCATGAGGGTCATATGATAAAATGCTTATTGACTGAGTTAGGTCGGGCCGTACGGGAAAATATTTGGCTCTGGGTCATTTGTACTGACCTCGCTGCGCTCGGTCCGTACGGCATCACCTCAAGCCAAATATTTTCCCGTACAGCCCTCCCACTCAGTCAATAAGTACATAATCATTGAAATGTATTGTACTACAGATGTCAGCAAACTGCCCAACCAAGACAAAGAAAAACATGCCACGATTATGCCTCCACACATCTATTTTTCCGCACCAAAACACTAAACTTGCATTTTTTTTCTCCATGTGTCAGCATCTTTTTGATAATTCATGGGAAATAATATTATCAAAGGATGCTGACATTGGCAAGAAAGAATGACAAGACTAAAAGTTTGATGTTTGTATACAGAATCGTGGACATTTTCAGGTGGGACTGTGGCATGTTTTTTTTGTCTTGGTTCGACAGTTTGCTGATATCCGTAGTATTATACAACAAATTTGAATATAACAGTACATGAACTCAGTAGTTAAATGTTGCCAGCTGGATTTTTTCTACGATTGGCAATCAAAAATGTAAAAGGTACTATTTGATTATTTTTAATCGACAGAAACAAAAAACGAAATTTCAGTAACAGCTTGCAAATACTGAGTCCTAGAATTTTGAAAACTGCTATAAAGACAAGCACAAACTTCAACATTTAGTTAATATCACTGTAGAAATTTACAGTGTCCATGCTGTGCCAGGCCTGTGATCATACAGTTCGTACCATGTCAAAAACCTAGTGTTCTGATTCCATAAGCAGTGGTATTGTTCCATGTGATTAGTGCAAAGGATATCATCGATTCCATACTGCGACTTGCTGTGAGGTGTGACTTTTAATAGCCATATAAACCTATTTAATTTGTTTTAACCCTTGACGGCATGTTTTTATTCAAACGTTTAATGATATTTTATTGTTTAGGAGCGATTTTGGGAACATTGTATATTCAAGTACCTTAGAGCTGAACCCGAGGATCATTATTTTCTGTTGGTGAGTATTATGATAATATATTATGACCTCAGTTTATCTTAACAGGGGCGGCAGAAGATGAAAATCTTTTGGGGGCACTGCAAAATAATTTTTGGGGGGGGGGGGGCACTGCAAAAAATCACAACAATAACTTAATAACAGTATTAAAATCAAATCTATGCATTTATATTTCATGTGAACCAATATTTTTGCAGGCCCCCCCCAAAAAAAATCGTGGGGGGGAGGGCTGGTTCCACCACCCTTGCTTAAGTTTAGATTATTTTAGTGCTTAATTAGAGCAGTAATTAGGTCAATCTATTATATAAATGACAACATAATGATTATTAATTTTGTATTGATGTTTAGAGCCAATCAAATCTCATATTAAAAAATATGAACCATTAATGCCGGAATGCCGGAATAAAAATAATGGCTTCTCAAGAGACAATATCTGAACAAAATTATTGGCACTTGTCCAGTCAAACACCTCTTAGGCCAGTCCTATTGACAGGTCACATTGATTGGTCCAATGTAGATAGTCACCATTTTGAGCAGCCATAATTTTTTAGCCCTGAATAGTGACTAATTCTGAAATTAAATGTGATTATTTGTGATGAGCTTGCACAAGGATGCTGTCAATGGCTTTAAGCATACCTTTATGTCCTTGTTTTATTTGGGTGGAAATCAGGCATTCAAGGCTGTTTCTTGTCTCTTTATAGACTGAACCACCATTGAACACACCAGAAAACAGAGAATATACTGCAGGTAGGATTTGCTAAAAGGCTAACAACTCTGAGCAGTAGAAAAAAGAACATAAACATGCACTGGATTATATCAATAAAAGCACTTATATTAGTTGTTTTCATATCTACAGAGATCATGTTTGAGTCTTTCAATGTTCCTGGGTTATATATAGCTGTTCAGGTACGTGATCATACTTCTAAGACAATTTATTATGGAGCAAAAGAGTGGCAAGCTTACAAATTTAGGCATAGCCAGATTTCTTCCTAATCTCCTTACAATATAAGTACACAAGGGTAGGAATCAAAGGTGACATATTTTAGTGTTAGTATAATGCATCTTACAGTAGGTTGGTTCCTGGACTCTGCATGACGTGTAAGCAGAGTTTGTTATGTTTCTTATTGATTTGAGGATTTTTTCCCTGGTTCTCCAGTTTTCCACCCTGTGCAAAACCTAACACCCTAAATTCCAATTTGATCTGTGAGTTAACAGTACCCTTACTTTGATCAGCCCAGAAGTTGTTTCAGGGTTTGATCTGTGAGTTAGCCGTGCCCTGACTTTGATCAGCCTAGAGATTGTTCCAGGGTTCTATCTTTGAGTTAGCTGTGCCCTGACTTAGATCAGCACAGAGGTTGTTTCAGGGTTCTATCTGTGAGTTAGCCATGCATTGACTTAGTTCAGCCCAAAGGTTGTTTTAGGGTTTGATCTGTGAGTTAGCCATGCCCTGACTTAGATCAGCCCAGAGGTTGTTTCAGGGTTTAATCTGTGAGTTAGCCATGCCCTGACTTAGATCAGTCCAGAGATTGTTTCAGGGTTTAATCTGTGAGTTAACCATGCCCTGACAGATCAGCCCAGAGGTTGTTTCAGGGTTCAATCTGTGAGTTCCATGCCCTGACTTTGATCAGCCCAGAGGGTGTTTCAGGGTTCAATCTGTGAGTTAACCATGCCCTGACTTTGATCAGCCCAAAAATTTTTTAGTTAGTTAGCCATGCTCTTAATTTGATTACACCAGAGGTTGTTTCAAGTTTTGATGAAATTGTAAGGTTTTATTCTTATCCCAGATAATGTATTCTTTATTTTCAGGCTGTGCTTGCCTTAGCTGCATCGTGGACATCACGTCAAGTAGGAGAGAGGACACTGACTGGTTGTGTTATTGATTCTGGTGATGGTGTCACTCATGTCATCCCTGTGGTACGTAAGTCAGCTTGTGGAAACAAATAAAAAGACAATCAATTGATGATAGATTTCCTGATATCTGTAATATTCAAAGACTGTTATCGTCAGCTAAAGGTGCAATAATAGCCTTTCATATTAAACACAATATTAAAAATTACAGTGAACTTTGTTAATGTGGTCCTGTACATTTCCTCACTATCTTGCCTCTGATTGGCTGAGATATTCAACCAATCCTCTGACAGCATGTGAAGCATGTTTCTAGTTTTTTAATCTCATATTACATTTCAAGTTCATTCAAGGTTATCAGATTGAAATACTTCGCTTAAAAGCAGAAATAAATTGGCCTTTATGAAGCTGGCTACTTTCTTTATTGGCAAAAAGTCCATTAATTAAATTAAATTAAATTTCTACTTGGCAAAAAGTCCATTAATTTTTTTTTTTTTTTTGAATAAAGAAGTTTAAACCGAAATGTGGTTCGAAAGCAAAATAAGGTGTCCTGAGGTCATAAACAAACACAACAAAAGACAGCGAAAACCTACCAAAAAAATTCTAACATCGGATTTACTTTTCTCACTACTGTACGTCATTAATTATTGAGGCTTGCACAAGTTCATCTAATCTCTAACCTCGTCTAATAATTGTTTATAATAAAAATATAATAACTTTTTTTATTTAAGGCTGAGGGTTATGTTATTGGAAGCTGCATCAAACACATCCCTATTGCTGGAAGGGACATTACATTCTTTGTCCAACAACTTCTCAGGGAAAGAGAGATTGGTATTCCACCAGAACAGTCAATGGAAACCGCTAAAGCTATCAAGGTTGGTTTTGATATGAATTACTATGGAATTCTAGCTGGGTAGGGGGAGGGTAGGGGTAGATTTGCTTGATATATTTTCATTTGGTCAATCAAACTTTGAACTGCACTTAAGTTTTCTAAGAAACTTGAATTTGATCAATACCATGACTCTATACCTCATGGCTGATCTAAGTCAGGTCCTTAATTCACAGATGGAATTGGTATTTAACCTGGAGAAAAGCCCTTGATAGATGTGTACTGTGTATGAATGAATAAGTCTTGAAAGGTAACTGTACCTTTGCATCGAAGTAAAGCGAATGGTTGGCTTACAAAGATAGAGACATGAATAATTTATTGATGGTGTTAAAAAGGTCTCTATCATTGCAAGGTCACCGTTTGTCTGGCTTCAATACAAAGGCACGGCTAGACCTTTGCAGTTGGTGGAGGGAACTTTGAAAGGGACTATTGCAAATAGATTGTTATATTTTTATACTGACTTTAAAGCCATGTCAGTACTGCTTTGCCAAATTATCATTTTCCCTTCTTCTATTAATCAGGAACGCTGGGGCTATATCTGTCCTGATATTGCAAAAGAGTTTGCTAAATATGAACAAGAACCAGCTAAATGGATCAAAAAGTTTGAAAGTATCAACTCTGTAACAAAAAAGGTAACAATGTTTGCGGTTTTTCATAGTCCTACAACCCAGACAGTCTAATATATAGTCTGCAAGCAGCCAAACACAAAGCCTCATTTACTGTAAGTTTGCAAACCTAACAGGGTTTTTGTGTTCAGCTGGAAGCAGGCTAGGTATAATTAATAGAGCTTTTTAAGTGAGTCACCTCAATGGCATGGAAATTATTTCCGAGTCCAAAAGGAAAAATCAGTTCTATAAAGATTTTTCTTACTTTTTCGACATGACAAGATTTGTTGTCCAAAGTTCTAATATTTTCAGTTGGAGATTTTTATGAGCAATTGGATCCTGAAATACATCACAACTTATAGTTATTAGAAGCTTTATATTGAAACCCCCTAATTGCACTAAAGGCAAAAACATTGCTATTCTTTTGGCTTTTATAGACCTTTCTCATACTCTCATTAATAAATCATGAGGACATCAGCCAATCAATAGGCTATTTTTATGTCACATGATGTTACTTGAAACCTGGTAAAGTCATGTGAAAGGACTGAATTCAGTCTGTAGTAACTGGAACAGTCCTAGGAATGAGTATATTTTGTTCCAGCTACAGTACTTCAAGTCGAATAATAATGAGCATGAGAAGTCATTTCAAAGCCGACAATGAGGACTGGACAGGATTTCAAATCCACGCAATTAGTTCCAGTCCAAGTCAAAACTTCTCACACAACAGTAACGTGGGCTGGAACAATTTTTTTGTCTGACTAAGCTCACATTCAAGCACAAATAGGCAGAAACAAAAGCATTTAATGTCTGCTGCATAACAATGGTATGTTAAAGAAGAAAAAATTATCATGATTAATGAATCTGTTTGATTTCTCTACTTAGCCTTACAGTGTTGATGTTGGTTACGAACGTTTCCTTGGACCAGAGATTTTCTTCCATCCAGAGGTAAAAGACTACATCCAAAACTCAATTTGATCATTTTGTTTTGTTTTGTTTTTATATGTGTTTTGTTTTAATGTGTGTGTTAATTTCTTTATTTGTTTAAAGTTTATTTTCTTAGTTTTTGTTATTCTTTAATATGTTTGTTGATCAATTTTTATTTTTCTGTCACGCTTGTTAATTCACTTGTTTGACAATTATTCTTCATTTCGTGGAATTTATTTGCATTGCTATGCACTGATTGTGCCAAAAGTCGCAACAGTTCAGTCAGTTCAATAGCATTACATACTGTCGATTTACTTGTGGATTGACAACTTTTAAGCATCTCACAGTTTTCACTGATATATCTTATGAATGTCTAGTTTTCCAATCCTGACTTCACAACTCCATTATCTGAAGTAGTGGACAACGTGATTCAAAACTGCCCCATTGATGTCAGAAGACCCTTGTACAAGGTTTGTTTACAACTAAAATTGACATTCAGCAGGTCCATTCAACACTGGTACATATAGATCCAGGATTATATTAAGAGGGTGGCAGTTATTGACAAAGCCAGTATAATATTATAGCTTCCTCTATAGATTTTACACTACTCTATATCTTTATTAAATCTTTATTTCTTGAAGGAGTGTTTAACCATTACTACCCCCCACCGGCCTCCCCCCCCCCCCCCCCCCACCATCCGCGTTTAGTTTATACGTCCAATACTTCATGTGTGTGACAGACTTAATAAATTCCCAACGTTTATGTTTTTTCTGTAGAATATTGTACTGTCTGGTGGATCAACAATGTTCCGTGATTTTGGTCGCCGGCTTCAAAGAGACATAAAGAGAACTGTCGATGCCAGGCTGAAGATTAGCGAGACTTTGAGTGCAGGAAGAATAAAGGTGAGAGAGGTGGCTTGTTACATATATCGTGGTACACCAGGTCTTTTGGTTTATTCTCTTATATTGTACGAATATTACTCCCCATGAGGGGCTCTTTCGTGAGGTTCACTCCACGCGCATTACCACTACATTCAGTATTTACAGCACATGACACCCAATCCAAATGTTGATTTTTATAGAGGGAGGAGAACCTGGAGAAAAAGCCTTGTGGTACAGGAAAGAACAACATATTAATTTAAAAAACTCAACTTTGCATATGTGGCTCAGCTGGGAATCAAACCCACGAGCCCCCACATGAGACAGCGAGACAGTACCATAGCAGCAGAAATACTAACTCTTTGGAATTATTGCAGGTGTCCACCGATTCACTATACACTGAATTGAAATATGGAGAACTTGAATAACTGTTGTTCTGGACTGATAAGCGACTGACTAGCCTTGTGTTCACGTGGAGACATTTCAGGGTTTTCACATGTACATGTATGGAAGGCTAACTAGTCAGTCCAGAACAATAGGTATTCACGTTGGTCGACATTTTTCGACTGTTTTCCCATTTCAGTCCATGTGTCATTCCCTAGAGTACCACTTCTTTGTTTAAGAGTTGTTCATAAGAAGACACAAGAATATGGATACAACTGCAAAACAAAGAATATTATTCGCAAGGAAGTGACACGTGGCCTGAATTAAGCAAAACATTACGCCCAAGTTGATTTGGTCCATTGTTTGCACCCAATAATCAATAAAATAGCAGTTCTGTGTTCAATGATATGTTATATATTTATGTATATGTTTTGTTTGCTACTTGCAGCCTAAGCCAATTGAGACTCAAGTCATCTCTCACCACATGCAGCGTTATGCAGTTTGGTTTGGTGGTAGTATGCTCGCATCAACGGTAAGTAACCAGTAAAAACAATCAGTTCTGATCTTAAAAATGATCTTCCAAACTTCAGGAGCTAAGTAGATTTATTTTTCGATTGCTTGCAACCCATAAATTAACCACTCTTAATTGCGTGAGTATTTCTGCAGTCTAAGACATTCTCGGTTATTTTGCAATCAGACTGTGATCATACACAGACGTGTCTAAAATGAATACACCTTATCCCAGTCGAACCCAATGGCTTATGTGTTTTTTCCCTTGAGTATTATTGTTTTCATCATTAATGCTTGAGAATGTATTAACATCAATGAGGAAGAATAACCAATTCGGCTAACGCAATGTTTTACCCAATTCAAAATAATGGAAATCATATTCTTTGTCTATTATATTTGTCAATGAAGCACTGACAAGGATTATGTACTTATTGACTTAGTGGGAGGGCCGTACGGGAAAATATTTGGCTCGAGGTGATGCCGTACGGACCGACCTAACTCAGTCAATAAGCATTTTATCATGTGACCCTCACGAAAATAAAAATAATTTAAAAAAAGAAAGCGCGCGGATTCGAAAAGGGCCGGACGGGTTTTTCCGGCCCGCTTACGTCAACCCGTCCGGCCCCCATCACGTGACTTTTTCCAATGGTTTTATTAGAGCGCGCGAGAAGGGCCGTACGAGTCATATGATAAATGATATTCCGTTAGCCGAACTGGTCTATTGTCTAAGATGGGACATTACGTTAAAGAACGTTAAAGGAGGTTTATTCTCACCGACGGGCATAGGAGACAATGTACCATTTTCCCGCCAATACACACGCGTAATCATTTCATGTTTACAGTTTCCCGCTACAACATGCTTAGTAAATTTTTCTTGGGGGGAAGGGGTGGGGGGAGATTTCGGCCTCCTCGCTATGCCACTGATCTCACCTTCCTTGTACGTCTTTTACAGCCTGAGTTCTACTCTGTATGCCACACCAAAGCAGACTATGATGAACACGGACCAAGCATCTGCCGTCATAACCCTGTATTTGGTGTCATGTCTTAAATCACCCACCAACATAGATACATAAAATCATCTTTCTATTACCTATACTAATTCTAGCCACGATTACCTGTTTTCAATTCAAACATCACCGTAAAAAAAAGAACAACAAATAGGTAAAGGTATAAGCAATATTTTTCTTTTTAAGTTTTCTTTTCTATTCAAATGCTGCAGTAGTTATTTCTCTTACATCGTATGTTGAAGTGTTGACTAAAACTGCTGTGTATTTGGACAGGACAACCAGGTAATCAAAGTCAAAATGTAAAATGTAGAACAAATTTAAATGTATTTTTTTCGCAGACGTGTTTAAACTAACGCAAATTAGATAGAACAAAATTTTATTGCAACTTTGTTGATTCCATCGAAGTTCGTCTATTTCTTTGCATGTAACTGACTAGAAATCTATACTAGAGTAAAGATTGGCTTTAAAAAATCTGAAAACTTAACAAAATTTGCTTTAAAATATAACTTGAATTTTGCCCTCATAGCCTCGCTTTGACGTTTTTAAAGCAGGGCCGGGTTGTTCAAAGCTGGATTAGCGCTAATCCAAGATTAACTCTATAGGTCTTATTAGAGTTAACCCAGTATTAGCACTAATCGGGCTTTAAACAACTGGGCCCAGGAACGAAGGTTTTTATCCTTATGGGATTAATGATAATGCAAAGTCACCACAGGAAGCCCAATAGGCGAATATCTCAAAGGGACTCCACAGGAACCCCAGTGTTAGATAGACGAACTTTAATTTTGTATAGAGCCTTGGAATTCTCTCTAATTCTGAACAAAAGGTTAGCTCGGAGGATTTTTAAATGGCCCTTTTGTTCTTTATCTATTTGATACTTTGTTTAAAGCGCATCAAGTAGAATTCTCAATACATGTATGACTGAAGAATTTTATATTTTTGTCTAAATAAATTTGCATTGATCGTTGACAATCTGTTTCTTATTACTTCCCGAATAGACTCCTTCAAGATAATATTCTCTTGATTCCTTTCAGTACTTCGATATTCAGCTCAAGTTGAAGGAAAATTCTCAGAGAATGGAATTTTTTTTGTTTTTTCCTCCAAATTTAGCACCTTTGACGTCATGTAAGGGGTCTATAAGAGGTGTTTCTTCCGATTCTCACTGCATAATATAGCCCACTTCTAAGATATGCTTTGCTTTTCACGGATCAAGGTTCATTATGAGGCTTCAATAATTTAATTTAGCACGTAGCCTCGTACTGAAACCTTCGTACGCGACAAGCGAAGCATATTATGGAGGGTCATTAACACGCAGCAGTATAAGTTAACTGCACATGCATTTATACCTCATACGTCGTTCAAAGCGTTAGTTTTCAAGGAGGCCGCCATGTTTTTTTGCTCTGAATGGCCTGGGCGTGATCTCCGTCACTGGTCTAATCTTTCGATTCCGACGCCAGTGAGAACCAAACTACAGGGTTCGTACTACTCCTTGAAATCCTTGAACAGTCCTTGAATTGAAAACACTTCTTTAAGGGCGCTTGATTAACCCTTGAAAATAAGGGAAAACGCCAAAACCTCCTGGAATACTCCTTGGATTTAATGCAAACTTAATGTTATTTCTAACTTACCTTTTAAAATAAATAACGATGAAAATTGATTGAAGAGTTTCTGGTTGCTTGTTTACTGGTTGAATTGGTTGCGTGTCAAGCTCGTTTTTTATCTAAGCTAGTGGCCCCGCCTGCTTTATCCTTGAAAATCGAATTTTCGTGCTTGAAAAGTGCTTAAAAAGTACTTGAATTTTGTAACGAAAATGTAGCACGAACCCTAAAACTATAATGAAATATATAACTACTTCGATCCACCGACGCTGATGCAATGATCCGAAATCGAGGGAACGCGGAACAAGTTTTTGAAAGCGCTAGATTTCCATGCAACATTCATGTCGTAACACTGAGCGCGCCGCTGCTCTTCTTTTAGTTTTGAGGCAGAGGCACATGGGACTGCCCCGTAAATATATTATAAACAGTTAGATTTCGACCACTCAGAAATCGAATTATACAGACATGATTATGTCCCACAAACAAATACGAAATACCCGTTTAAAAAGTGACTAAAATCCTCTGCGGCATTTTCATAGGACGTAGAATCTTAATAACTCTATTTAAGGTGGCTCGATACAATAATTTTGAAGCACGACTCCTCTACTTGTATTGCAAACTGCGCGGAATCGGATATATCTTGGCCAAATATGAGTTTATACTAAGTGTAGGGATAGAGAAAAGTTTTAAATGTGTGTGTATTTCATGACCATCGCACACTCCCTGAAGGCACAGTGACGTCATGTGATTATTATTTTAAATCTATTTTTGGCGTAATCTGACCAGAAACGGAGTTCACTATCTGAAATATACTATGTAGTCTTCAAGGTCAGAAGGTTTCAGAGATTTTAATTGTTCAGTTTTGAAATTATTCGAGTTTTAATATTTTTGGATCGTGAATATATGAAATATAAACGTGTCCCGTGATATCCACAAAATGCTTTAATTTCGGTCTCTAAAAAAACTATTTTTTCGATATTTTCGCTTATCAATGTAGTAACCAGTGATGATAAGAAATCGAGATCAATCGGTTGGCCTGATTGCAATTAAATACAAAATTAGAAAAGTAAGCATTTTTCGCTTTTATTACATATCATATTGTGTCTATTCACGGCTCCATAAAAACAAATCGACGGATTTTTTTTTCTGCGCGACATTATGATTAGTTTTGGCATTGTACTTATTGCTCCCGAAATTTCAAGTGAGTGGAATTTTTAGAAGCCCTTCAAATACGAAAAATTACATTGCACGCAATACATATCTGTATCGCAATAGAGATTTCTCATAAGTCCGATTATTTTACGCTACGTTTTACGCGGGTGTGAACTCGTGAAAACAATATATTTGCATGACTAAGACAGCTGGGGAAGTCATCGTAATGGTCTAATAAAAAAGAAACAGTCCATTTTTACACAATTAATCAGTAGATATGAAATGACAGTTCTGCGCCCGGTGCCACCGGTGCGAACCGGTGCTCTCCCCCAGACCCTACTCCGGGCCCGTAATAACGGTGACGTATTCTATGATGAGGTACCATTGAGGTACCACATTCAAGAGATGACGTTATAGCTATTCTGAGTGAGGTACGTTCCAGTGAGGTAGGGGGAGGGGTGGTCAGTTATATTTATTCTTAGTTGACTGGATTGCACCACATCCTAGAGTTTACGTCAAAGTTTAATCCTAATAAAAGTTTCTCATTATTCATAAAAACTACTTTTTCTATCTCCTAGCCTTAAAGGATTAGTTTAGGCTTTTGTTTTACCCTAATTGAGTTCTAAGAAGTTGACTCATCAAAAAACAAACAATTAGATGACTTGCCCAAGGAACAACAACAAACATGTTTTCTAAAAAATATATATATATAGTTTATTCATAAAACGCTCAATGCATGTGAATACAAAAAAGTTTAGCTCTTTTCATTATTTAACCAAGTATGATATTTTGATTGTCAGTATATATTTGTTCAATAGAAACACCCGTCACAATAGAGGACTGTGTTTTGCATAATTGCCGAGTTAATCACATGAATCAACTACTAGATATCAAGACCACGTTTGTAAACAATAGAAGACTCAACAAACACAGTATTTTGATTGATTTTCATAGTTCAGTCACTACAGCTAAACTCCGAACTAAACATTTTGCCAGTCGGGTATCGACTTGGCTATCGCTCTCAATCTTTTTTTTCTACTTTATACTAAAAACGTTTTTACAATCATAGGAGGCTATCAGAGTCTGCGTCAGAGAATAACTGAATCATTCGTTATGCACTGCAGGATTTTGAGTCATAACAAGAGGTTTTAGCGTATTTGATTTTAAAGAAAGTGTATGCATTAAATTACAGTCTTCGCAACGATAAAACATTTGTTTTGTATTTTTGGCACTGATAGCAAAAGGGTGTGTGCAAACGTCACACACGACTAATTCGTTTTGAGAACTGTGATACGCTTCGTGCCAACAACAATTCGGGCATTGTGCCACTGATATCTTGAAAAACGATATATTTTTAAGCTGGAGCTATTTATGATTCCGTACAAGGCTGTTAAAAATACTATTATAGGCTCGGCTCGGCTCGGCTCGGCTCGTAGGCTCGGCTCGGCTCGGCTCGGCTCGGCTCGTAGGCTCGGCTCGGCTCGGCTCGTAGGCTCGGCTCGGCTCGGCTCGGCTCGGCTCGGCTCGGCTCGTAGGGTCGGCTCGGCTCGTAGGCTCGGCTCGGCTCGTAGGCTCGGCTCGTAAGTAATTTAAAGATTTTTGGACGATGTATGTTGGTCGATGAGAGGTCGATGTGGGGTCGATGTGGGGTCGATAAGAGGTCGATGTGGGGTCGATGAGAGGTCGATGTGGGGTCGATGAGAGGTCGATGAGAGGTCGATGTAGGGTCGATGTGGGGTCGATGTAGGGTCGATGACAATGTACACTAGAATCTAGTAGTAGATTCTACACTAGATTCTACACTAGATTCTACACTAGATTCTACACTAGATTCTACTACTAGATTCTACACTAGATTCTACACTAGATTCTACACTAGATTCTACACTAGAATAGATATGACGATATCCGTGTTGCCTGTGAGTGGCAATTCTACTACTAGATTCTACTACTAGATTCTAGTGTAGATTCTACTACTAGATTCTACTACTAGATTCTACACTAGATTCTACTACTAGATTCTACACTAGATTCTACTACTAGATTCTACTACTAGATTCTACACTAGATTCTACACTAGATTCTACTACTAGATTCTACTACTAGATTCTACACTAGATTCTACACTAGATTCTACACTAGATTCTACACTAGATTCTACACTAGAATAGATATGACGATATCCGTGTTGCCTGTGAGTGGCAATTCTACTACTAGATTCTACTACTAGATTCTAGTGTAGATTCTACTACTAGATTCTACTACTAGATTCTAGTGTAGATGGTTAGTATACATTAAGATTATGTTTATAAATATGGGAACTTATAAATGAATTTTTATTTAGGGTTTGAACGGAGAATAATCAGCTTGTGATGTTAGCTGTTTAAGCTGAAGCCGACCATCCAAAAATAAAATGTCGTTAATTTCACCTCTCGTTGTTTTATAAATTTCGAGTAATTCTTAATAGTTTTGAAAAGGAAGCTTTAACTAAAACTTATATGTCTGAATTCGGTCGAAGTATTAAAACTTCCTAAAGAAAGAAATCTTATGTTATAAAGACTTGGGATCGTTTTAGCTTTGAACACCTCGCCGCTCTGTCTTAGAATTAAGCATGTCTTTTACGAACGAAGCAATGACAATAGAGGAACAACGGTTTAAAGGATTCCATGAATTTTGAATGTTATATATAGCTCATATGTAATTTTTATAAGCTGCTCATTCTCCGAGTCAGATATTAAAAGAAGTATGTTTAGTAACCTAAGATCAGTACTGTCAGTCTAAGAATTTATGTCTTGTAATATTGGTAAATATGCTACATGTAACTTCAAACTTCGAGCTATTTTTTCATTATTTACTGTGAATTGTTTTTTTTTTACTTGTAGGAAGAGGAAAATTTTTTAGACACATCTACTAGTGGTAAGTTAAAAGATAAAGTGTAATATTCACCTCTCTGTCTATATAGTAGTTAACATGTGAATATATCCCAATACCTCAAGGTGACTTAATTTTCAGCAAGTTGTCATTAGGAAATGTTCTTAGAAAGCTTTATGATGCAGAATTAAATGCTAATTTCACGAATGAACCGGAAAATGGGGTTTCATCCCAAGCTTGTCTATGAGATTGAATTTTGAATACTACCAACTTCACAAGATATTGGAAGAAAAACGGTGAAAATGAAGCCTCATTTATAAAAAAAGTTAATTGCTTGAACATGACAAAAGATATGGGAGTGATTTGAGTTAATCTTACTGTTGGATAACTGAAATAAAATGTTTGAAAAAAAGTGTAATGAATAAGCTCGAAATCTTTCATTTTGTTTATTTAATTTTAACAGAAAATCATGTTGAAATTATGACAACAAAAGCATGTCACTTTTTACATAGGTTGTGATTATTACACATTACAGCCATATTCATTGTATCTTGGCCCACCGTTTCAAAACTTCAATTGGATTTTGGTCTTTTCAGAGCCATCAATCATCTTGGCTTATGCAAATTACTTTTGAACTCATGCCACTCTTGAAAATCTGAAATTTTTAATAGTAATCTTTAGTTCCTGGATAGAACTTTACAAATAAATTGCCGAAAAGTCACCAGTGTAAACAGTCCTTTAGAAAGTCCAAATAACAATATAGGGTGCCATGTTGAGTTTTTTACCCTGTTGGAGCTCAAAACATATGGTTCCTCTATAAGTTTTTGTATTTTATTTAACGGTTTTCCTTGCATGCTAGCCATGGGCTCAAATTGATTGTTTAAAAGTAGTCAATCACCTTAATCAGATTTTGATTACGATTGCCAATCTAATAATATGCATATTTTTTGTAGGTAATGTGAATTTAAATGCTTGTGAGCGTTCAGATTATGAATTGCTTGCAGCTGCTGTACTTCATTTCGTCCCTGCTCATTCATCGATCTCTAAAGATGTTGTTGACAGTGATGAGCTGGCAAAGATAAAAGGCTTTTATACCAAGCACAGAAAACGATTGTATGACCGTAACTGCACTCAGAGGCCCATATATACATTAAAGATTGACAAAGACAAAGTGGAGTGTGACGTTAATGGTGTTCCTATTGTTAGGATACATACCTATGTTAAAGGTCAGGTGACATGCACTAAACAACTGCTTTACAAGGAGTCCATGGAGATTGTTCTCAAAGAACTGCATTACATTAAAGTTACAGAGGACTCAACCACTTGCCTAACTGGTGGCATTAATGCACTGAGCAAATTGTTCTCTTCCAAATTTGTATTTAAGGGAAGTTTCAAAACCATAAGATGCTTTCTCTCCAAATGTCACAGCTGCAGAGTGAATTTATCTCTCCCAGCAACAAGCAGGCCACCTCCCATTCCAATTCGCACCTTTAGACCTCATGAGCGCCTGCAGTGTGATCTTATTGACATGGCTCCAAAAAAGCACAGAAGTTACATGGCAGCCAACAAGTGGGGATATCGCTACATATTAACCATTAAATGTTGTTTTTCAAAATTCTGTTGGCTGTTCCCTATCCCATCAAAGTCTGCAGCAGACGTGTATAAAGTGCTCAGGCTACTCTTCATCAAAGAGGGCACTCCTACTATTCTACAGTCAGACAATGGTGGTGAGTTCATTGCTGGTGTAATAAAGAATCTTGGCCAGGAGTCCAACATCAAGCTCATCCATGGCAGACCATACCATCCTCAATCTCAAGGGCAAGTAGAGAATTTGAATAAGCAGGTGAAAAGATGTTTGGCTAGGTTTTTGCAATGTGTTGGGTTAGAAAAGCAAGCCAATTTGTGGCCAATATTGTTATCTGGTATAGCCGACATCCTTAATAACAGGTGGCACAGTACCATAAATGACATTCCATTCCGTGTGTACAGAAACAGAGAGCCATCAAGTGTCACTACACACATTGTCCCTGATGATGAGTTTTTGGTTTCTTCTCTTGAAGAACCAAGCCTTAATGACTTTGAATTTGATGAGGCAGAAATTGGAATGGAAAGTCCCAATGAGGTTACACTTCCTGAAATTGACATTAGTTCAGATGTCATCTTGTCCTCTTCTTTTGGTAATCTGCCTGATATTGCTGTTGGTTTTTAAAAAAATGCTTTGAATTATGATGACAACTTTTCAGAGCAACAAGAAGTGGAAGAATGTTCTGGTCCCTTTGAAGTGGCTAACATAAGTCAATTTCTTGGTGTGAATAGCTCAGAATTTCAGGTTTTAAGATATGATATTCTTGAAGCCACTGAGTACACCATTCAAAAGAACATCAAAAGGTCAAAGGCTGGTGCTGCAAGGTTTAATGTTGGTGATCAAGTTATTTACCAGGTTCAACAGGAGGGAAAAACCAAGCTGAAGAAAAAGGATCCCTTTCAAACACTGAATGAAGTTGGAGTTATCAAGGAGGTGCTCCCTGGTGGTATGTACAATGTAAGCGTTGAGGATAAGGAAGGCCATTCAGTGTTTGTCAAGTGCATATTTGGTGGTCAGATGGTAAAACTCTCTCCTAAGTTGTCTCTACTGCCATCTTCAAGCAGTGCTTGCCAATTTTCTGTTGAGGACCTGCACAACTCCATTTCCGATTATGGTTCTTTGGTAAGAGGGGAGTTGTATGATGCCAAGTTAAGGAGGAAAGCAAGCCAAAATGCACCAAAGAGTCTTCAAAACATTGATAAAATGTTTCAGAAATACTGCAGCGTACTTGATGCGGGATACTTATCAATGGTCTCCTCTTCATTACACAAAGCCAGGACCTCCCACTTCCATCAGTGTTTTGACAATGGGATGAAAGAGCTGAAGAATCAAGGATTCAAGTACTTTCTTTATGGAGCACTCTACTGGGAGAGAGAAAGAAAGAAGAAGCTGAGTAAGTACTTGTCAGATAATCTTTCTACCATGAATCATCTTTCAAGCTGCTTTGATTGCCTGAATGATGAGGATATAAGGCCATGCAACCATTCCTGTTGTCAGGAAATGGTATTGCAGCTTGCTCTGAAGTCAGGTTTAATTGAAAAACAACATGATGGAGTCCTAGTTCTGTCTCTCAAAGGAAAGAGGATGAATGATCCTTCCTCAAACTCGAATAAGTCTGCATCTGAACCATCTCCTCAATTCAAGAAGGCTGCAACTGAACCATCTCTTCAATTCAAGAAGGCTGCAGCTGAACCAGCTCCTCTATCCAAGAAGGCTGCAGCTGAAACAGCTCCTCAATCCAAGAAGGCTGCATCTGAACCATCTCCTCAATCCAAGAAGGCTGCATCTGAACCATCTCCTCAATCTAAAAAAGCTGTATCTGCATTGCAAGAGCTAAAGAGCAAGTGTTTGCTAAAAACATTGGACTTTGATGAGCATCATCAATTTTCAGAGAATGTTAAAGACCTCCTCTCAGCTTGCTCAGCAATGGATGCTAATGTTAAGCAGAATCTGAATTATCTTATAAAAGTAGTTCGTAACCATGGCCCAGACAATGTGATGAATCAGGTTCGGGTAAAAAACTATGGAGGAGTTTGGATGCAGGTCCAAGGTATTAGCTCTTACTGTGGTTTATGTGCCATGAACAATGCTCTATCCTTGTCCCCTGGTAGTTCCCCTGTTTTCACTATTGATGATCTCGACCTTGCTGCTGATATTGTATGGCTAAAGCAACTAGTCATCAGTGGCAATTTTGCAATGACTCTAGAACCAATGCGCTGTTTAGATGGAGACTACAGTATTGTGGCTATGGAGCAGGCTGCGATCATGAAGAAAATGGTTTTTGAAAGGCTTGATGCACCAGTAAGGGCTCTAATAGATGGAGTGTTTATCAACGGATTAACAAGTTCTTCTCTTGATGAGTTTTACAAGTTGTTTTTGCAAATCTTTGATGGTTGTACAGTCCCTTCACTAATAGTAAGAATCAGACAACATCACTATGTAGCACTTACCTTCCATGAAGATTGTGTGACATTGTTTGATAGCAGAAGAACAGACCCTGTCACCTTACCAGTCCTACAGGGAATGCTCTTTCTTCAGCGAGAGTGCCAGCAGAATAATTACTTTGCAGTTGTCAAAATTTCAAGACCTGGGTCAGCAAACAATCTCCTTGACGTTGATAACCATCCGGATGTCCACACAAGAAAGGATTTCATGTGTAGTCTTGATGACATTTGCAGAGATGACAGCCCAATTCCAAGTGAAACTGTTGTTTCCGACAGGCATGGCACTGTAACAGCTAAGGATCTTAGGTCCTTAAAGCCTGACCATCTGATGAATGATCAGGTTGTTAATTATGTTGGGGGGTACTTGATGTCACAACACCAACATGTTTTTGCTGCAGACACATTTTGGCTGCCTTACCTTAGCAAGCAAGAGTCAAGGAGGATTAAAAACTGCAACTTTGACCAATACAAGAAGTTTATTTTCCCAATCCACTGTCCAGGCCATTGGTGGTGTGTATTGATTGACATCTCAACCAAGACCTACTGGGAGTATGATTCCTTGTGCAGAGAAAGGGAAAGTTCATTTGTGTTCAATTTGTTAGAAACAAAGTTCAAGGAAGGCAATATTGACCTGGGATCCTTCCAGAAGTTGAGCACAGAAGAAAGGAACACAATGCCATTGCAAGGTTCAAGCTCAACAGATTGTGGAATTTATCTTCTCTGCTTCATGACATTATTTGCGTCAGGTAAATTTAGCTTTAGTTTCTCTTTCACACTTAAAAAACTATACTTACTTTCTCTTGTGCTCATAATATTGAGTAACACTTGACTGAATGTCCATTCTGCAACCCTATTTAGGATCTTTTTTTGGGTCCGTACCTTGATATATATGACCACGAATATAATACTGTATGTTGTGATATTCTCTTTTAAATTTGATGCCCATTTTTAAGTGCATGGATAAAGAAACCATCTGGGACATAACTACCTTGTTCTTTCTATCTTTATATGTCAAGAATGCAGCCAATGAATGATTTAAGAAAATGAGTGAGATTTTTTGCTAGTCTGTCTGTCTGTGATCTTTTAGAATAAATCTATGTCCGTACAACAGTGTAAACATATTTTTAATTTGTGTTCAAATTTAAATTGCTTTTTTCAGGTGTCCCATTACAGTTCAATATACCTTCTATCTCTAACATAAGAAGATCGTTTTGCCAAATAATCTTAAATGGTAGAGACCCTTCATGCACTACAGAGGTCGATCTGCATTTTGAAAGTTCAGTCATTCCACCCACCGGTTGTGACCAGCCTGATAAGAGCAATGTTGATTCATATGATGAGGATGCTGATATATTTAACTATCAGAGCTTACCACCACTCTCTCCAGCAAATCTAGATTCAGAAAATGTCACTGCCACAGGTATGCCTAATGATTTGTATTTTGTGTTAATTACAACTCAACTTTAAAATCCATTTAGCAGTACACATTGTGATAGCTCTTAGTTGACTTTTTTACCTTTTAAAGAACAGTAATATACATTACTTTTTCCAATTTTGAATCATTGCTATTCTATTACCCTTCCAGCCCTATCATCACTTGCCAGAAATGAAGAAGAAACAGACTATCGTCTGCTGAATCTTTTGAAACCTCCTCAGGAAGCAACAGAAGAAGTAAGTAAAGTTCTCATCATTTCTTAAGGTATCATGAGTAGTATAGGGAATGGGGGTATCAGCGCAATTGACAACTCGATGAATGCCCGCGTTAACTACCACCACTCCCGGTATTACCCGTGTACTCAGGAATGACCCACCTGAGGGCAACAGCGCAAATATGTTAGTTTATATATGGAGTGCGAAGATTGTAAAGAGTTTGTTTATGACTTCTGCGTAAAGTGTTTGAAACCCAAGTTTGTACCTACTAAACCAAATAAGTATATTTGTTGTGGTAAGAAGATGCGAATAGAAAATGACACGTCAGCACAGTGTTACGAGTGTGGTAAGAATATTCGTAATGCCGTGCCTTGTGCTACCAGGGAACAATATTACGCTAATGGAGGTCGTAAGAAGACTCCATACAAGAGAATAAAGTACTTCAGAGACTGGATGAGTCATATTCAAGGTCATCGGCCGGTATATTTAGACGACGAAATAAAGAAGAAAATCATAGACCATTTAGAAGAGCCAACGCCATAAAGCCTACGGAAGACATTGAAAAGATTAAAGCTAGGGAAATATTACAAAGCTATATCCTATCTTTTGTCTGAAATTACCGGTAATTCTATTCCCGAGGTTTCTGATATGAGCAGAGCCGAGTGGATGTTCTGTCGTTTGAATAAGGACATTCCTTATTATCCCGACGTAATTTACGAAATATTTTATAAAATAAACCCCAACCACCCCCTGTTAGGTTGGATTCCGAGAAAATAAAAATGCAAAACTGGCGTTTTACCAGAAACCCCACTGGGGAATGCATCGCGCAGAACACCAAGCTATCCCCAGTGGGGTTTTTTGCATTTTGGGCTTACGGGGCTTATTTCATCCCGCGCCAGAGGCCCTCTAGTACACACATATATCTTTCTTACGGCCCCCAGAGGGTGAACTCCGGACAGCGTCCCGAGACACCCCCTGACTTTTCCAACTTTTCCTCGCGAAACCCCCCATCGCGGGGTTGAATCGCACTTTCTATCTTTCCTTACCCACCCCTCCCACGGTTGCTGTGAGTGGGGGAGGCTTTTTTTTTTCACTCACAGCAACCGGTCCAAATGTGTCTGGAGCGAGGCTCGAACTCGGGACTTTGAGCCTCCCCAGATTCAAAGTCCACGAACACAAGCGAACGCCAGAACCCCAACGACTATTCCCGGCCCTGTAAGCGAAGTAGCGACGCCAGTGCCCGTTAATGCTACAGACATGGATCCTGAAGTTATCGCAATTTTATGTAGCGTACTCCGGGCTCTGACGTATTTCTTTCTGACGTTTTCGTAATGTTTTGTTTGTCCTTCCAAGTAAGCCAGAATTAAATTCGCTTTATTCAAGCGGAAGTTCTCAGCGTTTAATTCGTTAGGACCCGTGTCCTTAGTGGTAGTATGGTAATTTGGAACATCTGGATACAACTGAGGTGCTGATGGTATAACATCCATTATATATACTAATGTACGACGCTTTTGGGAATGATATTGAGGAGCAGCCACATCACGATAATCGGGATTACTGGAATTGGAGAGCATTTAGGAAGATGTTTCCACAAGCAGATCCAAGTAAGTTTAATCGTAGGCCTGACGGAATTTACTATGGCGATGAAATGTTGTACAGCAATGCAGACTTAGCCCCTAAGCATCCGAAGATCTTACCACATAAACCTGCGCCGAAGCTCAGTTGGTCAAATGAATTATTATTTAGTACCAGCAGTTACCCAATACCTGCGGTTTCCTTTGACAAACACCCAAGCTTGGACTTAACATTAAACATGCAAATTTCTAACAGTGATTCCTTCCAACTAAAGGTGCGAGATATCTTCAAGGAAGTTCCTATAAATCACACCACGGCCAAGGAATCTCATGAATGGTTAAGTGGATCAAACATGCGATACTGGCCGCAGCAATTGAACTTTGCCGTCTGGTGTGCTACTAGCGGTTGTGGTGTAAGCGCAAACCTGATGAAGAATTCGATATTCATGTTTCATTTTCACTTTACAGTACGAAGAATATTGCATGAGATGGGTGTTATTGCCCTACCAGGAGACAGAGCGTTTGATCCCAGATATAACAAATACGACTCACCCGCCTACGATAGACTATGTAAAGAGTTTGGTGTCGTGGGAAAGGATTTTAGATGCACTGCAGGTGCTAACAATGGTCTGGGGCATATTTGGGCTTATTGGGGTGTCGGAGGACACGCGCTAACCAATGCGGAAGTCCATGCATTGCAGCTACGATGGAACACGGGTTATCATAAAGTATCTTACGATAGCAGCACCTTCTTCGAACCAAATGCCAAAACCACCAAAGAAGTTAGAGACGGACCTCTGTTCAAAGACGAGGGTGGTAAATACGCAGGGGCTAATCCATTGATTATCCGTATAACCAACGACGAATACAAAAAGCAGTACTTTAATTTCATACCCCCAGAAGGTAAAGGACTAACTAAAGCCGGCCATGCCCGTTTGAACCGCAGCATAGAAGCTTACGTGTATTCTATTCTTGGAGCTCAGGTAAATACCCGATCAAGCATAATTGGAAATACCGGCGCCGCAGAAGAAACACGCGCCGAAGCCCTGATCCTCTTTGAAAGTTCAATCTTGGAGGGTGACATTAGCAAAGGCGTGCAGCGTTACCAACTAGCCATACAAAATTCTAAAGCAAGGTTGGACTATGCGGTAGCCCCGGGTTGTTGGTTAATGTCCAGTAACTTATCCATGAATACCGGCCCCGTAGTAGGATACAACAACAAACTCCAAAAGGCTACTAAGGATATGAAGTTTGGAGTGAATGACGTGAACTCCGAGACTTTTAAAGGGGCTCCAGACTTCGTAGAAAAACCTAAGAAAGAGCATCAGGGAACTCCGGTAACGGTCAAACCCACAGTAAAGAAGCCCTTACCTGCGATACCTGAGGAATATGACCATAACTTACTCAAGGCCGGCCTAGCCACCGCAAGCATTGGTCTGAGTTATTATATATGGCGATGAACAACCCCTACGTATCCGGAATGGATTGTGTTTACACAACTTACACAGGCGAGAAAAAATACACCCAAGCATCTTGGGTTGATGTCACTGGGATGTCCGTGGACTTGAACTACTCAGGGAAGAAGTTAATCCTTTGTAGTATTTGCATTGGCGCAAGTAGTCACGCCAACGTTGGGTTTCGGTTCTGCGACGACAACGGTATACTGCAGCCCATGCGTGCTAAGACAAACAACAGGGAGCCAGCACATTTCTCCGTAGAGCCACCAACAAATAGCACCGAGAATTTGTCGACTTGGACTTTCCACATGGTGACCAATTGTCATGGAAAGGTAAAGCTGCAAATGCGCGTAGACGATACTGGAAGCGTTTGCGTAAATAGCGTAGAGGATCAAAGAGACGTGGTTTATAACCACGCAACCATTAGCACCCTTACGGTGCTTAGCCTCTAGAAGCAAACCATGTTTGCTGAAATATATGGACAACCCGTACGTAAGAAACGATAAGTTTTCTTATCAAACGGCAGATGGACCAAACTATATAGATCGGAAATGGTGGGACACGGATTTGTGGGTGGAGGTTGGGGGGTTGGGGCTGATTGTTTGTACTATTAGCATTAACACATGGAATAGCTGTAACGTTGGGATTAGAATCGTCGATGAAAATAACCAACCATTACTACCTCATAGGAAAAAAATAGGTGGCAGGCTTTCAACCCACTATTCCTTTGAGCCGGAAACGGTAACCGGGGAAGACCAATCGCCCGCAACTTTTCACATGATAGCCAATTGTCAATACGCAAAGGTACAAATTTACCCCGGCGATACGCGCCTGGCTTATGAGTCTGGGGTTCGAATGAATAGCGTAGGCCTTCCCGCACTTAATGAAGTTTGGAATCACAAAACAATCAGCACTATGTCCGCCCTACCTTTAGCACCAAATTACCAAGGCGGTGCGAATACTATCTTTACTTATCCCCAGTCGAGGATGCCCCGAGCGCCCGGCGACGATAAGCCTCCAGTAATACATAAGAATAAGGTTACACCTTCATCTTCTTCAGGAATACCACGCCGATAGCGACAACTAAGATCCAAATGTTATTCCCCACGAACTTCAATAGTTCTCCACCGGTCCTTAGTACCAAAGAGAGGACACTGCCGAGCAGCCCAGGTAAAGAGGCTGCCATTTTTTTACGTAAGTCCGTCAGCCCTTTACCTACTGCCTTTACACCCGCACCCGTAGCCTTAAGGGAGCTAAGGATCAAACCTACTACGGAGCTAATGGCGACCGCAAATGCAAGCGGAATGCCATATTTCACCAAAGCTCTTTTTATTTTTTCCTTGGTGGTAAGCCCTAATTCTCTTTCCAAGTTTTCCTTTTCCGCCCGTAATTCCTCAATTCGCTCCTCAAATTCTATTATTTTCCTTCGAGCAGCTTCCTTTTCCTCTTCAGGGTGCGTTTCATACGCAATTATTTCCTGCTGTCGTTCTATTTGCCCCTCCAAGTCTTCTATTGCCTGGTCTCTTTGCAGGATTTGCTCTTCTTTGGTGTGGATTTCGGCAACCAACTGTCGCCGTTCCTCCAAAGAGCCGGTTATGGTGACATGTAAGTTTTTGACTTCTTCCTTGCTCATGCCCAGCTCTTCTCTAGCCAGATTGAAGGCCTTTTGGGCGCTGTCTTTTTCGCGAAAAGCAATGTCTCTTTGTTCTCTAAGTTCTAATATGCGTTGATTCTTGTCATCAACTTCTCTCTTTTGAGCATCAAGGAGCAGTCGGTTTTGTCTCATGTAATCTGCTTCCCTTTCTTCCAACGTTTCTTCTAACGCAGTCTTTTCGTTTAACGTCTCCAGCCGGTCTAATAGGCTTCTGGTAGCTTGCTGGAAGCCTTTTAATCTCGCCACGTCACCCCTAACTTCGCCATTCTCATCAAAGAGGGCCTGTGGTTTGGTCCAGCGGTTCTTGTCAGGAAATCTCAGGTCATGGACGCTTATGAGGACTTTGTTTCCGCGTTCTGTGAGCTTTATTTCGTCGGTATCAAAGCGGGAATAGCGCTGCCTTAGCTCTTGCGTTGCCCACTCTACGGTTTCCGGGCCAACTGCACCCTCCTCTATGTTTTGAAGTTCCAAGTACTCAGGGACGGGTCCGCGGTTCTTTGATTGCCACATGTGATTTAAGGCTGCCTTGAAGCTTCTCCATCTATCGCCATACTTATTATGTAAAGCTGCGTCGTAAACTAGGGGGTCGGTATCCGCGCCTTTAGTCCATGCGTCAAATTCTTCGTCGTTAATATCTACTTGACCTTCTTCGGTAGTGGGGTCAAAGTCAGTAGTTTCGTCTACCTCCATTATATATGATAAGCTCAAAGTTAAATCCCAATGTATTACCTAAGCAGGTTGGTGGACTGAAAGCAGAACGCACCTTTCACCGAGTCACCTTTACTCCTTCTAGCGCCAAACCAGGGGAGACGCTGTACGTAGGCGTACCCCGTCTAACGGATAACTTAGTATTGGTGCCCGGAACGTTAGCGTTAAGGTTTGACCTAGCAATACAACCAAGTACGAAAATAGAAACTTACACAGTAAACAACGTAGGTCGCAACTTGGTGTCTAAGATGAGAATTAAGTTCGCAGGGGAATCCCTTTTGGACTTAAATAGGTACGACCTGTATACTACGTACAAAGACGTATGGTTGACCGCGTTCGACCGTGCACAAAGAATAGAACAGGGAATCGGAGGCGTTATCTTAAGGAAATTGCGAAGTGATACTAAGACAGCACCTACGGACTCCGGGGCAGCAACCGCAGTAGCAGACGCTACCAGCATAAAAACGGCTTATGGTAGTAAGTACGTGATTCCCTTAGACTTTGAAGTTATTTCTAACCACGGTGTGTATTACCCCAGGCAATTGTCCGAACTGCAGTTTGAAGTAACGTTAGCAGACACTACCAACATCCTAGAAATGGACACAGCACAGGCGGCACTTACTGGTAGTATCCATCCTTATTCTATCACCAATTTAGAATTGCAGTGCGAGACGGTATACAGCGAAGAACTAGCTCGAAGTGCGGGTATGGAATACAGCTCAGGAAAGGCATTCCTTTACGACCACGTAGTGATGTACAAGACTTTCAGCTTCCTGGACAAAACGGACGAGGTTATCAACCAAAGCATTAACCTCCCTCGAAGAAGTCTCACGGGGCTGATGTTGGTGTTTGCCAAACCCTACGAAGCCGGCAAGCGCGACTCCGAAGCCTTCCATAACCCCAACATTACTAACGTGGGGGTAAATATCAACGGAGTACCAAACAAAGTCTACTCCCAGGGAATAAAGCCCGCAGATACGTACAGAGAGGCAATGCGTAAGTTTGGCGACCAGGTGTCTCCTGAGGAATTCTTCAAAGACAAGTACGCGTTGTGGATCGACATGCGCACCACCAACGATGAGAGTATGCATGGGCAGGGTCTGCGGCTGGTAAATACGCAGGATGGTATAACATTGGAGATCAAGCGCACCAAGAATGCCTCCGCAAGTGATGCGGATAAGATAAACTGCTACATCTTCGTCGTGTCTGACGCGCAGCTAAGCGTAGAAATGAACCAACTAAAAAGCGTTGCATATTAAAATATTTCTCAGATATACCATGTTACGCGTATTCGAAAACAACGAAACCAAACTGCAATGCATAGTGCAAGGCGATCAACTGTACTTCAAAGCGAAGGAAGTGGCTGCTGCGTTGGACTATGAGAACACGGCTAAGGCTATTAGCGACCACGTATCTGAGAAAAACAAGAAAAGGCTGGGCGAGATGAACATAACGATTCGTTATGCTTCTACTATACACCCACGTTCCTTATTCATATCAGAGCCTGGTCTGTATCAACTAATATTTAGCTCCAAGCTACCTAAAGCCGCGGAGTTACAAGATTGGGTATTCGAGGAAGTCCTACCCGCATTAAGGAAGACCGGCAAATATGAAATAGAACGGCGCTTGGACGGCCCTAACAAGTTAGTCTTTAAGATCGAAAATGAGTACGACTTACATAAAAAAGTGGTGGACTACGTCCGTAGATTCCACCCGAATCTAATAATGATCGCAGGCCTGGGGGAACTTCAGGATACCACCTCCAAAAGACACATGGGTTGGGTTAAAGGTTATACAGGGGGTCAACCCGATTTGATCTTCCTTAATGCTCACAAGCGCTTTAATGGGCTATGCTTGGAGCTTAAGACACCTAAAGGGACTGGGGAGCTGTCCGATAAACAGGTAAAGCAGCTGCAGCGCTTTGAAGATAATGGTTACTTAACTATGGTAAGCAATGATTATGACATGATTTGTAGGGAGATTGATGAATTTGCCCTTGGAGTTAGGCTGCCCTGCCCCTGGTGCTGCAAACCCTTTAAGAATGACGATACCTTACGCACACACCTAAGGATATTCCATAGATATAATGATTGTCAACCAGATGCATTGGCGCGATTTGACAAACGGTAAAACTTACAAAATAAAAAATTATGTCATGTTCGAAGACATCAGCCGCTTAAGGCTGGTCTTAACACATGACAATGAAGAGTGCTCTTTATGGGCACCCGACTGCGTAAGGTATGTCCTGCAAGGTGAGGAATACACTCACATAAGAAGCCATGGTAAGGTTAACGGTCGATGGAAGTTCGACATCGAGCGCCGTACCGACGCCAATCCATTATGCGATTGAGCGCCAAACAAATTAATATGCCGCCTACGAATGCACTCGCGTAGGCAACAACTTTTTTTAACTCATCCATTATGCTTAGATGATTTTTCAATTTGCGCCTTTGCGTCGGCAAAGCACCAATGACCTACAAAAGATTCTTTAGGAAATGCCTTGCCGCAATGAAGGCAGGTGTGTTTTTTTCTCGGTTTTGGCTCAGGAGCAATTATGCAGTCTGCTGGGGGTTCGCAGGTAATACAGTCCATATACTTACAGTGGGTATTTCATAAAGTCTGAAACGGACTCCTTTACCCAGCCTGCCATCGTTACTAGCGCACCAAACCTTTCCGCGCGCTTCAGACCGCACATTTCGTCGTACAACTCCTGTATGCGCTCTTTCAAACGGTCAATCTCCTCCCTTTGCATTTCAATGGTGTCTCTCTTATCTTTCATGTCGTTAACGATTCTCTTCACTGCTTCCACAGGCTCCATATATTAAATCATACAGGTTCACCTAACGAATTCCGTATGCTTTCAGCGAACCAGGAGGCTAAGACGCACGATTATTTTTCCAAAGTAAAGTTCTGTAAGTATTTAGCCTCATTGCGTAATTCTTCGATGAGCTCATCTTTTTCTTCCATTTCTTCTGTGATCTTTCGCCATATATTAAAGGAGTATGAGTTCTTTTATATAAATGAACCCAGATCATCTGCCATGTAATGCCCTGATAGTAGGGCCTACCGGCTGTGGAAAGACCCAGTTCATAGTGGAGCAGCTATTGGGATCCTTTAGGTATCGTTTCGATTACATAGCACTGCTCTGTCCTACCTACGTGAATAACCGTACCTGGGAAGGCATAGGAGTAAAAGATGACGACTTCCTTGTAGATATCTTAGACCCTAACGAGTTATCCAACCACCTTAAGTTCTGGCATCGACAATTTCCTAAAGATACTCAGACACTCTTAATTCTTGATGACATCGCCTGCGGGGACGACGTAAAAAGACGCACCTCCGAGTTGGTGAAGCTCGCCTTTAGTGGCAGACATGATAATATCAGCGTTTGGTTGCTCTCGCAGCAGCTTACCAGCGTCTCCAAGCCCTTTAGGGAAAACATAGGTTCACTTGTCGTATTTTATACTCCAAGTAAGAGTGATTTGGAAACCATCCTCTCCGACTACGGCGGCGAGATATCCAAGGAACAGTTGCATGAATACATGCGGCATTTAAAGGCACACCAACATTCTAAAATGATTTTCTCTTTGAGGTTTCCGTATGAGGTAAAGATCTGCGATCTTTAACTCCTAATGTATATGGAGATTGAGCAGCTGATAGATGAAGTCCCCACACAGCTAGATGAAAGTAACCTTAAAGAACAACTTAACATCCTTGTGTCTTCTGGGAAGTGTAAGGAAATGATAGGCAAGGAGTTGAATCATGAGCAAGTTAATAAGTTGTCAGAGGAGGAGGTTAAGAAGTTCCATAAAAGGTACGAAGCAGCCCTTGCAAGTAAGACCACAAATGCCGTAGCAGACTCCGCTATTAAGCTGGCCACCAAACTGCTTGGACTTGCACTGCCCATAGACGACGTGGAGGCGCTGCGGAAGGACATAAGCGAGGACTATGTCATATCCCAAGAACTTAAAATAACCTGTGGGTGCTTGTCTTTGAAGTGAGTAGTATAGGGAATGGGGGTTCTAGCGCAGTGACAACCGGAGGATTACCCACCTAAAGTGAATTCTCCGATTTTTACCGTTATTACCCGCATTCCCTGTTTTAAGTCTATGATATGTTAGTCTATATATGGAGTGCGAAGATTGTAAAGAGTTTGTTTACGACTTCTGTGTAAAGTGCTTGGAACCTAAGTTTGTACCTACTAAGCCAAATAAGTATATTTGCTGTGGTAAGAAGATGCAAATAGAAGACGACACGTCAGCACAGTGTTACGAGTGTGGTAAGAATATTCGTAATGCCGTTTCTGATATGAGCAGAGCCGAGTGGATGTTTTGTCGTTTGAATAAGGATATTCCTTATTACCCTGATGTAATTTACGAAATAGTTTACAAAATTGACCCCAACCACCCCCTGTTAGGTTGGATTCCGAGAAAATAAAAATGCAAAACTGGCGTTTAACCAGAAACCCCACTGGGGAATGCATCGCGCAGAACACCAAGCTATCCCCAGTGGGGTTTTTTGCATTTTGGGCTTACGAGGCTTATTTCATCCCGCGCCAGAGGCCCTCTAGTACACACATTTATCTTTCTTACGGCCCCCCAGAGGGTGAACTCCGGACAGCGTCCCGAGACACCCCCTGACTTTTCCAACTTTTCCTCGCGAAACCCCCCATCGCGGGGTTGAATCGCACTTTCTTACCCACCCCTCCCACGGTTGCTGTGAGTGGGGGAGGCTTTTTTTTTTCACTCACAGCAACCGGTCCAAATGTGTCTGGAGCGAGGCTCGAACTCGGGACTTTGAGCCTCCCCAGATTCAAAGTCCACGAACACAAGCGAACGCCAGACACACCGGACGCTTATGTATGTGAAAATTATTATATTTAATTTGCATACAGCTGACGTTCGATATGTAAATAGAATCCCGTCACGCTCTTTTCAAAACTGATGTCTAAGCGAGTTTTCTTTGAAGCTCTTCTTTCGCTTCTTGGTAGATCTTTTTGCGAGATTCCTCGGTTAAATCTTTGACGACTGTTTTTTTATTTCTGATGTCCATCTTCAATTTCTCGTATTTTTCCTCTTCGGCTAAGATAAGCGAGAATTCTACATCGTCTATCTTTCTGTCACGCAAAGCCTTTGAGACAAGGTCAGTAATCGTATTTACTTTAGCCCTTGACAGAGCTATTGTCGTGTCATGCTTGGATATTTTGCTTGACAACTGTTTCATAATACCCGTAGCAACAGCCGAAATGATACCACAGGCTGCCCCAACGCCGGCTAAAGGAACTCCAACGACTACTCCCGGCCCTGTAAGTGAAGTAGCAACGCCAGTGCCTGTTAATGCTACGGACATGGATCCTGTAGTTATCGCAATTTTATGTAGCGTACTTCGGGCTCTGACGTATTTCTTTCTAACGTTTTCGTAGTGTTTTGCCTGCCCTTCCAAGTAAGCCAGAATTAAATTTGCTTTATTTAAGCGGAAGTTCTCGGCGTTTAATTCGTTTGGGCCCGTGTCCTTAGGTATTTCTGGATACAACTGAGGTGCTGTTGGTATAACATCCATTATATATACTAATGTACGACGCCTTTGGGAACGATATTGAGGAGCAGCCACATCATAACAACAGGGATTATGCTAACTGGAGGGCATTTAGGAAGATGTTTCCGCATGCAGACGCCAGTAAGTTCGAGCGTAGGCCTGACGGGATTTACTTCAACGGCTCCAGAACGTATAGCAATACTGACTTGGAACCGAAGGCGACCATCAAACATCCTAAGCTGGTTACACCCAGTTGGTCGAATGAATTATTATTTAGTACCAGTACTTATCCGATACCCGCAGTTTCATTTGACAAAGACCCAAGCTTGGACCTAACGTTAAACATGCGGATCTCTAGCAGTAATTCCTTCCGACTAAAGGTGCGAGATATCTTCAAAGAAGTTCCTATAAATCACACCACAGCTAAGGAATCTCATGAATGGTTAAGTGGTCCTAACATGCGTTATTGGCCACAGCAATTGAACTTTGCTGTCTGGTGTGCTACTAGCGGTTGTGGTGTAAGTGCAAACCTGATGAAAAACTCCATATTTATGTTTCACTTCCACTTTACGGTCCGAAGAATATTGCATGAGATGGGTGTTATTGCCCTACCAGGCGACAGTGCGTTTGATCCCAGAGATAACAAATACGACTCACCTGCCTACGACAGACTTTGTAAAGGAGTTTGGAGTCGTGGGAAAGGATTTTAGATGCACTGCTGGAGCCAACAATGGTCTGGGTCACATCTGGGCTTATTGGGGCGTCGGAGGACATAAGTTAAGTGATAAGGAAGTCCATGCATTGCGGCTACAATGGAACACTGGTTATCATAAAGTAACTTACGATACCAGCACCTTCTTTGAACCAAATGCTAAGACCTCCGAGGAAGTTAGAGACGGACCTCTATTCAAAGACGAGGGTGGTAAGTACAGAGGGGCTAATCCATTGATTATCCGTATAACCAACGACGAACACACAAAGCAGTACTTTAATTTCATACCCACAAAAGGTAAAGGACTAACTAAAGCCGGTCTTGCCCGCCTAAACCGCAGCATAGAAGCTTACGTGTATTCTATTCTTGGAGCCCAGGTAAATACCCGATCAAGCATTATAGGAAATACTGGCGCCGCAGAAGAAACGCGCGCAGAAGCCCTGATCCTCTTTGAAAGTTCGATAATAGAAGGTGACATTAGCAAAGGCGTACAGCGTTACCAACTAGCCATACAAAATGCTAAAGCAAGGTTGGACTATGCGGTAGCCCCAGGTTGTTGGTTAATGCCCAGTAATTTATCCATGAATGCTGGCTCCGTAGTAGGATACAACAACAAACTCCAAAAGGCAACTAAGGATATGAAGTTTGGAGTGAATGACGTAAACTCTGACACTTTTAAAGGGACTCCACACTTCGTAGAGAAGCCAAAAAAGTCGCATTTCGTAGAGAAGCCACGCGAAACACCATCAAAAACCGTAAAAAAGAAGGTTCCTGAGGAATATGACCATAACCTATTAAAAGCCGGACTGGCAGCCGCGAGTGTTGGTTTGAGTCTTTATATATGGCGATGAACAACCCCTACGTATCCGGAATGGATTGTGTTTATACGACTTACACAGGTGAGAAAAAATACACCCAAGCTGCTTGGGTTGATGTCACTGGGATGTCTGTGGATTTGAACTACTCAGGGAAAAAGTTAATCCTTTGTAGTATTTGCCTTGGTACTAGCAGCCACGCCAACGTCGGCTTCAGGTTCCTGGATGAGAATGGCATACTACAGCCCATGCGTGCGAAAACGAACAACAGGGAGCCTGCGCATTTCTCCGTAGAGCCAAACCCCAACAGCGTCGAGAATCTCTCCGTTTGGACTTTCCACATGGTCGCTGATTGCCATGGAAAAGTAAAGCTGCAAATACGCGTAGATGATACAGGAAGCGTTTGCATAAATAGCAGCAGCAGTAAGGGGGACACGCGGAGCGCCGGCATTGCTAAAAATCACATATCGACAAACACCACCCCCCCCTGGGGTTTTGGAGGTAGGTTAAATGCCCTACAGGGGGTCTTGCGCGATCCGTCGGCCTCGGGAAAAGTCCCTCACTGCTGCTGTGTTTGGGTACCGCAAACGGAGGTTAAGATATTCCTTACATATAGATGGACGCCATCAAAAGCATACGAAACAAAACTGTGCGTAAGCTCAGAACTCAGGTGTTGGATCGCCTGGATGCCGACTTTGCCTTCACAACATTTATGGAGGGAGATACAGATGAGACTATGAACTACGAGAGAGCAGAAAGGATAATCGATTTGATGCCCGAAGGTGAATACCGTTTGGAGTTGACGTTTATAAAGTATTTAGACGGCGAGTGGATGATAGAAAAGGGCAGGAATCCAATACGAGCGTCTGGTAAGCAAAGCTTGTTCGTTCTGAATAAGAATACCAGACCTGGAGCACTCGAAGGAATAGACATGATGTTCTACGAAGTAGCATACCCAGTTACCGTGGTTATTTACGGCGCGTATGAGATCAAGAAACCTGACGTCAAGAAGTTGAAACCAATGCGACATCCTGGTAACTGCGTCGGTAAGTTGGTAAGAGAGTTCTTCGAAGATTCCTCCCGCGGAGGTAAACTAACTTTAAAGAGGAGAGAAGCCATCAGGAAATGGGAAAAAGACACACATAAGACTGGAGGAACGATGGAAAACATCAAGAAGCTAGAAACGGCGTTAGGGAGACGCATACACGTGAAAGATATCACCGACGGCTTCATTTACCCCGGAACACATAAATACGGCGGCAGAGGTGCTCCTATAGTCATCTACCAGCATAACGGACACGCTTGGCGCGAACTTAGGTTCCCCAAAAAGAAAGAAACCAAGGTCTACAAAACCTCCCCGTTGGTTAACCTGATTCATGAGAACTCAATATGGTTGATGGATTCAGAAGGAAGTCAATTTATGACACAAGATGGTACTTTGTATCGCCCGGAAATCGAACACCAGCGCATTCAAAGTGCCTGTGAGACCTTAGGGGAAGACTTCTCAGATGAGGTGCTTAGCTCCCGAAGTTTGGACTTTTTAGCGGCGAAAAAGAGGAATGGATGGAAATCCACACCGGAGGAGTTCGGAGACATAGCCAAAGCCTGTGTAGAACACGGTCACGGTGGTCTGTGGAACATGGAGTACGATGAAGACGAATACGTATCTTTAGACATGAAGCACTGCTATCCTGCAAGCTTTAAAGGCCTCGGGGATTGTAAGGAGTATTACGACCGTTACGGACATCCAGACTCCCAATTCTTTAGGGTGTCCTTAGACGGTCACTACGACGCCCCAGCTACGGGGTTCATACGGTTAACCACCTGAAAGCTAGCAAAAGGCCTACACCCCATAATTTACGCGTGGTATGGAAAGCATTTACAAGAAAAGGAATGGATACCAGTGCCACTACTCAAATTCTTAGAAGAGCGTCGACTGCTTAAATACACGGCGCATGAAGCCATATTGTGTCACTCCTCCTTCACACAATGGCTCCCAGAACACAACCCCACGGCTAGGGTCGTAATAGGAAAGTTCACGCAGGGCGCAAAAGAAGGCGAGAAACACATGCAGCGACGCCTAATAATGGACGAAGGTGAATTGAGCTTTCTCATTAAGCGCGCCCACGATCAAGGAACGATGGTGTCTGTGGAAAAGTGGAACTATTTCATAGAAGGCCAGAAAGAACGCAAATGGAATGCGTTGTGTTACTACCAAGATCACAGACCCCAATATTACCACCTGCGTGCCAGTATGTTAGCATATGCGCACATAAACCTCCTTGCGATGCTTCTACGATTCGACAAAGAGGACATTCCCCGCGTGGCTACAGATTCTTTATACGTAAAACCAGAAGTCTTAGAGAAGATGCAGGAATTCTATACTGCCGACGAACTTGCAGAAAGCGGTCAGTGGCGTGTCAAAGATGAAGAGATAAAAGCCTGGAGAGAACGTGTGGAATATACAGGCGAGCATACTAAAGGCTCCATTATGCCCACAAAAGAGCCACTGCCCTCAGTTACAGATCCCATTTCCTACAAACGCCTTTCCTACCTTTACGGAACTGGAGGCAGCGGTAAGACAACGCGCGTACTGCAGTTATTTCCAAAGATAAAGGTGTTGACACCAACGCACCGATTGGAAAGGGAATTAACGGAGATGGGTTACGACGCACAGACCTACCACAGCTTCTTCCGCTGGAATGGTCAAAAGTGGGTACCAGAAGCCATTCATGACATACCGCCGGTTATACTTTGGGATGAGATTTGCACCGTGCCATTAGAAATCTTACAGGAGTTCGTAGAATTCCTCCGCGGAAAGTGCCAAGTGATATTTGCTGGGGATCCGTGTCAGCCGCCTCCAATAGCCGGAGAGATGCCCCACGAATGGTTAAAAGAAATGGTAGACCACTGCGAAGAAATTAACACCGACTACCGCAGCAAGGATCAAGTGAGGAAATTAAAGGCAGAACTGCGGGGCCTTAGTGATGCCGACCAATGTAAGACATTGCGTAAACGCGTACGAGCGAAATCCTACGAGGACTTCCTATACAGCTGGCATCCTGAGGATTTGGTGCTGAGCAGCAAACGCGCAGCGCAGTCCCGCATACAGAAAGACTTACTCAAAATACACCAGGAGCGCTTCCCTGGGCATCTGGTGCCCATTTGTTACAAACCCCACGACACCCGAATGCAGAAAAGAGACGTCTGGGTCCCGGGAACTAAGACCCGGTTGGAAAACGCAGTAACGCACGATAAGGTTTGGGTGCCTATGAAAATGGTGGAAAGAATTACCTCCCATCCAGACTGGCGCTTGGGTTATTGCATGACAGTCCACAGCGCGCAGGGGATTACCATAACAGAAACCTTGTGGATCATAGACCAGCGGCTGTGTTGGAGCAATTTGATATACACCGCCGTAAGTCGTGTGGAGTATGCCAAACAGTTAAAAAGAGCCTGGGGTCCGCAATTACGGTACGATGAGACCCCGGAAGAAGAGGCCAAAGAAAACATCGCTAAGAAACTCCTTCGCTACAAGCGCCACGACAAAGAAAAAAATATGACGTTCGACCTATGCGTGGACGACGTCTATAAGAAAGGCGCACGCTGCGCCAAATGTAACATACCGCTACTATGGAAGTTCTTAGCGAATGACGATCAGCAGTTCTCCGTGGATCGTATAAATAACAAACGCGGGCATTGCAGAGGCAACGTAAGACTGACATGCCTAGAGTGTAATCGGGCGCGCGGTGCTGCACTACTTTGAATCTTTAGGAACTATGAGTAACTCTTCCTTAACAAATCCGCGACTTGGGCCATTTAGGTAATACAACACAGGTTGCCCTTCCTTGGTGACGGACTTTGAAATCTCATACGTTTTCAGAGACCAGTTAGGATCCGTGGCTCTCTTACTGCCACCTTCTAGTTCCCCCGGCTGATAGAGGTATCTAACCACTATGTTGCGGGGTAGCTTTTTTTCCTTTAGTCCAACGGCTCTTGAACTTCTGACGTAGGATTTGTGTTCCACGTCTTTCTTTTTTATGGCGTCCTTGGGTTTCATTCCCGTAGCCCTGGCCGCCTCGTTATTCAAAGCCGCGATGACCTGGGAAAGTCGCTGTGTCCATTCCTTATTACGTTTGGAGGGATCTTCCAGCTCTTTCCAATATTGGTATCCAAAGAGACGCTCGGCCAGGGTCTTATTAAATCTTTCGACGATGCTCTGACCTCTGTGGTACTCTGCTTCGGCTCTCCTTATCTTAGTGTCGTGGTCTTTCAGGGTCTTGGTAACCACGCCCATAAACTCCGTTCCCGCATCCACTTGCAGCAGCTTAGGCCATTTCAAAACGCGCTTATAAATCCTACTTAGGGCTTCTGCGACTTCCCCAGAATCCTTGCTGGTTATGGGTTCGGCGTCCTTATATCTGCTTCCGATATCAACCACGGTCAAAGCGTATCTATAGGTCTTTCTTCTCACCGTGTCGTGTGGTAAGAAAAGCAAATCCGCCTGATGAACTTCATTAGGGGTATTTACGGTAAAGCTAGGCCTGGGAATGTACTTAGGCACAGGAAGATAAACCTGCCAGATAGTTTGTTTCTTTAACCAATTCTTAGCCGTTTCGTCGGATACCCTGGCTGCGGTCGCGAGTTTCTTGATAGCCGACGCTCCTTTCCAATAGCCTTCGGGACCGTAGTAAATCCTTTTAAGTTTGTCCTCAGTTCGACCCATTATATGAATTCCAGGACGAGATTGATTTTACGTCCGTTGAAATCCACCGTCTTGCCATCCACTTTAATGGTGATGTTTATGCTTTCCACCAAATCACAAGGCAAGTCATAGTTTAAAGAAATGGGTGTGTATTCTACCAGGTCAAATGGATTACCTTTAGGTGAAAACTTAGACATAAGATGGGAGGGATTTCCGTTGCTGTAACTGCAGACCAAATCGCAATAAACTTCATAAGAGGATGCAACTTTCCAACTTACGGGAACTGCCGTGTTGGTAATTGACTTACGCTGAATTCCAAGTAAAGATCCCAATGGTAAGTGGTAAAGTTATTCTTATCGCTTTCCAAAAAGACGATCATCATATATTAGACGCTCATGCTTCGCGTCACTAGATGAAATACGCCAAGGCGGCGCCTCCTGCCAGCCCTGCGACTCCTACAAAGACCAACTCATTGTCTTTTTGTTTCTTAGAAGGCTGGTAGTAATTCTTAAATTGTGGCTTGCTAATCCTAAAGTCGGGGTGCGTCTGTGCATAAAGGTTAAAGGCGTAGTCCGTATTTTCGAAGTTCTTATCCGCCTGCATCTTGTCTTGGTAGTTCTTATCCAACCAATCCCTGTAAGCTTGTCTTTTTTCATTCCAAGCGGCCACGTCCCTTTGATATTTCTCCAACGCCAAATCATGCCTTTTCCTCTCGGCATCGCCTTTGTTGCCTCTGACTAATCTATCCAAATATTGACCACCATAATTAGCTCCAGTGAATGCTAAAGCCGCAATGACACCACCTACCAATACGCTTGCCATATATAAGGGCCTCACGGCGTAGGCAGGTACTTTTCCTTCTGTAGGTAGTCCTTAAGGGCAATGCTACCTGCTACTGCAGCAGTCATCTTAGCAAAGCCCGTAATGCTCTTGCTTGGGTCTTCAGTAAAGTCTTCTTTGAGCACTTTCTTACCTACCCAACCAATACCTGCGACAATAGAAGTAATAATAGCTGCATCTTCGACGGTTTTCATTAATGCTGACGACATTATATTACAAGGAGAGGAGGTTTTATTCCATCTCGGGTATCTTACTTCTCTTAGGAGGCTCCACATACCTCATTTCTGCCCTTGGTTCCACTTTTGGTTTAGCAGCCCGCAACTGTAAGTAGAGACTGCCTGCTGCTATAGCAATTCCTAATGCTCCGATAACGTAGCCCGGATTCCAAAAGGATTCCTCTTCTTTTTCCTCCGCCTTCTCTTCTTTTTTGGCTTTGTTCTTTCTATTCATTTCCGCGAGCTTCTTTCCCGCGGCGACTCTGCCCGGAGATTTAGGCTTGGTGATCTTTTGCTCTCGAGGGGTTTCCTCCGCCTTTGTTTCGGTGTCACTCATCTTATATCTAAGGACTTGAAGGACTTGATGATGACTTGACGACGACTTGACTAAGTACTTGATGACGACTTGACGATGACTTCACTAAGTACTTGATGACGACTTGACTAAGTACTTGATGACGACTTGACGATGACTTAACTAAGTACTTGATGACGACTTGACTAAGTCCCGTGGATGACTTGAGCATCACTTGGTGTGACTTGACTAGGTACCTCGGCAAGTGCTGCCTTAAAGATCTCCTCGACTTGCTTATCTTTTTTGTAGTCCTTCCAAGAGGTTAGTACCTCCTTCAAGTCGACATGTTGAGCCACGTGAAGTCCCAAAGATGCGACTGCCATTAACTTGCCGCACTTCAAAGACAACCACCCGCAGGTTATCTTAAGTTCTTGGGATATGACATAGTCCTCACTTATGTCCTTCCGCAGCGCCTCCACGTCGTCTATGGGCAGCGCAAGCCCCAGGAGTTTGGTGGCCAGCTTAATAGCGGAGTCTGCTACGGCATTCGTAGTCTTACTTGCAAGGGCGGCTTCGTACCTCTTATGGAACTTTTTTACCTCCTCTTCTGAAAGTTTATTAACTTGCTCATGCGTTAACTCCTTGCCTATCATTTCTTTACATTTTCCCGATGACACCAGGATGTTAAGTTGTTCTTTAAGGTTACTTTCATCTACGGGGACTTCATCTATCAACTGCTCAATATCCATATATGTTAACGGAATACGGAAACCTCAAAGAGAAGATCATTTTGGAATGTTGATGTGTCTTTAAATGCCGCATGTATTCGTGCAACTGTTCCTTAGATATCTCGCCTCCGTAGTCAGAGAGAATGGTTTCCAAATCGGACTTACTGGGTGTGTAGAAGACGACCAGGGATCCTATGTTTTCCCTAAAGGGCTTAGAGACGCTGGTAAGCTGCTGGGAGAGCAACCAAACGCTGATATTGTCATGTCTGCCACTGAAAGCAAGCTTCACTAATTCGGAGGTGCGTCTTTTTACGTCGTCCCCGCAGGCAATGTCATCCAGTATGAGGAGTGTCTGAGTGTCCTTGGGGAATTGTTTATGCCAGAACTTAAGGTGGTTGGATAACTCATTAGGGTCCAAAATATCCACAAAGAAGTCGTCATCTTTTACTCCTATGCCTTCCCAGGTGCGGTTATTCACATAGGTAGGGCATAATAGCACTATGTAGTCGAAACGGTATCTAAAGGGTCCGAGGAGTTGCTCCACTACGAACTGCGTTTTACCACAGCCGGTTGGTCCTACTATCAGAGCATTGCAGGGAATATGTTCTGGAGTCATTTTCAATGACCCAATATATATACGATGGACCCAGTGGAAGCAGTAAGAAGGATTGTCGGCGACATGAAAGATAAGAGAGACACCATCGAAATGCAAAGAGAAGAGATAGACCATTTGAAAGAGCGCGTGCAAGAATTGTATGATGAAATGTGTGGTCTGAAGCGCGCGGAAAGGTTTGGTGCGCTGATAACGATGGCAACGTGGGCAAAAGAGTCCGTTGTGGATTTCATGCGATATCCATTGTAAGAGGGGTCTGATATTTATTGTTGATTTGTTAAATCCTGCAGACAGATCTTAAAGAGGGGTCTGATATTTATTGTTGATTTGTTAAATGATGTTAACAAATCAACAAGAAAAATAAGAATAGGATTTGGGACTCTTTGCGCAGGATCTCATATGAGGCTTAAATAACACTTAGTTATAATGAGGTGTAAGAATTGTGGTAGGGAGTTCAGCAGCAAACAAAGATTACAATACCACGTTGAAAAACGTGTGTGCAGTAAGAAGGTAAACAACGTCACCGTTTGCGAAGACTGTGATAGACAGTTCAGCAGTGCGCAGGCGCTGGAGTACCACCGTAGTAAAAGAGTTTGTTTAAAGAACATATGCGTGCGCTGCGACGAGGATGTTACCGACGCTTGGCACCAACATAGATGCCGTGGTAATTACGATCTGTTGGGCGTAGCATGTTTGAAACATGGCGACGTCGCCGCACGATGTTGCCCAGTCGACACCATAAAGGAGTTAACGCGCCGGAAGAAGGAAATTGACGAAACGTTTGCGGAGTTTGATCAAGTGGAAGGCGTAAGGTGGGAAAACAGGGAACATTGGGAGGCAACTTGTGAGCGCTGCGGCTGTCAAAGAAGTGACCAACATATTTGGCAGTGTCTTTACGACGGCCAAGGCGGTTTCAAAGAGTACTTAGATCGCTTTGATGCTTGGCATGCCAGTAACGAGGTGGTTAAGAAAGTACGCAAGGGATAAAAAAAGAAAGAGAGTTAGGATGGGGTTTGCGCAAAGAGTCTCAAACCTTGTCCTTATTTTTATTGTTGTTTGTTAAAAGCATTAAATGACATCATTTAACAAACAACAATAATATTAAGGACCCCTTTAAGATCTGTCTGCAATATAGTAGTAAAGTAAGGTCTGCGCAAAGAGTCTCAGATCCTGATCTTATTTTTATTGTTGATTTGTTAACATCATTTAACAAAACAACAATAATATTAAGGACCTGTTTGAAACCAGTCTGCAGGATTTAACAAATCAACAATAAATATCAGACCCCCTTTTAAAGAGGGTTTGCAAAGTATATGATATATGGACTGTATTACGTGCGAACTACCAGCCGACTGCATAATTTCTCCTAAGCCAAGAAAAAAATACACCTGCCTTCATTGCGGCAAGGTATTTCCTGAAGAATCCTTCGTGGGTCATTGGTGCCTGGCAGATCAGCGTACGATGGTAGACGCACTTACGAGTGCAGAGGAGACTCAGGCTCCCAAGTAACCACATCAAATTCCCATCTACCATCCTTCTTACCATGACTCATAACATGGGTAACATCCTGTCCTTCAATGGCGTACCTTATTCTATCGGGCGCCCAAAGGGTATATGTTCTTTTTTTATTCTTTAACACCAAACGCAGGCGGTCCAAGTCTTCAAAGACCACGTAATTCTTTACCTCGTAGATTTCCCCTATCTGCAAATCCCTCCAGTGTGTCTGGATGAACTTTAGCTCATTGAATTTATCCTTGTCCATATATTCTATGAAATATCTTTAAATGCGTTCCCAGAGTCTGCGCATTCCTAAAGCGCTTGCAACAATATGCACAAGGTAGGCGAATGCCTCGTGCATACTCCGCGATACTTCTACAAATATCGTCGTAGTCGTTGCTGATCAGCACCTTGTAACCATTCTGCTCATACCTTTCTAATAGCAGGCGTTGACTATCAGATAATACCCCTTTGCCTTTAGGAGTCTTCAGCTCAACGCAGAAACCACAGTATCGCACGTGTGCATTCAGTATCAGTAAATCAGGTTGACCTCGTTGGTATCCTTTCTGCCAGCACTTTATGCGCTTGCTGTCGGAGTCCTGCAATTCTCCTAAGCCTGGTGCTATGAGCATTTGTGGATAGAACCTGCGGATGTAGTCCACCACCTTTTTATGCAGGTCAAACTCGTTTTCGATCTTAAACACCAATTTGTTTGGACCGTCGAACCGCCGTTCAATTTCATATTTACCGGTCTTCCTTAATGCGGGTAGGACGTCCTCAAATACCCAATCGCGAAACTCTACGGCCCTGGGTAGATTGGAGCTGAATATCAGTTCATACAACCCAGGTTCGGAGATAAACACGGAATGTGGGTGTAAAGTACAAGTGTCGCGATTCACGACACTTCCTAACTCAGACAGTCTTTTCTTATACTTATCCGAAACGTGAGTAATCAAAGCATCTCTGGCATTGGAATATCCTAATGCCGCGGCAACTTCCTTTCCTCTGAAGTACAGTTTATCAACTTGCACTATGCATTGCAGTTCGTTGTCGTTGTTTTCAAATACGCGGAGCATCGTATATCTAAGGAATATTTTAACCTTAATATGCAACACTTTTAAGTTGGTTCATTTCCACGCTCAGATGCGCGTCAGACACCACAAAGATGTAGCAGTTTATCTTAGTAGTGTCGCTGGCATGCTTGGTGCGCTTGATCTCCAATGTTATACCATCCTGGGTGTTTACCAACCGCAGACCTTGACCATGCATGCTCTCATCGTTCGTCGTGCGCATGTCAATCCATAACGCATATTTATCCTTAAAGAACTCCTTTGGGGCAATTTGATCGCCAAACTTCTGCATTGCCTCCCGGTACATATCTTCAGGTTTTATCCCTTGGGAGTAAACCTTGTTTGGTACTCCGTTTATATTCACGCCGACATTGGTAATGTTGGGGTTAAAGAACGCCTCGGAGTCGCGCAATCCTGCGGTGTATGTTTTTGCAAACAGCAACATTAGCCCCGTTAAACTGCGTCGTGGTATATTAATACTTTGGTTGATGACCTCTTCGACGTTGTTTGTGAAGCTAAATGTCTTGTACATCACTACGTGGTCGTAAAGGAATGCCTTGCCGGAGCTGTATTCCATGCCTGCGCTACGGGCCAGCTCTTCAGAGTACACGGTCTCGTACTGCAGCTCCAAATTAGTAATAGCATATGGATGCACACCCCCCGAACTTACGTCCTTTCCTTGCAGGATGTTGGTCGTATCTGCCAAGGTTACTTCGAACTGCAGTTCAGAAAGCTGTCTTGGGTAATACGCACCGTGGTTTGTTATTACTTCAAAGTCCAATGGAATGAGATATTTGGTGCCGTAGGCTGTCTTTATTTCATCTTCTCCTGAGGCGCTGGCGGTTGCGCTTCTTACCTTACGTATGGCTTCACTTGCTATTCCTTGTTCTATCTTTTGTGCGCGGTCGAAGGCCGTCAACCACAAATCTTTGTATGTGGTGTAAAGATCGTACCTGTTTAAGTCTAACAGGGATTCACCAGCAAACTTGATTCTCATCTTAGAAACAAGGTTCCTGCCTACGTTATTAACAACATAACGAATGTCTGCGGTATCTGGCTGCACCGCCAGGTCGAACCTTAAAGCCAAGGTGCCAGGAACTAAGACTAAGTTATCCGTTAAACGGGGTACACCTACATACAAGGTTTCCCCTGGTTTGGCGCTAGAAGGAGTAAAGGTGACCCGGTGAAAGGTACACGTTCTGCTTTCAGTCCGCCAACCTGCTTAGGAAGGAGGTTAGGATTTAACTTTGAGCTTATCATATATAATGGAAGCAGAAGGAAAGGATTTTGATCCCCTTACCGAAGAAGGTCAAGTAGATATTAATGACGAAGAATACGAGTCTTTACTTCCCAATGACAACGTAGACCAAGAAGGGCTATTTGACAAGCTAAGACGCAGATATGGCAGCAGCAGGCTCCGCGATGCTATGCGTTCTTTGAGAGACAAATTCAGGTCTAAGAATCCATACAAACCCATTCCAGAATATTTACAAATGGACGACTTAGGTCCCGTTCCCGGAGCCCCAAGCACTGCGTGGTTGGAAAAGGTACAACGAGAAATGGACGAATCCATCGGAGAGCCTCCGGATGACTACGATAGACTTTTGAAATTACTACCCGATTGGTCGCCCGAGAAAGCGCAGTTGCTATTCGAAGAAGACGGTCGTGGCGGGGAGGTAATTATGGGCAGGCTGGCCAGGAAGGACTCCAAAGTCTACGTCATCCGCGACGCGAAAGGAAACTTCTATGCCGACCCCAAAATTCCGCCGACTTTAATCGCGGCCATTGGCGAAACAGTCCCAATGAAGCTACTTACTGACGTACGTAAGAGGTATCCCTTCGTTAATACGAAACTTTTAGAATTGCAATATGGTAATAAGGGTCAAATACAAATTCGCCACATAGACAGGGAAAAGTGGTATGACTTTTACCAAAATAAGACAGCTAACGCACTTAACAATGGCTTACCTAAGGAAATAATTACGGCATTGGGTACGCCTGATTTAAGCGCCATTCATTCTTTGACTAATAAGGAAACGAAAAGATTACAGGAGAAAGTCTTAAAAGGAATTAGAGGAATTAGGACACCCGGCTTGATTAAAGCGATCGAACGCGTTAATGAGGAAAGGATTAAGGATAAAGAAAAGCTTGCGAAAATACAGGCTGCTAAGGAAGACATAGAGGAAAAGCTAACGAGTACGCCGTCGCCTTCTCTACAGATATCTTTAGATTCCCTCGAAACAGAAGAAAGCAAACAGGAGGAAATCATAGACGAACACGAAGAACGACTTGAGGAACTCACAAGGCAATTAGATGAAAAAACGTCCGAACAGGAAGCAACGGCCGAACACATCGAATACCTAAAGCAGCAAATGGATGAAAGGGAGGAGGAATATATGAAGCAAATGCGACTAATGACTGATTCCCATGAACGTGAAGATGAAGACAACAAGGACCGCATTAGAAAGTTGTTGCACGACAGGGATACTGCTAGGAGAAACTTCGACAGCGCAGTTAGAGACATCGGAGACAGAGACGCCGAACTTAGGCGCGTGGGTGCGCAGCTGGAAGCCTCGGTAATGCAAGAGCGGCGGTTAAACACGGAAATCATCGTAAAGGAGGAGCAACTAAGACAATTTCAGCAGGCCATAGAAGACTTGGAGGGGCAAGTAGACCGGCAGCAGGAAATAATCAACGACCAAACTCGCTCCGAAGAGGAAAGGGAAGCAGCTCAAAGGGAATTAGAAACCCTTCAGGAAAGAGTTACGGAATTACAGGCGCGAAAGGAAAACCTGGAAAAAGAATTGGGGCTTACCACTAAAGAAAAAATAAAAAGAGCTTTGGTGAAATATGGCGTTCCGCTTGCATTTGCGGTTGCCATCTCCTCCGTAGTAGGTGTGATCCTTAGCTCCCTTAAAGCTACGGGCGCAGGCGTAAAGACAGTAGGCAAAGGGCTGGCGGACTTGGGTAAAAAGATGGCAGCCTCTTTGCCGGGGCTGCTAGGTAGTGTCCTCTCTTTGGTACTAAGGACCGGTGGAGAACTGTTAAAGTTCGTGGGGAATAACATTTGGATCTTAGTTGTCGCTATCGGCGTGGTATTCCTGAAGAAGATGAAGGCGTAACCTTATCCTTATGTATTACTGGTGGCTTATCGTCGTCGGGTGTCCGAGGCATCCTCGACTGGGGATAAGTAAAGATAGTATTCGCGCCGCCTTGATAATTTGGTATCAAAGGTAGGACGCTCATAGTGCTAATAGTCTTATGATTCCAAACGTTATTTGGAGACCAATAGACCCCGTTTATAATGACATATTGGTTGCGATCTGTCTCCGTCGTAAGAATATCGTAACTAATCTGAAGCTTCGCATACTTGCACCTCGCTATCACATGGAAGCTTATCGGCGCCGTCGCTTCGCCAGAAAATACTAATGTCGCCGAAAGTGTGTTAAACACCTGTTGCCTCCACTTGCCCTGTAGGGCAGCAGTGGCCGATCGTTCTCGTCGAGGATCCTAAACCCAACACTAGGGGTACGCCTTGTCGATATGCTAATAGTGCATATGATCAATCCTAAACCACCAACCTCCACCCACAATCCAGTGTCGTGCCAATTACTATCGTCATAATACTTTTTTTCCTCCAGGTAATGGAGAAACCAATCTTCCTTTACATGTGGATTCATATATTTAAAGACTCATTACTGTTAAAGTGCTAATGGTTGCGTGATTATAGGCTGTATCCCTTTGATCTTCTATGCTATTTACGCAAACCTTCCCAGTGTCGTCTACGCGTATTTGCAGCTTTACCTTCCCATGGCAATCAGCGACCATATGAAAAGTCCAAACGGAAAGATTCTCAACGCTGCCGGGGTTGGGCTCTACGGAGAAATGCGCCGGTTCCCTGTTGTTCGTTTTCGCGCGCATGGGCTGTAGTATGCCATTCTCATCCTGGAACCTAAATCCCACATTGGCGTGACTATCCGTACCAATACAAATACTACAAAGGATTAACTTCTTTCCTGAGTAGTTCAAGTCCACGACATACCAGTGACATCAACCCAAGATGCTTGGGTGTATTTTTTCTCACCTGTGTAAGTCGTGTAAACACAATCCATTCCGGATACGTAGGGGTTGTTCATCGCCATATATAAAGACTCAAACCAACACTCGCGGCTGCTAGTCCGGCTTTTAGTAAGTTATGGTCATATTCCTCAGGTATCGTAGGCAGTATCTTCTTTGATGGTTTCTCTACGGGCGGCTTCGTTTCGTGCGACTTTTTGGCTTCTCTACGAAATGGGGAATGTTCCTAAGGGTGTCAGAGTTCACGTCATTCACCCCAAACTTCATATCTTTAGTAGCCTTTTGGAGTTGTTGTTGTATCCTACTACGGAGCCAGCATTCATGGATAAGTTGCTGGGCATTAGCCAACAACCCGGGGCTACTGCATAGTCCAACCTTGCTTTAGAATTTTGTATGGCTAGTTGGTAACGCTGTACGCCTTTGCTAATGTCACCTTCTATTATCGAACTTTCAAAGAGGATTAAGGCTTCTGCTCTGGTCTCTTCTGCAGCACCGGTATTTCCTATGATGCTTGATCGTTCTTACTTGGCTCCAGGATAAG